>JAQPPZ010002272.1:0-263355 GCA_028583015.1 Wollemia nobilis
AACATCGCCTATCGCCTATGCAAAAATTTTCCTACCAAATCGCCAGAGCTCAAAAACTCCTTCACTATGATAATCACCATATTGGTCATTTTTTGAATGATGGTCCTAGGATAAATTTCAATTATTTTCACAATAATATGATTTTAGGCAAGAGAGGAGTCCTAGATCTAACTAGTATTGAAATATGTGATAGGTTGGGACCTTCCGTAGAATTAAATGAAATGGTTCAAGTGGTTGATAAAGTAAGCCAACATGTTTCAAATAATGACCCTTTAGAAATAAAATACTTTGAGTTATTATTCATAAAATAATATTGGGACATTCATAGAGAATAGAATACAAGAATTGATCCCATTGAAGAAACCCTTGATCCACCAAGAGATGAATTTTTTTAAATTGAGGAGGATGAATCTGAGGAAGATGAATTTTTTAAAATTGAGTCCTCAAAGGTGGATAAAGGAAAAAAGAATTGATAGATGAATCTGAAGATTATGCCAAAGATACAATAGAGTTTCATCCCATGAATTTAGATGACAATTTTTATAATGGTTGGGGAAGATATGAAAAATTATTAGTTTTTCACACCCCTATTGATGAAATTTCTATTGACATGTAGGATGCTAAAAATGCTATCTCACATGAAGATCTTGTAATTCTTGTACAAGTAGAAAATGGCATACCCATTTCAGAAATAGAGAAGGTTCCAAAATTTGATCATTTTGAATATGAGTTTATGGAACACCTAGTTGAAATAGAAGAGAAATAAATGGTAAATGTTTCTTATGATTCAGTTGTTTGGTATTAGGAAGAAGTAGAGCCTCCTATTTTATTCTAGAATACTAAAAACTTGGGTGCAAATTCTCATGATTGTCTTGAATATTCTAAGGAAGAAATAACATGGATGGTTAACAAGGAATGGGAACCAAATGATAAAAATGTTGCCTTATTCGAATTAACTCAAGTAATTGATCATGGAGATGTGTTATTTGACACATCCATTGATAAAAAAAAGTCGTGTTGAAAAGAATGGACATGCTTTTGATTAGGTGCCTAATTTTTGCATTTTTGATGAGCAGGTAATTAATGAAGATAAACACCATGAGGAAAAAGAGGAAATCATAAAGGTTCACAAATTCTTGGTAAATGAAAGTGCATAAAAGGTAGAATCTCACATTTTATGTTAAACCATGTGAACCCCAAGTCTTCCCTAATTTTTTGTGGGATTCAAATGTTATTTATGATGAAATAACATTGGACGTGAATGAAGAACTAGAGTTGATTTCTACTCACACCACTAATGATATTGCTTTGTTGAATCAAACAAAAATAGATGTTCTTGAGTTGTTGAATCAAAATCATCAATAATTGATAATGGAATCTAGAATAAAAACCTATAATGATCCTCTTTTAATATATATCCTAGATGCTTGCAAATTGTTGCATAAGCATGATTGGCTCAAAAATGTAGATGATTTCTTGGCTTCAAAATTTTTAGAGATAGCCTCCTATTTGAAAAATCTCATATCATTTGGTGAAGATGAAAACTTAAGTTGGAATCATGAATCAGGTTGTAAAATTTACAACTCACTGAATAAACAAAAAATGATTGAAAACCATGCATTTGCTTGCAAATTTGATGAATCAAAGTTTCAACATGAAATTATTAATATCTTAGAATCAAATTGGTGGGGAGATAGAGGTAATAAGGGCTTTTATTTTTTGTGGCCAAATCTTATTTTGGTTGGATTCTTGTAAAGCTTTACATGCATATCATGATATATATCTTTTAGGGTGTGCTAATCGTGTTTGGGATCCAAGGAAGTGATGATCCAATTTTTGCATCATATTGTATATTATTGTATATTATTGTATATAGTTTTGGTGTTCTTTCTTTTGTTGTTGGTTTTGTTGTTTTGTGATTTGTATCTAGTTTTGGTTTGGCAAGTTTTGTTTTTTACCTTTTATCAAGTGTTGTTTTATTTCCAAGTTCTTATTTGTGAGTTTTGCATTTTGAGGTTGGTCCCTCTATTTGAGGTGATGTTTTGTGGTCACTACTAATGGCCTCTTGATCATTTTTGTGTTCCTTTATCATGAAGGATGAATTGCCTATCACATGGATCAAGGAAAAGGGGATGAAATTGTTTACTAATCACTCCTAGATTTTGGGACTAAGATAGTGAATTTTGGAATACTAAATTATTCTGGCAAAGCTACACATGGACACATCATATTAAAGGGCATGATTTGAAATATTTAAGGATGAAATCATTTTTTTTGGCAAATTAAGGCAAAAATATAATATGCTCTATATCTAACTTCAAATACTCTCTAACCTAGGTAGTGCATAAACCTTTGCAAGGCCTTATTAAAAGAAAAGCAAGCAAAGGAAAAAATGCTAAAATTAGTCACCAATTTTGGATAAACTCTATCAGGGCTATGACGCCTAACTGGAAGTAGGGCTCTGTATAGACAAATATTTAAAAAAAAAATGGCCTTGCAAAATATCAATTAAACACAAGGGTAATTTAGATAAACCCTACCAGGGCTATAGATGCTTGACTGGCAGTAGGGCTCTATCTAAAGAAATTCACTTTAAGGAGTAGTATTTCTATAGCCTAAATGCAAGTCAAGTGATGGAATCTGTATGCTTTTCAAGAATGCAAAATGAAATCACTTTCACACACTTTACACTAAAGCAAGGGTTCATGTGTTTCATTTGCAATTATCTACCCCAACTTCTGGATGTTGCTAGATGGTTTGTCTTTCTGATTTTTTGTTTGTTTGTTTTTAGAACTGGGTTCTTCACCCGAAATTCTCAAGAGTTTTGATTTTGAGGACCCACCTTTTGATTTTGAGTTTTTGGAGTTTTGGTCTTCTTTGAGTGATAATTTCTATAGATATCCGTTTTAGTGGTTGCTTTGGTGGTTTATTTATGTGTTAGTGTCTCTTTTCATTTTTGTTCAAAGAGTCTTAGGTTTGTAAATTTTAAATTCTTTGTTAATTTCAGTTTTAGTTAGGCTTTTAATATGGTTTATTAGTTTAATGTTTTGGGAATTAGTTTTATTACCAATTTTAAATGAAAATAAAAAACTAATAAAAGAAAAATAGTATATATATAATGAAAGAAATAAAATTAAATTAAAGAAATAAAAGTGGTAAAATATATATATGTATTTGTGTATATATATAAATATTTAAACATTCAAATTAAAGTTCATTCTAATTTGTTTGAGTGATTTGTAAAAGTTCATTTCTATTTCAAATAAAGTTTTATTTATTAATGCCTTTGTATTTGTTCTTTGTATGACAGGTTTTTAGGTGCATCGTGCATACAGGTTGGTGACTTAGGCTCAGATAGGTCCACGTGGACATATTGATTGATACAAAAATTGGATGTACATCATGTGCCTTACTATTGATGAAGCAAGGAAGTGAGGAACAAGTAGTAGAGACGTAGCCATTACTAGGAAACACATTGTCAACATAGATAAATTTTTGTCGGTGGATATAGATACCAACATGGTAATAGCGTGAACCAGAGCATGATTGGAGACATTGTTGACCTAGCGGTGAGGTAGATCTAGACTCCATGACATGGATAATATTGTCATGGATGTGACATGGTAGCAATAAGGATGACCTGGATAACATCCACGTGGTGACGAATAATATCTGTAGGATCTATAATAGCACTTCTCAACAACATGAGTAGATAAAAATGAAATTCATGATAGATTGAATGAGAACAATAGTGGACAACTACTTAGCCTCGGATGATATGCAAAGTTGGATGGTCATAGATAAGATTACAAAATAGGGTAGAAGCATGATATGTTGTCAACTAATGTACACATGATGCGATAGTGCAGGTACCAAAAGGAAGCTAACATCCACAATGGGTCTGACATCGTTGTATAATGATTTCAACATTATTTGATAGATTATTTAGACTAGGGATTTCAATACCGCATGAGGGGATAAACACAGTGGGTGCCTCCATTGAAAATAAAATAAATAGTAAATGTAATACAAATTTGATGAGTTTGGTTGTGGTTACAAACAATGATGTGGCCATGAAAAAATCATAGTTTGATGATTAAAATTGGGTTACGTATAGAAATATAGAATGATATCCAGGGAAGTGACCAAGTATTCAGAATTTCTCAGAGGTAATAGCGTTGAAGCATCGATCAAATGTTTCTCCCACAGTATTTGAATAAATGGTCTTCATACATGGTGGTAGATTGATGATCGATTACATGTTCATTTTGTTAGCGTGAAGAGGTAAATTGGAACTAACATGGCATACTGGGTCGTGGAGCACACATTTGGATGAGCAGTCTGACGTGAACTAGTAACATGATAGTGGAGAATTCTGACTATGAGGATGAAAAATACAATTGTTACGGATATGGTTTTCAAGGGTGCTTATATGTTTTTAGCCACGACAAAGAAGGAACATAATACAATTTTACCAAGTGTCCCATTTACTGTAAGGATATCAGTAGGTTAATTTATTTAAAGAGTGGAAAAATAATTAGAGGGATACAATTCTATCTAATGTGTCATGCAAGGTTCTTTACATGGATAATGCCCAAGGTGTTTTCATCTACAAAGCCAGCTATGATAGCAGAGCGCAAAATGGCAACATCGTGAAGATAACATTGGCCCAATCCACAAGCCACGAGACCAAAATTAACATTGTGGTCAAATAAAAAAAGCACCAAAATGGAATGAGGTCTCCATCCTGGTATAAAATGTCCATGTGGCATTGGTGGAAATAAAGCTTAAAATGGGAATGTATTATATCCTTAATTTAAATTCCCAATTTAGTGGGTATTCTTATATGAAACAATATTTGGACACTACAAGCGTCAATTATAAGCACCAATCATAGCGTAATAATTGGGATAATGAATAAATGAGGGCATTACCACAAATAAAGTAAAATCATCGAGCATTATGGGTACAACTGGAGTGTAATGAAAATAGGCATGGAAAAAGACAAGGAAGGTTATTAAAATGAAGAAAAATGTGTTATGAGAAAAAATGTTCCAAAAGAAAAGGAATGAATAGTAGGAAAGAAACAGAGTGGAAAACTGTAAAGTTTAAAAGCACATTCGAATGCAGGCACAAAGGTGGGGAGGATTTTTTAGGAATATGTTGGAGATTTTGTGTAACAAGACTGTATTTTTCTATTTTTAATGCAAATCCTTCAGAAATTTACACCTTGTTAACAAAAATGGAGGAGAAATATTTTGAATGTTTAGGTTAATGTTTATCTTTCTTTTCCTCGCTTTTAGGCTTATAGATAGTGTTTAATTTAGTTTAGTGGTTTAACTATGGAATGCTTAGAAACAGGGAATTAATTTTTATTTTTCGTAGAAGATTGCACCTAGTTTATTTCAAACCGTGCAAATGCAACTTTGAATAGATTGGGTTACATTCATAAACTCTCACATCTTTGGTTTTGCAGGATAGGGTAGAATTATATTGAAGGAGGCTTGCCATTGAAATTTTATGCATTCTTGTCTATTTTCAAAATTTTATTTTTATTTTTTTAACCTTCCCTTTTTCCAGTTTTTTTAAAACTTCGGCAAATAAAAATAAAATAAAAATTCCAAAAATAGATGCACGTAGCTCTAGAATAAGCTTTAACACTCTATTTTTAACAATTTAGAATTCATTTTGAAGCCATTTTAAAATTATAAAAAATATTCAAAGTTATTGTTTTATAAGGAATTTTGTAATTTTGAAATTTGACATAATTTCACATTTTGAAGGTAAATCAAATTTCAAGATTTGCATTTCATTTTCAAGCAATAAATTAACTTCTCTTTATAAAAATTACAATTTCATTAAAGAGGGGTAATTTATATAGCATATCAAAGGCTATTACATTTTAGAGTTAGTCATTTATGTTATTTTATTTCATGCTTAAATTTTAACAAAGCAAGCTAAAATGAATCCAATCATCATTTAAGATTCACATTTAGAGATAGATTTTAATATTTGTTTCATACTCAAAGCATGATTTGAGGAATATAAAACTTGTTTAAAATATTCTTAATGAAATGAAGATAAATTTTACCTAAAATACTTCACGGTAAAATAAACAAAGGCATTTACATCATGGTCATATGAGGGCCAATCACATTTACTTTTCCTTTAAGTTTCATGAACAATCAATAGCATAACACAATGAAGGAATACCAACACAGGCCCCTTGTTAATGGTTATTTGCAAATCACTAAGGTATTCCTAGCACTTATTTGATACATATTCACAATATTACAAGTACACATAAATAAAAGGAACATTTTGGAGAAATTTCTATTTCTTTGCAAGAGAGGGTTTTATAATCAAAATTCTAACTATGATGGTGATTTTACAATTAGGCAAAATTTCCACCCAAAAAGTGACTAAGGGCTACTTACCCCTAGCTACGTTGGTCGATAGTAGTGTATTCTATAACTAACTCGGGATACCAAAACCGAGTGAAATTCATTGAGTGCAACAATATATTGGATGGTTAGGAGGATCATAGGTTCTGTAAGCATCCCTGCAACTACCTGAGCATAACTATTTCTTGATCTTGGCTTCCCTATGAAGCTAGGATGGAGGAATTGGGTGCCTATTTAAGGCCCCAAATTTTGATAGCAAATCCTAGATATTTCATGTGCTAATGCCATAATGGAGCTCTTCCAGATCGACAAGTGAATCAACATCCCTTTGAGGTGTAGCGGAGCCTTGTCCACTTGTATAATGACA
Source organism: Wollemia nobilis (assembly GCA_028583015.1). Lineage (NCBI taxonomy): Eukaryota > Viridiplantae > Streptophyta > Pinopsida > Araucariales > Araucariaceae > Wollemia > Wollemia nobilis. The sequence continues at coordinate 6,772 of JAQPPZ010002272.1, forward strand.
TATGTTTATCCATCAATGGATACTACCCTAGATTGAAGATTAACCTAGATTTTCAAGTGCCTAATAATTATGGATTAAAGCCAATTTCATCGCAAAATTGTATGCCAAGACAAAAGCAACCCTTGAAAATCAATTCTATAGTAGAATCGATCGATACTAGGCCAATATTTAGAGAGCAAAGCCATCATCCGATGGTCACTATTTTTTATAGCAACCCATAGGTGTAACCGTTGATGTTAATAGCATCTAGCAGAGCTGACTACTTTGATCATAAATGACTAGGATTTGGTGAATCATTTATTGCATTTAATCCATAAATTTTTGATTCTTTGTATTTCATTTGGTTTTTCTAACATATATTAGTTTTTTAATACATTTGCATGCTTTATTTCCCGCTTTATATGCATATTTATGCTCCTTTATGCATTTTCATGTATTAGCTTCCTTATTTGCACATTTCAAGAGAATATCCTCATTTTGAGAGGCTTACAATACTATTAATTTGTTTTATTTTCTTTGTGTGTAGGTGAGAAGGATATTCAAGGATCAAAGATAATCAAGATTCAAGATCTTGATATCAAGAAGCAGAGGTGGTTGGATAAATCCTCTATAATAAAATTTGTGGAGATATAAATACCTTATGGGGTACATCACCCCCCATTTTGGGGCTCACAATGATTGTAAATATGTATCAAATTTGGTATTCCTAAGAGGGATGAATATTAATCAAGTTTCAATTTAAAAATATAAAGAGAACACACTATTTTTGTTATTTCAAATGGTTACATATGTTTTATTTTTTAAAATTCATTATCATGTTGTAATAGACTAGATGTATGGTTTTTATAGCTTTACACCTAGATATGTCACAGAAGGAGGAAGAGTCATTAGAGGATTACAGGGGTAGATTCAATTTTAATCTCCAATGCTCACCCCATGCAAAACTATGAGAAAAATCCTTAAGAAGTATATTCTTGAGGGGTCTCACAAATGAATCATTAGAAGCCTTGAAATTATTAGTGGGAGGTGACATTTACCAAGCCCAAATGCTATAAATTTGATAGTTATGTTAGAATTACTCTAGGAGAAAAGGTAAACCCATCACCCGAGGGACTAAAACAATAGCCTCAATAACAAAAGCAAAAATAAGCACCTTGCTAGAAGATATGAAGAGTGATATTTTATAATCTCTTATGAATCAATTAGATACATTCTAGATTCAAAAAAATAACTAGAAAACTAAAGCAACATTGGCCTTTTTCTACCCAAGATGTAGGAACAAGCACCCAAGAAATGAATGTCCAAAATACAAGGTTTCAGTTTGTGCAATTTGTCAAATAGACCATAAAATGAAGTTGTGCCTTAAATTAGCAACAATAAAAGAGGAATCAAAAGTAGTTGAAATATATTTCATGGATAATAGGAGGAATTGGCAAGAGTTTCCTATGGGAGGTGGAGTTCCAGGAGTAGCATCACTATGTAGTGGGTCTAATTGTATGAATTAGGGGTAAGCCCAAACACCCAATATGGGGTGGTGGGGTTAGCCACCTTGTATGAACACCACCCAAGGTCCTACTCCCTATACACCATACCCATGAATGCCATACCAAAAATTTAATATGCAATGGAGGAATTTTAATACATGGATTTCACCTCCATAGACAACAACACAAACCCCATTGCAACCCAATTTTTTGGTACCACCTACTTCTAGGCCACAATAGCTACTAGCACAACCAACCCTAAATCTAGAACAACAATAAATAAATAAACCTGGTTATTAGGTAGACATGGGGATGTATCCTATGTATCATATTAGTGTAGAGCATGTAGATTGTAGTCCAATACAACTTAGATTAGGTAGAGAAGTAGGAGTAGATCCAACACCTCTAGTAGTGGAGGAGGAGGAAGTAGAAGAAGAAATAGAACAAACACCTTCGATAGAGGAGGTAGAAGAAAACCCAATTGTTGAATAGTTAAACAATGAAGGGGTTCCACCTTTTCCCAAAAGGCTATAGGAAACTAGGAAAAAGATGCAACTAAAATTTGATATAATGGAAGGGTTGAAAAATCTCACTATCATGATTTCTCTCTATTAGGATATAAGAGATGTGCCTATTTATACAAAAGCCATTAGATAACTATATCTCAAAATACCAAGTCAATGATAACAACCAAAAGTAGTACACATGATAGGATAGTTATTTGACTTGATGTTGGGCAACACATACCACTCAAAATATTCTGATCTAGGAAACTCAGTCTTAACAGTTAGAATATTAGGCTTAATGATACCAAATATTTTAGTAGACCTAGGTGCAGCCATAAACATAGTGACTAAGAAAACCATGCATAAACTATAATTAAAAGATATGAGGTCAACAAAAATAGTCTTACAATTTATAGATAGGTCCATAGTACTCCTATAGGGAATATTGGAAGATGTGATCATAACTATAGATACATGGGAATACCTAGAAAACTTCCTAGTCTTGAAGTCAAAATATGGATGAGTGGTTATCCACTCATACTAGGATGTCCTTGGTTGGCAATTGTTGATGCCTATATTAGTTGCAAGACTAGACAAATGACTATATCAAATGGATGAAATGTTAAAAATCTAGTCATTTATCCTCTTGCACAATCCACCGATGAATTGGAAGAGTCTAATTTGGAAGTTATAAATGATGATTCCCTACCTATGTTACAATGGGTGATGGCTCTATATGAAGTGGAAGATGAAACATATGAGGATTTAATCATAACAAATTTTCTACAAGGAGAATCTTCACATCCTCCTATGGATTCCCCACTTGTTGGTAGCAAGGAACATCAAGTGAAATAAATTGAGATAGAACCTAGAAGAGTATTAAATATTGATAGTGCATTGATAATTGTTCAAGAAGAAATATTGAAAGTTATTAAAAACCCATAAAAATACTTTCACCTAGGACTATAGAGACATGAGGGGTATTGCACCTGAAGTATGCACTCATAGAATTTACCTAGAAGATAATGTGAGACCAGTAAGGCAACCCTAGAGGCAGATGAATCCAACCATGAAAGAGATAGTAGAAGCAAATTGCAAAAACTTCTATCTATTGGATTCATCTATCCCATTTTGTATAGTGAATGGGTGTCACCTTTGGTGGTCGTACCTAAGAAAAATTACAAATGGAGGATCTGTGTGGACTACAATATGTTTAATAAATCCACTAGAAAATACCATTTTCCCCTACCTTTCATATACCAAGTCCTAGATACCTTGGCAAGATGAAAGTATTTTTTATTCCTTGATGGATACAACGGATACAATCATATCCAAATAGGGGAAGAGGACCTATAAAAGACCACATTTATCTATCTTTGGGGTACCTTTACCTATTGTGTTTTACCTTTTGGATTGTGTAATGCACCTGCAACTTTCCAATGAGCAGTCCTTAGTTTTTTTTGGATATGGTAGGAGAGACTATAGAGGTTTACATGGATGATTTCACCATTTACAATGAAATTTTTGATGAAGCTACAACAAGTCTAGAAAGAGTACTACAACATTTCCAATAAACTAACATATCCTTAAGTAACGAGAAATATTTCATGCTAATGATGGAAGGGATAGTCTTAGGACATCACATCTTTGCTAATGGGATAAAGGTAGATAAAAGAAAAATAGAGGTCATCAAAGAACTACCTACCCCCCAAAAATAGAGAGATGTATTAAGTTTCTTAGGATCTATTAGATATTATCGATGATTCATTCAATATTTTAGTAAACTTTCCAAACCACTGCATGGGTTATTAACCAAATATGACGAGTTTGTATAGATAAGTGAGTGTGACCAAGCGTTCTAAATATTAAAAGAAAAACTAACTATTCCCATGTTTAGGGGTCCAAATTGAAACCTCCTCTTTCACATTTATGTGGATGCATCTAACAATTCTATAGGGATAGTATTGGGATAGAAGGAAGAAAACAAAGTCTATGCCATTTATTATGTCAATAAAAACCTTATGGGTGCTGAATTAAATTACACCATCACAAAAAAATAATTCCTTGTAGTTGTACTTACTATAAATAAATTCTACCATTATATCATGGGCTATAAAATCTTTGTGCATACTAATCATGTAGCCATCAAATATTTTATGAATAAACCAATGGTAAGTGGTAGGATTATTATATGGATTTTACTCCTACAATAATTTGATGTGACTATTGTAGACAAACTTGGTAGGGATAACGTAGTTGTAGATTTTTTATCTAGATTAATCCCTCAAGACAACACTACAACTGAGGATAGATTCTTGGATGAGCATCTCTTTGCTCTATATGGCTAAAAACCATGGTATGTTGATATGGCCAATTACCTAACAACTAGTAAATTTTCACTTACACTCACCTCCTAAGAAGCTAGCTTTCTCATGGATTGATGGTATCCTATTTAAAACAAGCCTTGATCAAATCATGCAAAGATATGTGGTAGAAAATTAAACCCAAGATATTTTAAAAGTCTATCATGATGAACCATGCGGTGGATATTTTGTAGGAAAAATAATTCATTTAAAATCTTACAATCATGGTATTATTGGCCCTCATGGTGCGATCAATGTCAAAAAAGGATCGACCAACCACATGAGATGAAATGTCCCTCCAACCATATTTTCATATTGGATCATTTGATAAATGGGGGATGGATTTTGTTGGACAATTAAATCCACAATTTAATGGTAAGACATATATTTTAGTGTGTACTAATTATGTTACTAAGTGGATTGAAGTGCAAGCATTGTGAAATGTAAAAGAGAAAAATGTAGCATAGTTCCTGCATGATTTCATATTCACCAGGTTTGGTGTTCCCAAGGAAATTACCACCGACCAAGGAATTCAATTCACTTTAAATATGATGTAGGAACTAATGCAGTAGTATCATATCTATCACAATAAGATAACCCCATATCATTCACAGGCTAATGGCTAGGTGGAGGTTACCAACCAGGAATTGGAAAACATTTTGACAAAGACAGTGTAGTAGCACAAGAAGGATTGGAAAAAATATCTTCTAGAAGTGGTATGGGCATACAATACCACATGGAAAACAACCATGGTATTTACACCATTCCAATTGGTGTATGGTAAGAATGTGATGATGCCCATCGAATTTGAAATAAAAACTTTGTAGACTACTAAAAAACTTAATTTGAACCTAGATGCTACATAACAAGAGCGTATTTGCCAACTAAACCAATTGGATGAGTATAGGAAAGATGTGTTGCAGCACATAAAAGTAATGCAAAAGTAGAGAGCAATGTGGCATGACTACAACATAAGGCCCAATTAGTTTAAAGAAGAATAATGGGCATTGTTATACGATTCCCAATTCCAATATAGGAAGAGGAAACCCATGTAGATATGGATGGATCCATACAAGGTGGTTGAACTGATCAACAATGGATTTATCTGTTTAAAAATAATTGATGGTAGTGGAATAATATTTATGGTCAATGAACACCGATTGCAGTCTTACAACACATCTCAAATGCATGAAATTAATTTAGATGTAGGCATGGGAGAGATCCCATTTTTAGAAACAATCTTAGCAATTTGACAAATTCTCACGTATTTGCTATAAAAAAAACAAATAATAATAATATATATAATATTTTCTAATGTGTTTTTTAGAATAGATTTTCTTTTATTATTATTTTCATTTTGCAGGTCGCATGGAAATTTTTGTAGACTATAGGCATCTTGGACAACCAGGCATATCAGACATGAGCTATGAAACCCTATTTTTCCTACTTTCTGGGACTATAGTGATGTAGATATGGCATCTACTTCCTTTTAGGAGGGTGGTGCCTATATCCGAGCCAGTATACAGGTTCCTACTTCCCACTAGGAGGGTGGTACCTATATTCAAGCCAACACAGAGATGCCTACTTCCCACCAGGATGGAGGCATCTACATTCAAGCTAACACAAAGGTAGCTACTTCCCACCAGAAGGGTAGCATCTATATTCAAAGTTAGATTAGAGGTGCATACTTTCCACCAAGAGGGTGACACCGATATCTAGAAGTAGTAGAGGCACCTACTTCCTATCATGAGGGTGATGCCTACTTCCATGACAACACCAAAACCAAAGTCACCTCCTTCCCACCAGTGATTTTTATGTCCATACAAAAATCATGGTACCTAATTTTTGGACATAGTATGCCTACTTGCCAAATTCTAACAAAATAGTATGATTACTCATAAGATATTAATAACAGAGTGCACTGACTTCCAATTTCCAACAAGGAAGTGTGTCTTCTCACAACAAATAAATATGTTTTCATTTTCAGCACAAGACCTCAAAACTCATAAATTTGTAGTACCCAATAAAACCACTTCCACAATATCACATTGCATGAGGGAAAGTGCAAGTCACCGATTTATTGATACATCATAATAAATGCATCGACCAATATCGTTACACCATAAAGAATCATACACATCATGTTATATGAAATTCACCTAGATATGTACTAATTTTTTTTGTTAAAAATATGCATGGTTATCCAAGAAAATATTTATGTGTTAAGTGACAACACATGTCCCACAATTTTTCCACCCAATCATGCAACCCCATGTAAGTAGTTTTCCATATAGCACCAATCAGGCATGGGGGAATTTTGCAACTAAATCTACCTATATCTGGGTGCACAAATCAAGATTTATTATGAAGATATTATTATTATCACCAATTATGGGGATGTATTTGCCTACCTAAACCCACTACATGCAAGGACATAGTCGCATCCTTTTGTATGTTATTACTATGGGCATGGTCACTACTTATGCACTACAAAAATAGCACAACAAAGTGCAACAACCATGGGAGGACCTTTGAAGAATCACACACACACAGAAGAAGAATGAGCCCACAGATCTCATGTGCATCACAGGGATTTTCTAGGAATATTTTTAAGCTATGATATGGTTAAATTATTGTAGTTTGGTTAGTCAAGGCCAAGACTTAGTTATGGTACAAGAATTCATAGCATCCATGGATAATGAGATCATGTGTATGAGGGGTTTGGTTATACCAGTGATAGATGAATACATAACAAAGGTCATCAGCCTCCCATGTACAAGGGACCAAACATATAAGGAAGATAAAATTGAGCAATGAAATCAATGGTTATTTGGGAAACCAACAACATATTTGACATGCTCGACGTTTCTAAAGCAATGCCTACTAGATGCATGGATGTCGATGTATGAGCAATTGGCTTGATTATTCACTTGCACCAGGAGATATATATTCCTTAATGTGAACCATATCCATTTTTTGAATCATTTATTGGATCAACATCCCATATTATCTTATAAGCACATTATAGGATGAATCAAGAAGATATAGGATGAACATGTAGATGGTTTTAGCTTACCATAGGCTCATTTTAGCATTTATTTGGTATGCAAAAGGACAATGAGTTGTATTAGCACCACTAGTAACTGTAGAAGAGCAAGCTTAGTTAGAATCATTTGAAAAACAACACAAGGATATCACTAATGAATAAATAGAGGCACTTACCTCCTAACACAAAAATTCAGATTCGTTGGACTAAATGCTTGTCCCTTTCCTGGTGCTTTCAGCAACGTAAAAGTTTTAAAATTATTGTGTCATGGTGGTTATAGGGGTGGACTATGCAAAGATATGTGTGGTATATTTTGGGGTGAAAAACATAGAATACTATGGCAGCCATAAAATCTGGACAGCCTACCCAGATTCGTGACGGCTACAGATTCCACCATGTAAATTAAAAAAAACACACAAAAATTCAGATGAGGAGGAAATTTAACCTAAATTAAGCCTATTATAGGCAACATCATTGCCTACGTCCATGGTTGAGATGGAATTAGGCACATTAGTTGATTACAGTTCATCGAAATAATAAGAGAGCCAAACCCTAAGGGATGAAAAGGCTACCTAGGTATTGCAAGTTTGGCTTCTATCAAGGTACCTTGTAGTAGGTCTTCTGAGGAAGACCTCCAATATAAATTGTAGGAGGTTCAAGTAAAATATTCTAGATGGAAGGAGAAATATAACTCGGTATAGGTAAAATTTTAGAAGTTATAATGAGCTACCATAGCTGAGTAGAAAAAATAAAACCACACTATGCAACAGTTGACAAATGTTGTACAACAAGGAGAACACAATACAACAATTACAACAATTAATTGTTTATAAGGGAAAAATAGATGTTATTTAGATGGAATAGGCCATGGACCCAAAAATTTCTTCCATCGATTCTGAGAAAAATGTGTCTTCTATGAGGACATACTAGTTCAATGCTAAGGGAGGGGTATCAAATGACCAATAGTAGGATGTAGGAGTACAACAAGAGGTACCTATGGAAAAAGAGTTTGAGGATAAAGGGAGCCCTATACTCCAATAATAACCCATCTTCATTGATATCTTTTATAACGAGGATATTGTAGCTACCCAGTAAACTAATGAGTTAGCCAAACAATCTACAACTTCCTAGTTTACTAGTGAGTCAACAAAAACTCTATTGATATCTAGTTAGCTGGTCAGTCAATAGTTAAACATTTTATAGCTACCCAATTAGTTGATAAACCAACAACTAAACACTCTATTACTAAAATTTGCTAAACAACCAATTGCAGAACCACTCATAGTAGAGTGGTGCATGTTAGAAAAATTAGCCAAAAAATTAGTGACAAGTGATCCTGCTATTAAATCACCTTAACAATAAATAGGGGATGATCAATGGATGCTACCTCAAGGGAAATATCTGGTGCTTTCTCTTGAAGCAAAAATAAATAGAGAATAAGTAGATAACCACTCGAAGATATATTTGGAAGATGAATATAAAGGCACAACATAATGCCCATTTCGATGAAGAATGATATACCTCAATGCAAGTGTTTGAGACCTTCCAATGTTAGCTAGCCAAGATCAAATAAAATCTAAATTAAACCAAGGAAACATGATGACCTAATACATGAAGGAATAGGGAGCTAGGAATCAGTGTTAACCTAACACACTCAGCACAACTTAGAGCAATGTGCACTTGTATCAATGGATGTCTATCACCAATACTAGAATATTTCCATTAGATGGGCCTGTTCAAAAAACACCTATGTGGTCACCACCAATAAATACAAAATAGACAATGCCTCCTAACTATGAGTAGATTAAGGAAGAAACTAAAGAAAGGGTTGATGCAAAAAAAGAAGCACCAGTAGAGGATCCCCATATACCACTTTTGCTTAAATCTTTGTTAGATGATATGTCACAATATCAACCATGGGATACTCCAAAAATTGTAGATGTGGAGCATATATCCAAAGACTATTTTTTATGGAAATAAGTAGATCCAACACTTCAATGAGGAGTGGTCGACATTATTATTCTCAACCAATGCCAAAAGCTCCTAGCTGACTAAATTTTTAGCCAAAAAAAAAGAGGCCACAATCCAAGAGTGGTGTCATCAAAACATGGCATATTAAAAGGTCATCTATGAAACAAGGGATTACTTGTAGAAGGTGACATGAGGACATGTTAATGGTTAGACATGGGAATATAATGAGCACCAACATTTTTTATTTTTATCATGTTTGTTAGGGTATTGCATGGGCATATTTAACACTAGAAATACATTTTTATATGATTATTGCATGTATTTAATAGAAAATGAAGTATTTATGCTTACTGGTGTTTTTATTTGAGTGTGTGTAGATGCAGGGTTTTGTTACTTCTTTCATATTTTTCAATTGAGGTCCCATATGGACCTACTAGTATGCAAAGAACATAATATTTTTGAAGTATAAATATATATTGAAGAAGACCACGATGAATGAAGGATGTGCCTACATCCTGCTAAGGGCATGGTGATTACTTCTCACAAGAAAGAAGGTACCTACATCCTGAATGTAGGAAGGTGCCTATATCTTGAACATAGGTAGACTCCTACATCCCAGATGTAGGTAGGCACCTACGTCCAAGGTATAGGTAGACACCTACATCCCAGGTATAGGTAAGTGCCTACACTCAATGAGTATATAGCACCTATATTCCATGTGTTGACTAATTGACAAAAAAAATGTATGATTTTTAGAAATAAACTATTATGAAAATTAGGGGAGTGTTGTCCTCATCTATCAATTATTAAATTGGAAAATGACTACTATTTTAATATATAAAAAACACAAATATGCACACACCCATTGTGGTAAATCATTATGTGTGATTAAATTAAGAATTTTAAATAATCTATTATTGTAATACAAATCAACCACATTTTGTATAAGAATGCAGCCCATTCTTGAAAATAAAAATCCAAAAACTTCGAATAGTTTTGTATTGATTTTTTATTAATCAAAGTTTTTGAGTGTTTCCATTTTGCATGCATTAAAGGAGTAATTTCTAAGTAATAAATCGACTAGACCAAATACAGGAGCTTAAGCCCACTCTAGGTAATAATCCTCCCTTGTTTTATTTTCTATAGCTTTTATTATTTCCTACTTTATTATTTCATTTAGTCATGTGTTTATTTTATCATAATTTATTTTAAGTCATGTGCAATATATTTTTAGTTGTGTTTATTTTATGCATTTTATATCTAGCATTTTCCTTTTGCAATTTTAATTCAGTCTTTCATTTTAACAATTTTAATTTTGCAAGTGTGTTTTAATTAAATTATTTCTTTATGCATTTATTTTTCTTGCTTCAGTTAAATATTTAATTTGATTTATTGGGTTTGGTTAAAATTAAAACTATAAAAACAAAAAATTTCCTCCACCAAGCCAATAGATGCATAGGGACTCATATTTCACACTATAGGCATATACTTTGCATAGGCACTCACAAGTTTATGAACTCTCAAATTAACATAGGTGGATAGACTTCGCACCTTTTATAGAACACCATTTCTACTCACTAGGGTCTTAGCTAGGCATGTAGGCCTTGAGACCAACAAACTATCCATACACAAGATCCTCTACTCCTCCAACACAACACCCTATCACACAAGAACAAATAACCTTTATCTAGGCTTACTACCCTCTTCATGCACACCTCTCATACATAAGAGCAACACAACTCAAACTCCTCACACACTAGAGAAGCCATGATACCAATCACTTGCTCTAGGTACTCCCAATACCAACAAGCACATAACATTCAAGTTCAACTCATAATATCCACTACCCCTCCAACATAGCATACTCGCCACACGAGAAACATACATTACCAAAGTGCCCACACAATCCTTTTCATTCCATCCAAGCACCTTAGGACTCATGACCCATAAACTATCCCATGAGTTCAAAGCCAACCTTATGTCCTCACACAACATAGGAAAAAAGCACCAACTATGCTTGCTACCCCCTAAAACACAACCCACTATTGTAAAAGAGCAAGAACATTCCTAGATAATGCATATGTAATACCAACTACTATTTTTAGCATGACTCCCCATCACACAAGAGCAACACATGACTTATTTCAACACAACACACCCATTGAACAAAATTCGATGGCATTCAATGGCTATACAAAAACATGCCCTCGTAGTTCCTCCAAAACCATCCAAGTGCCATCATGCCATGGTACAACAACACATTATAAGGACAATATAAACTAGCCCTCACAGTCCCTCCATCTTGGTACACAAGCAAGCATCCCACACTTAGCACAACATAAAAAAAAAGCACCAAAACCATGTCACTGCTCCTTTTAGCACTTCCTCTTGAAGTACAAGAGCAAAAATCATGCCATCCTTCCTTCATATTAGATTCACATTAACAAAACTCCTACTCAAAAATATATTTATTGCAAACCCAATATACCCTTGCTCTTCTTAGATTGAGCTAAACCCTAGCAACAAAGGCATCCCCTTAAAGCCAATAACCACACTCTAATACTAGATGAAGAGATTGATAAATCTATTCTTGAGATATTAGTACAAACATAATCATAAAATAGAAGGAAAAATAATATGCACACATAATGAACACTAATATTTATCCTATAAATCCCTAACCAAGAAAAACTAGTAGTAAACCAAAGCTACTCCTATTGCTCTTCTTTATTATTCATATGCACATCTGGTGCATATTCTTTATGTATATTCTGGTACCTCACACCCAATCTAATCCAACTATGGACCATGCATATATTGGATGATCCACCCAAGTGGGGATGGATGGATAGGTCAACTAGTGAGGGATACATAAATATATAGAATCATTACAATAGATTTTTTTAACTATAGATCATGTTTTCTATCTTTAGATATATCTTTTTACCTGTTAAAGTTTTTAGCTTTTTTGATTTCTTGGATTTTTTTTTTTCATGCAAAGGATACATAACACCCTATAATCTCCCACTTTTTGGATACTTTACAATAGGGCCTATACAAATCACAATTTTAGTTGCTTGGGACAACTAGGTCCATCGTCTTCTTATACCAAGAAATTTATCAGTACTCACGGGCTTAGTTAATGAATATGCAATAATGACTCCATTGACATCTTTGACTTGTGATCCTTGAGCTCCATCCAAGCCCATGATCATTGTTAGCCACTCTACACACTAGTTCAAAACATATCACTCAAAATTCCCCATGTTTCCACATGTTGCCAGATCATCAACCAAGCTTCTCTACCAAAATTAAGCTATACCATCCAAGTACCTTGTTGCTACATCCACTTCTTATGCTCTTGACAATCCTTCCCTAGGAATCAACTCACAACCCACTCTTTGGGTCTTAGCTAGGCATGTAGACCCTGAGCCCAACAAACTATCCATACACAAGATCCTCTGCTCCTCCAACACAACATCTTATCACACAAGAACAAAGAACCTTTATCTAGGCTTACTACCCTTTTCATGCATACCTCTCATACATAAGAGCAACACCACTTAAACTCCTTACATACTTGAGAATCCACGATGCTAACTGCCTGCTATAGGAACTCCTAATACCAACAAGCACATAGCATTCAAGTTCAAAAGTGAATAGAGAGATTTGGGTGAATATTGTGTCACTAAAATATTTTAGAAAACCATATTTGAGGTTGTGATCACTAGGATATGATACCATATAATATGAGCAAGAATTTGTTATGCAATAATTGGCATGAAATTTCATAAAATAAAGACTAAAATAGAAAGAGAGAGACTATTCTTAATGAAAATTTACACACTCAATATTATTGATATCTAGTCCTTATAAAGTATTATAATGATGCTTATTTTAGAAGACATACTTTTTAAAATAAGACATGCTCTTTATTTTAGAAGATATTAATTTAGAATAACTATTTTAATATTCTATTCCTAGAATAACTAATTTAATAGTGGTGGCAATAGGATTTCCAAGGAACTCATTCTTACAAGCTTACTCAAAAGCTTTGTTTTGTCAAAGAAAAACTTAAAATTTGGAACAAAGAAATTTTTGGTAATTTGTTTGAAAATAAAAAGTTCATCAAAGATAGGTTGGTAGCAATTGAATCCAAAATTCAAAGTGGGCAGTTTGATGACCAAATTAGAGTTGAGGAACAAAATCTATTATCATATCAACATCCTATCCTATGAAGAAACTTTTTAGTGGTAAAAATCAAGGGTTTTTTGTCTCAAAGAAGGTGATTCTACTACAAATTTCTTCCACGCTTCAACCTTACATAACAGAAGTTCAAAAAAAATAAAGGAACTTCAGAGGGAATATGGACCTACCACCAAGGACATCCATGAAATTAGATATAAATTTATATTTTATTTTTGCTCGCTCCTTGGTAACTTTGGCCCTTATGTTGACCTAGCCAAAGACTCCCTTCTTTAGCACATTACCCAATCTATTAGCCCAGAAGTTAATGCTATGTTGATAAGCCCATTATTTGAGGATGATATCAAACAATATTTTTTTTCAATGCATCCAAATAAAGCTCCTGGTCTAGATGGGTTTCCCCCAATATTTTTCCAAGCTTTCTTGGATATTTTGGCCCTGATGTTTGTTCTACCATAAAATAATTTCAATCTTCTAAATTCATTCCCTGTAGGTTCAACTCTACATTCATTGCTTTAATTCGAAAAGGACCTATCTCCAAATCCATGACTAATTTTAGACTAGTGAGCCTCTACAATTAGGCTTATAAAATTCTCACCAAGGTGACGGCCAATCAAATGAAATACATCCTTCCTAGAATTATTGACCCTTTCCAAGGAAGTCTAGTAAAAGGTAGATCCATCACTGATGGTAGCATAACCATACATGAAGCTTTACAATCTTTGTATCAAACCAAGAAACCTACTTTCATTCTCAAATTAGACATGCATAAAGCCTATAATAGGGTCAATTGGAATTTCCTCTTGGTTTTCCTCCTAAAGTTTGGTTTTCATCCATAATGGGTTGAACTCATCAAAGAATGCATCTGCACTTGCTGGTTTCGGTCCTTGTCAATGGCTCAGCTACAGGTTTTTTTCAAAGCAAAGGATGACTGAGACAAGGTGACCCCTTATCTCCTCTTATTTTCATTATTGCTACTAAATATCTGGGTAGGACATTAAAATAAGCTTACAAAAAATATCTTCAATTTGGAATCAAGGCAGCCTCACAGCTTAATCCTATGACACACTAACAATTCATGGATGACACATTAGTGAAAACTCAAGATTCTATCTTTGAAGCCAAAGTCATAAAATATATCCTTCTCCTTTATGAATAAGCTATTGTTCAGAAGATAAATTTTCATAAAAGTAAGGTTTAATTTCTCAATACTCCTCCCCAACTCCAAGCTAAACTTGCTTAGATACTTGGGTGCATTGTGGCCTCTTTTCTTGATACCTACTTGGGCCTTCCATTATTCATGGAAATTACTACTAATTCAATGTGGAGCAATGTTATTGAAAGGATCCAAAACAAATTGGTAGGATGGAAAGGAAATTTTTTATCCCAAGCTAGCAAAGCTACCCTCACTAGGTATTTTCTCCACATCATTTTGGTCTATTTTCTCTTAGTCTTCAAATCCCCTCCAACCGTCTACTCCAAAATTGAACAAATTCAAAAAATATTTCTTTGGTCAGGATCTAAGAACAAAGAAAGAATCCATCTTGTTTCTTGGGAGAAAATTTGTAGACCTAAAGCCTTTTGAGGAATTGATCTCAAATAATTCATAATATCAATATTTATTTGATGGCAAGCAATATTGGAGAATCATTACCAGTGATAGCTCATAATGGATAGCCATTATAAATAGGAAATATTTGCAGGATGTAGGATTCTTCGATGAAAGAGATTCTATTAATAGATCAAAATTCTAGAATTCATTAATCCACATCAAGTCCTTGTTGTGCAAAGGCATGATATGGTAGTTAGGAAATAAATAAAGCATTGACTTCTAGCATGACAAATGGTTAAGACGAGAACCTCTCATTAATGATCCTAGTCTTTCTATCCTTAAAATTCTAACTGATTCTCTATTGGGGTATGATGTTTCCAATTTTATATCCTAGAATCACAATGGACCTTCTTAGAATTTTTTTTCTTGTAATTCTCAACTTGTTGAGTCTACATCCCTTGTTTTGCTCCTAAACTCTATTGTCATCACTTCAGGAAATGCCTCAAATCGTCTCATTTGGGAGCCTTCTGAAAGTGGATATTTCTTGGTTAAGATGGCCTATCATTTTATTATTCAACCCGTAGAATCTCCCTTTCCTTTTCATCTTTTTTGGACCAAATTTCTTATTCCTAAAGTTGCATTATTTTCATGGCTGGCCATTCAAGATAGAATCCTTACTGTTGACAACTTAATCAAAAGAGGCATTATGATTCCTAATCGCTGCCACATTTGCCTTTCATATTGGGAGTATACTTATCATATATTCTTGGGTTGTCCTTTCTCTTCCACCATCTTGGATAATCTATTTTAGTATTTCCATATCCAATGGGTCCAGCCTCTCTCCATCACTGAGCTTTTCATCCAATGGCCCTCACCCTTTCACAATTCTTGCCTTAGTTCCATTTGGAATATTTTTCTCTACCACTTTTTTTGGAAAATTTGGCTAGAAATAAATAATAGATTATTCTATAATGCTTGCAAAGACTCCATATCACTAAAAAACAATTACCTTTACCATAGAAAATGCCCATCTCATGCTGCCAACCAATGCCACCTTGTCAAGGTTTGAGTCCTCTTTGTTGACTTTCCTTAACATTTCCCTTCGTGATGTTGTATGTCATACTTTTCCTAAGGCTAGAATGAATACCTACTAGATTCCCCCTCTTCCTAGGTGGTTAAAGTTAAACTTCGATGGAGCGACCAAAGGAAATCCAAGAATTTTTGGGGTAGGTGACATTCTTAGAGACCGTAATGGAAATGCCATTTTTGTTTATGTTGAACACCTTAGTTTTTAATCCAAACACTTTATTGAATCCAGGGTCCTTTGTAGAGGTTTGGATCTGATGTCAACAAGTTGAAACTGATTGATCAGTGAGGGTGATTCCCTGAATATCATAAATTACTTAAAGAATAATAAAAACCCCTCATGGAAAGTCAAAGGCTATGTGGATGAAGCTAGGAAAATTATTGCTCATATGAGAGAGCCCATCATTCAACATGCCTTCAGGGAAGCAAATAAGGTGGCTGATGAGCTTGCTAATTTTGGGATCAATATTAATGGTTTAATGTATTGATCTAACACCTTTCCCCAACAAATTTCCAATGCGATCAATAAGAACAAATATTCCATTCCTCACAATCCCAATGGTAAAGTCTATTTTTATCTTAGATATTATTCCCAATTATTCTTGGCCTTACAATGTTCCCTTAATCATACTTTATTTTTTTACCAATGAGTCTAGTCTCGTTAGAAAATCCCTTATCCTATCTTGTGATAGCATCAACCACTTTAGTTGTTTTCCTTATGTTCCAATCCCTAAGAGCTATTAATGTCCTTTTCAAATTTTGGTGTCAGATCGTGAGCCTATACTTTCATGGTTTCAAGGAGAGTACTTCTAGAATTTCCACTGGTACCTTAACCCTCATGACATTGCAAGTGCAATCATCAATAATAATCATCATTTTCATATATTTCCCAGCATATTCATTATCCTTCCCAATTACGCTTCCAACCACCATGTCCCTCTTCATTTTACCAATGGCCTCACAACCCTGAGATGCAGGATTTTGATTGGATTTTTTTTTTGTGCTCTTAATGAAATTATGAGCCATTCTAGATCTCTTGAAATCTCCTTATTTTATAGAAGCCTTGGGTTTCCTATCATGGTGCTTTTTATTCCTGAGGAATTTTTTTTAAATCCCTACTTCTTTGCTCAAAACTTGTTTGCTCTTTCATAGATTTTTTGTTTACCCTTTACCATCATTCGTGTTCTGTTTTCTTTAACTTGGTTTTTTTGGTTTTCACCCTGGTGTTTCTATTGCCAAATCATGAGTTTCATGGAGCCAGATAGCTTGGAAGTGGATTCGGTGGTTGAATCTATTTTGGAGGAAAGAGGCTATATTATATTCTTAAGAAAATTCTCAGGGAATGACTTTGACATCACAATGGATTTCCTTGGTAGTTGGGATGAGGGTAGGATAACTATGTATGGCAAGGATTATGTGGTGGATACTAGGTTATTGGTGGAGATTACTAGTTTACCTATGACTGGGAGACTAATAAGAAGGGGAAAATAAAACTAAGAAGTATAACTGAAGAATTTTTTCCATAAAGCAAAGATGCTCAAGTTGGCCAAGACATGTATGCTTAGGTCTAACTTACCTTCCTCTTGGAACCATGTAATAAAACCTGTCATGCAGTTTATCATTGTAGATAACCTGGAAAAAGCTTTGTGCATTTTCTACCTAGCCTTTGTCAATCATTTTTATGATATAAATATCATCAATATCCCCGAGTTTCTCTTTAGTTACATGATTTACTCCATTGAAAATTGTAGAAATAAAATTATCAAAACCCTCTCGTCTCACCAAGGCCTGTTAAAATCATTGTCAATCACCTTTTGATGCATAATCCAAATTTTCCCATAGTTGACCCTGTAATCCCCGAGGATAACCCAAAATGCAACACTAGACCCCCCATGAATTTTGAAGACAAAACTACCACTACCCCTGTGAAGACCCCTATTTCAACCCTGTCATATAGGAAATAAAAATCTGGGGAGACCAACAAGGATTTAAAGACCTCCAAGGGGAAGAGGATTAAGATTTAAGAATCGATGAATGTGATAAGACAATCTATTTGTCTTAGGAAAAATATGTGCAAGAGTTAGTCTGATTATCCAGAGGTGTTATCATATGATGAGGGTGATGCCCAGTCCATCACAATGCTTCAAAAGATAGTGATTAATACCATTTCCACTATCATCTCCCATAATGAGGAGATTTTGTCTTCCCTAAAGGAGATGAGAAATGCTATGAATATAATTTTATTTTATAAATCATTTTTTGGGGTTCCCGAGGAAGGTCCTTTAGGCTCTGCAAAACCTAATATTGATAGAAGTGATGAGAAATATGGCCACAAGGTTGAGGTGAAGGATGCTCCATAGGATTTTGTGTGGCTAACGAATGATAGGATAAGCTCGAGGATGTTTTGTAGGACATGCCCTATTTTACGTTATTTTAATAGCCTTGATATTTTAAGGATGTTCAATCCCTATTTTATTGTTTTGGGTGTTGTATGCTTGCCTATTTTTTCTAGTACTTGCCCTTAGAAGTTTTTTGCTTTCGTTGTATCAAGGTTTTGGGGTTCCTTTCAAAACCCATTTTAATAAAAAAATTTACTTACCAAAAATAATTTACAGTCTATTATAATAACTAATTCAATATTATCTCTTATGAATATAATATTTGATATTATCTCACATGAATATAGATACAAAGTCTTATTAGGAAGGAGTTACCTTTGTCATCCTATATTACTAGTCCCCAAGGGTGATGATGACTTTATGGGGTCTTGAATCGTACATGACATCTATTTACCACATGTATGGTTGGTCAAGGAGGACATCAAAAACATACAATGGAACCACATCACATAAAAATTCATCTTTGAATGGTTTGATGGCATAAGAGATAAGACACTATTGATTGACACAAATATCTCTTCCTTGATTCATCCATACAACTGTTGGTCCGACTTTCATACACACCCTGTGAAGAATGAGCATGAAACTCTGATAACACTTATACGGGATAAATCCCACTCACTTTAGGATCTAGCTGGTTATCCAAGGTGTGAGTTACAGAGTCGGGTCGAATGTCAATTCACTCTTTTTCGCTTCTGGAATAGTCTTCAATATGGACTGTCTGTTACCTTACAACGGGCTCTGAACTTGCTCAGTAGTGTTTAGGAGTTGTCACTTG
The DNA here is from genome assembly GCA_028583015.1 of Wollemia nobilis. Lineage (NCBI taxonomy): Eukaryota > Viridiplantae > Streptophyta > Pinopsida > Araucariales > Araucariaceae > Wollemia > Wollemia nobilis. The sequence continues at coordinate 26,163 of JAQPPZ010002272.1, forward strand.
TTGACAATCAGATTTAAAGTTAATTCTTTGATCTAGCTCTTATGGGTCAGCAGATTTAAATAAAGGACAAATTAAAGAAAATAAAAATGGATCATTTCACGGTAAAACAAAGAGGGTAGGGTAAGGCAGAAAGAGAAGTCTATCAAACTTAGTTGTAAAACCTAAACTACCAATTTTACTTATACTATCAGCTTCACAATAGAACAAATCAAAGAAGAAAGTGTCCAGTTTTCTAAGATCACTTTCTACTAAGAGCATAAGGCAGAGATGGAACAGATCTAACAGAAAATTATAAACCGAAGGGAAGTCGGTTAAAATTGATATCTTTCACCGGTAGCCTAGCTCGCACAGTGAGGACAGAGCAATTAGAACAGACCTGAACCTCAAATCTATAATTTTCCCTAGCATACAATAGAACAAATGAAGCCTAACAACATATTTAATCTTGATAACACAGATTCACAGCATATATTTAATAAACTTTAAAGAAACGGAAAACAAAAGGAGATGAACTTATCACAATCTGCAAAATATTAGGCTCCTGGCCATGCTATCACAGAAAACAAAAGCACATCAACTCCAAGTCCAGAAACAAAGTATTTAACAATATTTGCAAGAAATTGCTTCAATAGTCTTTTATTTCTAAGTTTCCACCTCCTACGATTACATTGAGAAGAAGTATTTATAGACTCAGGACAGACCCTGATCTTTTCAGAAATATCTTCTTCTCAAACCCTAAATCTTATCATCTTAAACCCTAGGACCCGGGTTTTACAATATAAAGCCATTTAAAACAAAGTCCGGATAAAACTTAACCATTCTGCAAATCAATGCAGTCACTTGCCATAAATGGAGAAGATAGAATTCGAATGCCACTTGCATTCACCCGCAACTCGTGAATAAATGTCTTCATTAATGCCCTCGGGTAATTTGGATGAATCACCACTTCTCTGACATTTCATCTCCGTCGAGCCATCCCCGAGTTGAAAATCTCTGCAAGCTATTAATTCTGCCATAAATTTTCATTAAATGCATCCATCGGGAAATTCTGGTAACTGAGTGTAGATATTTCCATTTTCCGGCCAATTCCCGATATACTCCATTAAAAGGGCAGCTGCTTAGTCACCGTAAAGTCTCTTTGCGGCCAGATCTATAAAAATTGGATGAAACAGCAATTCTCGGCATCTTTTCTTTCAATATGGCTGTCTTTGATTAATTTGCACTCAACTTTGTCTTTATGGCCATTTCTCCGCTATCATGTAAGTGCCAGATGGCTTCCTGCATGAAAGACAAAAGATGGATTAGTATTTTAAAATTATTAAATCAAAAGCTTAAATATTAAAAAGAAGCCCTAAAGTTCACTTGCATGTCGGCCTTATTTATCTGATACGTGGCTTGCAGTGTTTTGACACGTGTCACAGAATCGTGACACGTGTCCATTTCCAGCTGTCTTGCATTTCTGGACTTTTTCTGTCAGGGCCGCAAAAATGCGACATGTCGTGAAATCGCGACATCCCCCTTGCTGCGTAACTTCTTTGCTCCATAGGCCGCGAAAATGCGACATGTCACGATTTCGCGACATGTCACGAAATCGCGACATCGACCCTGCTCCATGCATCTTTCTTCCTTCATGTCACGATTTCGCGACATGCTCCTGCCTTGGCCTCTTCCTTCCATCCTGGCCGCGAAAACACGACATGTCACGATTTTGTGACATGTCACGAAATCGTGACCCCTTCTGCCCTTCAGCACTTTTCTGTCCAACCTGTCGCGAAAATGCGACATGTCACGATTTCGCGACATGTCACGAAATCGTGACCTTTCCATGCCTTAGCCGATTTTTTGCCTTACCTCACGCGAAATCGTGACGCCTACCTTCCTTGCACTCCTTTCTCTCCACCATGTCACGAAATCGCGACATGGTGGCTCCTCTACCAACTCTCATTTTTCACGATTTCCACGAAATCCCATTTCGTGACACTCTTCTTTTCGAGCCTTTCCTCTTCAACATGTCACGATTTCATGACGTCTAAAATCCTTACTTTTCTTTGATTTTGCTTACGATTTCATGACATGTCACAAATCACGACATCTGTACCCGCTTAGTCGATTTTCAATTTTGATTCCTTCTTCCTTCTTGCTTGCTTTGCTTGGACCTATCGCGATTTCATGACATGTCACGAAATCGCGATAGTCCGTACGTCTCGGGCCCTTTCTCTCTTGGAAGCCGTGAAAACGTGACATGTCATGATTTCGCGACATGTCACGAAATCGTGACCCTTTTCTGCCTTCGGCTTCTTTCTCTCTAACCTGTCGCGAAAATGCGACATGTCGCGATTTCGTGACATGTCGCGAAATCGTGACATTTTTCACACTTAGCAACTTTTCTCTCTCACAGCCGTGAAAATGCGACATGTCACGATTTGTTTCGTACAACCTGCCTTCTCTCTCCAAAATTGTCATTATTTTGCGACGTTCCATACGATCGGGCTTTCTCTCTCCTAACTAGTAGCGATATCGCGACATTTCTAAAAATGGAAGTGTCGCGATATCGTGACATTTCCAAAAATGGAAGTGTCGCGATTTCGCTACGTTTTTCTGACTTAGCCGATTTTCTAAAACCCGTCGCGATATCGCGACATTTCAAAAATGGAAGTGTCGCGATATCGCGACACTTCCAAAAATGGAAAGTTTTGATTTTCAATGAATTTATCTATCTGTTTTCTCGCATTTTTTTCATACCGTGTAAGATTTTCTTTATCCATGAATGATTCTAGCATGTAAAAAGTGAAGTCCGAGATAACAAAGCCAGAATGCAAGAAAACTTGGATGCTTTGACACAAGCAAAACTTGAAGAAGAAAGAGGCAAGTAAAAATTTGGGATTAAAACTGAAAATCATCAAGAGGGTCCCTACTGCAAAAATGAAAGCTCAAAGTTTTCAAAGGGTGGAAATTCATTTTTCAGTGGGGGTGTGTTGCTTCTCAACAAATGGCGATATCTGCGGGTAAAATAGTAGCATTATTTTAGAACCCAGGACTCTAGTTTCAAAACAACATAGACCATGTATCTTGCCTTGCCACAGATATTCTTCAAAATAAATTGACTACTAACTGATAGTTGTTAAAATTTCCCAAGGACATACTAGGCTGAATTACTTAAGGAAGATTTCTGATGTGCAATTACAAGCGTATAAAACTTTCTTCAAGAATGACTGGATCGAATGTTGAACTCTGGATTGATCAGCTTTTCTAGATTGTAAAAAGGGGAAACCGAGTAGAGCTCTGTTTACTAGTTTAGCCTTTTACAGCCCCGACAGAGTTACCCTTTAGATTTACACGACCCAAATTTACAACTGTAAGGTAGAATCTACAACTTGGTAGAAGAAAAACATCTTTTGAAATCTTGGCTGCCTCTTTCATTATATAACTCTTTTTTCTTTTTCTTTTTATCTCTTTTTTTTTTTATATATATATATATATATTGGAAATAATAGAGTGCCAATTCTATGTTGTCTTGCTCAACTTTCATCTCTTTCTTTTGAAATACATCAACATCTGAAAAGCCTTAGAAAGAATAACAATTTTCTTTTAATATTTCATCAATCTGGAACTGCTTCAGCCCAGGCACTGATAGCCTCTATGGATACTCAAATAATTACATGAATCATAGTCCCCTCTTATAACCAACTTTTCTTGGATTCCCCGGGAGTTTCTCCAACCAAACAGCATAGCAGTTTCTTTATAATTAAAACAACTGTGGCAAGTAAGACACAAAATCCAATCATCCTTCCACTGTTGTCCTGACTAAGAAAATAGTTCCACTGTTCAGTTCAAACAGACTATCTCACAATTATGATAATGAACACTGGATTGATCAGCTCAGAATAAAACAATTTTTAGAAGGCTGACTTTTCATTGATGCTCAGGCAAAGGTTAAAGAACAGAATTTTAAAAGCTAAAGAAATTTGTACAGACTTCCAAGGATAAACACAGGCCTTTAAGAACAAAATAAAATAAAACTGCACAGACTTTAAAATGAAACTGTACATGCACCAAAGGGAACAAAACTGCAGGGTTATTTACAAAGGAAACAAAATAAAACTGTACAGGCATTAAAGGAAATGAAATAAAACAAGACTGCAGAGCTATTTACAAAGAAAATAAACTGCACAGACCTTAAATAAAAATAAAATACAGAACTTTAAAATAAAACAACACTGTACAGACAACAAAGGAAATAGAATACATAAATGTACAGACCTGAAAGGAAATAAAACTATAGGGCTATTTACAAAGGAAATAAAATACAATCAGGCAAAAGAAATAAAACAAAACAAAAGAACACCACACAGACATTTAGAATTAAACTAAACAAAAGAACACTGCACAGACATTTAGAATTAAACTAAAGCAAATAAACTAAAAACTGTACAGGCATTTAGAAGTAAACTAAAATAAAATAAAACTAAAACAACTAAAATAAATAAACTAAAAACTGCAGAGCTATTTACAATGTATACACATGTTACAACTTCTTTGTGACTCAAAATATGTAGCAGATGGAAAAGCAGAGAACTAGTGCCTTAAAAAAAATTTGACCATTTGCAAGTAAATTTAGAAAAATTACCTTTCAGGTCCTGTTGACGAAATGCACTCCAGACTATGCTTCCAAATTTTTTGTTACCTGGGAAAAACTTGTGTTTACCGTCTTCCCTCTCTCCTTTTTTTTTATTTTTTATTTTTTATATGGATCTTGTCCCATTGAAAAACAAATCTGCAACTCTTTCAATTTAAACAAATCATATAATAACAAATCATATGATAACATGTTTATGCTTCTACTTGAAGGGTTTGCAGAATTCTTTCAAAGGGACTGAATGTAAAAACCCCCAGGATCAAATACCTTAAAGCCTCTATAGACCCAGTCCATCACATCTTCAGATTTATGTGACAACTCAAAGAGATCATATTTTATCCGTATGTCCTGGTTCTTGACAACTTGAACATTTTGTGGTTGTTGTACTGCTTCAATATCCAAGACTTCAATTTTTATCCCTCTAGCAGAATTCTCATAATTTGCTTTTTCACCTGAGACTTGCTTAGATTTAACCCTATCAATGTGTAATGTCCAAATATCATTGTTGTGATTGATTAGAGCTGTAATTATTCTCACCTTCTCAGCTGCCAAATTATAAGATCCAATATCTGCATCAACACAGTTTACAACCTTTTCTTTGATATTATGTTCAGTAGTTACAGACTTATATTGAGACTCTTCACCTATTCCAAGTTGGCTGACCACATTCACATTTACTATCTTTTCCTCCTCTTCTTGAAATTCAATAGGTGGTCCAGAGTAAGCTTCAATCAAGTTATCTTTTTGTTCAACAATCTGGGCCAGTTCATGGAGGGTGATGTCAGCTTCAATTTCCTTCATATCCTCAATGATGTTATCCTTCTCCTCGCTACTTCTGCATAGTGATATTGAATCCCACTTTCATCATCCTCTGATGAGGAAGGATCATTATTAGGTTCTGGACTCTCACATCTCAAATTATAACTGTCCCTTTTGAACTGTTGAAAATCTTGCATTTCATCCCTAGGAATCTCTACAAGACTTTTCGACCTTTTGGGAAAAGTGAAAGAACCCGAAACCCTGGTTGTACTATTTTTGGATGAACCAAAAATATCAATATTTCTTTGGTTCCTAGGAAAATTTAACTCACCAGGAAAAACTTCAGATTTGGGTAATGCTAGATCACAAATGTTTACTTCAAGCACTTCCACTTTGAACTTGTCAAACCTTTCTCTATATTTTGCACATGCCGAGTGGATGTTACAGTTAACGGAGTCTCCTTGGGTAGAGCATGACATGTTGGTACTAACTCATGATGTGGAATGGGATCCGAAATAGGCATGTTCCATGTAACATAGGATATCAAAGGACTCGCTCGTAATTTGAGGTCCTAACTTGTCTTTCAAGAATTAAAGCCTCTTTATAAGCTCCTGCCAGGGTTGTGATATTGATGTCTCTCTTGAGGAAAATAGAGGTCACCGAATCCAATGCATTCTTATAGATTTCTAAGGCCAGATTTGCATTTGGGATGTAATGACCAGTCATTCTACCGTAAGCTCTTTGGAACCTCATATTGAATGACCCCGACAGTTTCTCCCGACTCTCTCTTGATGCTGGAAAATTGTTGGTATAACACACTCGGGTCTATCACTTCCCCAAATTGTGATATAAAAACTTTCTCTAGGTCATCCCAACTGGTAACAGAATTGCTAGTGAGATTTAGAAACCAGTCATAAGCTCCTTCCTGGAGAGTGAACGGGAACAATCTGCAGGCAACATCCTCATGTTGTATATTTAATAATTTCAAAGCATTCTTGAATGCTAGCAGATGTTCCTCTGTTGTCCTTGTCCCATCATGTTTATATCTGGGGAGATATCTTTCCGGATTTCTAGGCAGGTCATGGGCTATACCCAGAATATTCAAAGCAGTGGCACCTAACCAGCTTGCCATTTTTAAATGTTGGTGTTAAGTTCTCATTGTTCAGAAAAACTCAAACAACAAAATTTTAAAGGCCGAGGAGGAGGGAAAATTGGCTACCAGACCTTGGATAAAATACAACATTTGTCAAGTACCACATACTGTCAGATTTCTCAACTCAAGCACACTAAGAATGCAAGTTCAAGCCCTCCTTCTAGCGCCATTTTTAAATGTTGGTCCGACTTTCATACACACCCTGTGAAGAATGAGCATGAAACTCTGATAACACTTATACGGGATAAATCCCACTCACTTTAGGATCTAGCTGGTTATCCAAGGTGTGAGTTACAGAGTCGGGTCGAATGTCAATTCACTCTTTTCCGCTTCTGGAATAGTCTTCAATATGGACTGTCTGTTACCTTACAACGGGCTCTGAACTTGCTCAGTAGTGTTTAGGAGTTGTCACTTGTTGACAATCAGATTTAAAGTTAATTCTTTGATCTAGCTCTTATGGGTCAACAGATTTAAATAAAGGACAAATTAAAGAAAATAAAAATGGATCATTTCACGGTAAAACAAAGAGGGTAGGGTAAGGCAGAAAGAGAAGTCTATCAAACTTAGCTGTAAAACCTAAACTACCAATTTTACTTATACTATCAGCTTCACAACAGAACAAATCAAAGAAGAAAGTGTCCAGCTTTCTAAGATCACTTTCTACTAAGAGCATAAGGCAGAGATGGAACAGATCTAACAGAAAATTATAAACCGAAGGGAAGTCGGTTAAAATTGATATCTTTCACCGGCAGCCTAGCTCGCACAGTGAGGACAGAGCAATTAGAACAGACTTGAACCTCAAATCTATAATTTTCCCTAGCATACAATAGAACAAATGAAGCCTAACAACATATTTAATCTTGATAACACAGATTCACAACATATATTTAATAAACTTTAAAGAAACGGATAACAAAAGAAGATGAACTTATCACAATCTGCAAAAGATTAGGCTCCTGGCCATGCTATCACAGAAAACAAAAGCACATCAACTCCAAGTCCAGAAACAAAGTATTTAACAATCTTTGCAAGAAATTGCTTCAATAGTCTTTTATTTCTAAGTTTCCGCCTCCTGCGATTACATTGAGAAGAAGTATTTATAGACTCAGGACAGACCTTGATCTTTTCAGAAATATCTTCTTCTCAAACCCTAAATCTTATCATCTTAAACCCTAGGACCCGGGTTTTACAATATAAAGCCATTTAAAACAAAGTCCGGATAAAACTTAACCATTCTGCAAATCAGTGCAGTCACTTGCCATAAATGGAGAAGATAGAATTCGAATGCCACTTGCATTCACCCGCAACTCGTGAATAAATGTCTTCATTAATGCCCTCGGGTAATTTGGATGAATCACCACTTCTCTGACATTTCATCTCCGCAGAGCCATCCCCGAGTTGAAAATCTCTCGCAAGCTATTAATTCTGCCATAAATTTTCATTAAATGCATCCATCGGGAAATTTCGGTAACTGAGTGTAGATATTTCCATTTTTCGGCCAATTCTCGATATACTCCATTAAAAGGGCAACTGCTTAGTCACCGTAAAGTCTCTTTGCAGCCAGATCTGTAAAAATTGGATGAAACAACAATTCTCGGCATCTTTTCTTTCAATATGGTTGTCTTTGATTAATTTGCACTCAACTTTGTCTTTATGGCCATTTCTCCGTTATCACGTAAGTGCCAGATGGCTTCCTGCATGAAAGGACAAAAGATGGATTAGTATTTTAAAAATATTAAATCAAAGCTTAAATATTAAAAAGAAACCCTAAAGTTCACTTGCATGTCGGCTCTATTTATCTGATACGTGGCTTGCAATGTTTTGACACGTGTCACAGAATCGTGACACGTGTCCATTTCCAGCTGTCTTGCATTTTTGGCCTTTTTTTGTCAGGGCCGAAAATGCGACATGTCGCGATTTCGTGACATGTCGCGAAATCGTGACATCCCCCTTGCTGCATAACTTCTTTGCTCCATAGGCCACGAAAATGCGACATGTCGCGATTTCGCGACATGTCACGAAATCGCGACATCGACCCTGCTCCATGCATCTTTCTTCCTTCATGTCGCGATTTCGCGACATGCTCCTGCCTTGGCCTCTTCCTTCCATCCGAAAACGCGACATGTCGCGATTTCGCGACATGTCACGAAATCGTGACCCCTTCTGCCCTTCAGCACTTTTCTGTCCAACCTGTCGCGAAAATGCGACATGTCGTGAAATCGTGACCTTTCCATGCCTTAGCCAATTTTTTGCCTTGCTCGCCGTGAAAATGCGACATGTCGCGATTTCACGACATGTCGCGAAATCGCGACGCCTACCTTCCTTGCACTCCTTTCTCTCCACCATGTCACGAAATCGCGACATGGTGGCTCCTTGCTGCCAACTCTCATTTGTGTCACGATTTCGCGACACTCTTGTCTTTTCGAGCCTTGCCTCTTCAAAACGTCGTGATTTCGCGACGTTAAAATGCCTTAGACTTTTCTTTGAATTTTGGCTTGGACCTGTCATGATTTCGCGACATGTCACGAAATCGCGACAGTCCGTACACCCCGGGCTTCCTCCGCCAATTTTGTCACGATTTCGCGACATCCTTTTGCCTTAGTCGATTTTCAATTTTGGTTCCTCTTGCTTCCTTCTTGCTTGCTTTGCCTGGACCTGTCGCGATTTCGTGACATGTCACGAAATCGCGACAGTCCGTACGTCTCGGGCCCTTTCTCTCCTGGAAGCCGTGAAAACATGACATGTCGTGAAATCGTGACCCTTTTCTGCCTTGGCTTCTTTCTCTCTAACCTGTCGCGAAAATGTGACATGTCGCGATTTCGCGACATGTCGCGAAATCGTGACATTTTTCACACTTAGCAACTTTTCTCTCTCCGCGAAAATGCGACATGTCACGATTTCGCGACATGTCGCGATTTCATGACGTTCCGTACAATCTTGCCTTCTCTCTCCAAACTTGTCATGATTTCGTGACATGTCACGAAATCGCGACGTTCCGTACGATCGGGCTTTCTCTCTCCTAACCTGTAGCGATATCGCGACATTTCCAAAAAAGAAATACAATTCCGATAGGATTCCAAAAATGAATGTCGCGATATCGCGACATTTCCAAAAATGGAAGTGTCGCGATTTCGCTACGTTTTTCTGACTTAGCCGATTTTCTAAAACCCGTCGCGATATCGCGACATTTCCAAAAATGGAAGTGTCGCGATATCGCGACACTTCCAAAAAAGGAAAGTTTTGATTTTCAATGAATTTATCTATCTGTTTTCTGCATTTTTTTCATACCGGTGTAAGATTTTCTTTATCCATGAATGATTCTAGCATGTAAAAAGTGAAGTCTGAGATAACAAAGCCAGAATGCAAGAATACTTGGATACTTTGACACAGGCAAAACTTGAAGAAGAAAGAGGCAAGTAAAAAAATTGGGATTAAAACTGAAAATCATTAAGAGGGTCCCTGCTGCAAAAATGAAAGCTCAAAGTTTTCAAAGGATGGAAATTCATTTTTCAGTGGGGGTGTGTTGCTTCTCAACAACAACATTATATGTTTATATGTGAGTCTTCATCGACATATTTAAAGCCTTCATAGTATCATCAAAGATCAAATTATTTTGAATTCCATTGAGAACAATGAAATGTAAGGGCTTATCATTTACCTAAAATTATAAATGGAATAATTGCTTCTCCTTAGGTAAATCCTCTACTTTGATTTGTGTAGTAGAGGTAGAAATAGTCACATGTAGTTTTACCTCTATGATTTTCTTACCTTTATTATAGGTTGGAGGACATTTTGGTGTTGTGAATGGAGGGATTTATATCGTAGAAAATAGATCTTGAATTTCTTAGCACTATTCTTTAGAATATAGATTGCTTTTATGGTAGTCACACCATTTCCTAGTCTTGTTATTTTAGGGCTTATTATCCTAAAAATTGTTTTTCTTCTAGTTTTGATTTTGCTATTGACCTCCTTTGTCTTGATTTTTTTGGGAATCACCTATTCCTTTCTTGTGCTAACCTTTTCATCTCTTTTTATTTTTTTTACATTTCTACTCAATCTTGATAGTAAATTTCTATACTTCACCCAAGGTCTTGAACTCAAATATGTCCATGTTGTCCCTTATGTACCAATGTAGTCCACTATGGTACTTTATAACTTGATACATCTCGGTATGCAAACAATGAATGAAAAACATTCCTATATTCTTGATTAGATTGTTCTCTACCTTAATACAGTTGTTGCCATCGCATGTAAAAATATTCATAGGTGTCTACTAGGTAGTATTCATTCTTGAATACTTCCACAAACTCATCCTTTGTAGGTCCTTCTATGTCTTCTTGGTTTTGCTTGTATGCTTCCTACCAATTCTAGACCGGTATTGAAGCTTTTAGCAAGGTAAAAGTAATATTCTCTTTATCCAAGAAGTGATTGATAGAAAAGTATGTGGATAGTTGATCCAACTAGTTTTCCATCGCTTTTGCATTGATTCTTCCTTCAAATATAGGAATATCAAATTTTACTTTAAATTTTAATGGTGTTGTGTCACTAAATGGTTATGTCATAGTATTGATATATGGTAGTCATTGAAGAATTAGGGCAAATTGATTCAACATATAATTCTTCTATCTTTCAAGGGCTTCATCCCATATCTATTTGAAAGGCTTTGTTGTCTTAGTGTTGTCTTCCATTTGATATTATTTTAAATAGCTAGGTAGATAATTAGAGGGTTTGAATGTATAGCACCCAATATTCTAATAAATTGATCTCATATTTGGTATGATACACCTACAAATAGAATACTTTGATACTGTTGATCCACTATGTCTAGGGATAATGGATTCTTTGTTATGTAAAAATAGAAGCAAAAAAGAGAAAATATTGCAAAATAAGAAGCAATATTTTATTAATCTAAAAATAGGATTACAAAGGAGGTAATATTTGAGGAGAGATGTTTTCTAACTCCCATAGTCTTTGAGAAGAGATGTCTACTAAAACCCCAAATGCCCTTTTACAATACAACTGTGCAACCATGTCATATCTCAAATATCAATGCCACTACCTTCTTAAATGAATTACAAGATGATTATGACATTTCAAATTTTGAGATGGTAGTTATGATGGTTTGAATTTCAAGATGGCAATTACAATGGTTTGATTTATATGGTCCATACTCATTCCATAATTTGAACTTCATAGTCTTTACCCATTATGTAATCCACACTCAATGGTCTGTACTCATTCTGTAATATACACTTCATGGTGTACATCCATTCTATAATTTTCACTCTATGGTATATATGCAGTATGATTCCATCCATTAGATATCCATAGTTTATTTGTTAAATACCCATAATCCATCTATCAAAATCAGGTAATCTACCTTTGATCAATGTCTTTGTAATTAACTAGTGAAAGAGGCCTCCCATAAAAATTACACAATCTAAATGAAGTGTTGAGAAACAATATTTCTTATGGTATGATATAATCTATGTTAGAGTAGGTTGTTTACCTTAGCTCATGTTCACCTAAGTAATTTATTTTTCTTTTATTTAGTTATTCCATGTATTTTCCTCATCCACTTATGTGTGGATATTTAATTTATCTTATTTAGATATTATGAGATGTTACATATTTATTTCTTAGATATTATGGGGATATTTTTAGGTTTGAATATTCCTAGGAGTTATGGGGATATCTTTAGGTATATTTGGAGGGTTGGATATTCTTTCTCCCCATAACGATTACAGATCTATGGACCATATCACTTATTCCTATTGTACGGTGGATATTTGTCCTTGGCTTGATCCTACTGCTATGGTTGATCATCCTTGCCTATATAAGAAAGGCACCTTCATTATACTCATGGAAAAGAGGAATTTAATTATTCATGTATAATATATGATATTTTTGCTCATTGTTTTGCATATCCATTTGTATGCTTATGCTATCTATTTGCTTTCAGATTATTGTTTTGGTTGAATGTGTTGTTCTGTTAACATTTGAGATCCTTATAGCTTGGAATGATATGGTTATCATTCCTTTCATGGCACCAGAGAAATAGGTGTTGTAGTCATCCATTTGTGAGTGTTGTGTAGTTGTTTCTCTTGCAGGTTCGAAGATTGGTGTGGAAGCTTTAGTTTTTGTGAACGGATACTTGGTGGAGTTTTTTGGCTACTTTGTGTATCTCCTTCCATTTTCGTATCATCACCAACCTCCTAAAATTTCTCCTTCCCATACTGCAATAGCCTCATTCCCTTGGATATATCCTAAGCATTTTTCTTCTTGAGCATTTCCTTTTTTAAAAGGATCACCAACCTAGCCTATTTTTATATTTTGCATGCATCTCCTTATATAAATGCTATTTTTCCATGAAACTTTTTGGAGGTATGTAGATACATTCATTTGAGTTGTGCCCAAATTTTCAGCCCATTTGGATCATTATTCTTCAAGATATCTTGATTTTATGAAAACCTATAATTTTTTAGTAATCTGCATATATCTTCATAAAAAAAAAAAAATTTCTTGCATATTTTTTACAAAATTTGTAAAATCATATTATAGACCATCCCATAAAATTTTAGAGTATTTTGATCTGTATTCTGACAATTACAATGATTTTACTATTTTTAGTAAACTCATCATTTCAGGAGACATATTGGGAGTTGCTTAGCAAAATGTTTACCAGGCCTATAAAATCATTTTTCTGATATACCTATAAAATTTCATATTTTTTGGATCTACATTTAGATATTTACAATGATTTTATGACTGCACTCTCAATATTGCATTGTGAAAAGGGGTTTTGCACTTGAACCAGTATATGGACTATTGTTATAAAGTTTCATATTCCCTCATTTTATATTTTTCCACTTAGTTTGAAACTTTGTGATCAGCTTACTTGATGTTTAGTATTGGTGGAGCCTACACATTTTTGTGCTTGAGGAGTCCTTTGTCTTTGACTTCCCTTGCTTTGTTGTGGTGCATCCTCTTGTGCCAATCTTCCTCATTGAGGCACTTAGTTTGAAGGAGGGGATTCTTTTGGTAATTTCTTTGGAGACTTTTTAGAGTTCAGAGGCTTCATGTGTGCATTGATGTGATTTTGTGGTATTTTGCACCACCTTGTGACATCACATTATACCTTTCACATTATAGTGGCATTTGATTTTGGGGGGGCCTCTTCTACTTTTGAGGACATCTTGAAAACTTCTTTTTTTACACTAGAGGCAAATGCTGAAACTTTTGAAGCATGGTTTAAGGTACTTTGTTCATTATGTCAAAGTTAAGGTTTGGATCCTTTGTTCATAACTCCAAAACCCAAACCAATGGTGAAGGATAAGGAGTGTAAGACATGGTTCATGAACAATTTAAGGATCTCTAACATGCTTTATTATTCAATTTGTAGGGAACTTCAAAAGTTTATTGGAGTTCACAAGAGCACACCTCACATTACTTATCATATGTTGAAAATATTATTTTTACCTAAGGCGCCTTCCCATTCTACATTTTGTTCCCATATTATTACACTCACATGGAGTGGGAAGAAATTCGATGGATGCTTCATGGATTCTTGGATGGTGTTGCCTCTCTCTTCATTGAGAGTCACACATGTGATTTTATTGACATGTATGAGGAGAGAACTCATTTATTTGATGATGATGTATACATTGTATCTCCTCCATGTACTTATTCCTTTGTGGACCCTTTTTTGGTGTGCCCTTATTTGAGTGAGCCACCTTGTCCACCCTTTCCTTCTCCTATTTCTTTCATATTGGATGATGTACTCTTACAGGAGTTGGATACAAATATTTTGTCTTTGGTTGGACTCTCACTTGGAGATCTTGAAGACCCTGTTGATTCTTTTAGGTATTATAAGCCTCCACTTCTTTCTCTTGATACTTCCATGGGCTCATCATCACTTATGCAGTAGGATATTGGTGATTCTTCCTTGATGTATGCTATTCAAACATCTCTTCCATTTTTTCACACTCATGGTTTTGTGCTTATTGATGTTTTGGATGTTGATTATGACTATATTCTACCCTATTTTGGTGTTGGTTTGGGCTTCTACATTATTGGATATTCATTTCATAATTCATTGGTGACATCTTCTTCACTTCAGCTCAGTTTGAAGGATTCTACGTCATCATTCTACATTTTGTTCCAATATTCTCACACTCACTTGGATTGGGAAGATATTTAACAGATGCTTCATGGCTACTTTATTTCTCATGGGAGACACATTGTTCATCGTAGAGGCATCCACTTATTCATTGGAGATCTTCATGGAGGTCGTCATCCTAGGGGGGTGTTGGGAGCACTCCTTGGCTCCATTCCTACTTTTTCTTCTCTCTTTCTAGCTAAATGGTTTTTTTCCACATGGTTTTCCACCTTCTGGTTCAGAAGCTTCTAGATACACATTGTACATGAGTACCTAATAAGGCCTTGTTTCTAGGACTCATATTATGGATATGCCACTTTACTTTTTAGCACCTAGTTTATCTCGGGGGGTGTTAGAGTAGGTTTTTTACCTTATCTCATGTTCACCTAGGTAATTTATTTTTCTTTTATTTAGTTATTCCATGTATTTTCTCCATCCACTTATGTGTGGATATTTCATTTATATTATTTAGATATTATGAGATGTTACATATTTATTTCTTATATATTATGGGAATATTTATAGGTTTGACTATTCCTAGTAATTATGGGGATATATTTAGGTATATTTGGAGGGTTGATATTCTTTCTCCCCATAGCGATTACAGATCTATGGACCATATCACTTATTCCTTTTGTACGGTGGATATTTGTCCTTAGTTTGATCCTATTGCTATGGTTGATCATCCTTGCCTATATAAGAAAGGCACCTTCATTGTATTCATGGAAAAGAGGAATTTCATTATTCATGTATAATATGTGATATTTTTGCTCATTGTTTTGCATATCCATTTGTACACTTATGTTATCAATTTGCTTTCAAATTCTTGTTTTGGTTGAATGTGGTGTTCTGTTAACACTTGAGATCCTTGTAGCTTGGAATGATCGTATTATTATTCCTTTCAATATACACTAGGTATGACATGTATGTGAATATATATTCTTCTTTAAATACCTTCAATTGGATACCCATTTCATCTTTATGGCTTTTGAAGCCTTAATATTAATGTTAATTTCACAAGATAATTATCACAAGATCAAATATATGATAGTTATAATAGAGTAAAATCAAAATAATAATGTAAATAGGATAATATGAGAAAAATAATATGTGAATCAAGGCTAATAACATATGAACTAATATTCATTAATAAACAACAAGATGAATGTAAATAACTGGAATCATACATGTACATAGTATGTAATACAACTTACAATATTAGTTGCTCAAATGTATGTAATATTTATTACTCTTCTTTCTATTAAAAATGTATCATAAAACTCTCATACAATGATAATGATTTCTATTATCACTATGTAGACTCTATAGGCAATGTAGGTGGTGTAGACTATGTCCATTATGGAGTAATATATAGCCATTGTAGGATGACTCTTTGGTTACTTGACTCTTTCTTTTCCTTATGCAAAGTCTCATGACTCTTAGATTCTCTACTTGACACTTGCATACATGAATCTATCTTGTATGCACACTTGGACATGACTCTTCATATAACACATCTTAATCTATGAACACATGTGCACACTTACACACATAACACTTGCACACTCATTTACTTGACACTTGTGCATTCCAGCACATTATTACATGACATACAATATTTATACACACTTTAATCTAGGATACAATCCTAATCTAACAATTACAAGGATGTACCAAGGAGGTACATTAGCATATACCAAATAATATGATATACTCTAACACCCCCCCATCCTCCCATCTTATATTATTTGGTTATTGAATACTTTAGTCCTCAATATGGTCTTCATCCTTCCATTGGATTTGTAATATATTTGATATTTATCTTGATATTTATCTGGATCTTCTTCACTATTAGATTTATGTTCTTCAATCTACAATTAACCTTGTAGTACGTGTAATTTAAGTATCTCATTAGGTAGAGTTAGATCATGTTTGATCCACTTTATTTTTCCTTTTTCTATGAATGACTTCTTTCCCTGTACTTCATAAATTCCACACTTGAATTCAATGTTAGAAAATGCTTTAGAAATAAGTATTTAAAAAATACAATCCACTCTTTCAAATATTCTATAGTAATTATACTTGTAATAGCATAAAAAATATGAATGATATTTTCTCTCACAATATCTACATGGATGAAGACTCCAACAATTTGCCTTTTCATGATCAACTTTATTGTAATAAACACATCTTGAAGATATTTGTGTTCCTTTATTCATTCCTCTTAGAATTTCAAGTTCATTTATTTTCCTGATAAAATAGCATAACCATTTGTGTATGACTAGAGCTATTCTATATTTATTGTTCATGTAAACAATATGAATATCTTAAATATTCTTAGTAGATTCTACTTTTGAGATTGATGAATTACTAGAATAAGACTTTACAGTAACAAGATCCAATGGTGTGTCCTCTTCATTATTTTGAAATCGTGTAAATTATTCCTTATAAAAGTTATCTACCATAATTTGGAAATAACATCTAATATTATTTATTGTATCTCCATTATTGTATGCATTAATTATTTCTTCCATGATATGCAACTAATGTCAAGAGTATATTTCCTTTGAAGTAGACTTCTTTGTGACTTCCTAGGTTTTAAAAATAATTTCAAAGTTTCTAAATTTCAATACCTATGAAGTAGAATTCCTTATATCTCCCTAATATTTAGAAACTATGAAAGTAAGAATTTTTAAATTTTAAATTTTCTAAATTTAATGTTGAATACCTTTTGACTCCCAGATAATTAAATTGGTAAATATTTTAAATTAAAAAAAAAAAAACTATTAAAAAAAACTTTTATAACTCCATAAATAATTTCAAAAATAATTATCTATGTATCACTCCTATCTTAACTTTAATATAGAGGCTTTAAAAAATAAATTCTTATTAGCATTCCTTATTTATGCATTTAATAAATTCTTATGCAAATAAATTACTTATAATGCCAAATAAAACCTTAGAAAATTAAGTTCTACTTTGCCAATTATCACTCAAAGAAATATTTTAAAACCCTAAAAATTTAAATCTACCTATATCTTCATCCATGTCTCCTTTTTTTCTATGCTACTAATTGTGCTCACACTATTGCTCTACCCCTTTCTTCATGCTGCCACTCTAGCTTGAACACTTGCAAAAGATGTTGCTCTATTTCACACATTTGGATGATATGTGGAGAGTTAGAAGATGTTCTATCTCCTGACACTTGGTTGCTTGCTTTTGACTTGAATATTCACATGTAACAGGTGTAATGCTCCAATATTCCAAACACTCTTAATAATAGCATGTATTTGAGATTTCTAATAATGTTCCAAGATATTTGAAGGTTCGAAAATCTTTCAAAAAAAAATTTCTTCCTCAAGGAATGTTTAGAATTATTTGGATTCCTCTCCAACCAAATATTGTTGTTCTCTACTATGTATCACTTGGTAGACAGATGTAGAACCTTTGTTATTTTACTATGTGTAGTATTTCTAGGCTCTTTTTTGTTGATACATTATTGTATACCTCTTGTTGGCTCTTGCTATAAGTTGCATATTTATTTCTCTACTCACTAGATACTTTAGAACCCTGAATGCTAATCCATTTCCAAGCTATTATATATTACCCAATAGCTCTTCATTAATGCTTATTTAAGCACCCTATTAGTGCTTCATCTAGCACCCTATTAGTGCCTCTCTTTGATGCCTTTCAAGAGATTTTTTAGAACCTTACTTATGCTTTCCTTCTAGGCTACTTTGCTTGCTTTTAGATGGATTTAGACCTTTATACTTTACATTTCATTGTTTCTCTTATCCTCTATCGAACAACTTTAGTATTATAATATTTTTCTCTATGCTTGTGTGCTACTTTTAGAGTAATATTATACCACTGGCTTGAGCAATGAGTCATGCTCATACCAATAGCTATGTCTAGGGACTTTGCTTTGGCTTATCTTCTTCTACTAGTTCAAATCCGTTCTGAATACTATGTTGGCTTGGTTCAACTCTATTTTGAGCTCTATGTTGAGCCTAGAACATTATTATTCATTATTTTAATTCTTCTACCTTTATTCTCTTTGCTTGAGAAAAATATAATTCTACTCTTACTGCAAGAAATACAATACTTTAGTTGGCAATATTTTTGCAATGTTATTCTTTGGCTCTCTTTCTTGAAAAACTTAGATACTATATTTTTCTCAATGCTAGTAGTTCTATAATCTCCTTTTTCTTGATTCACAGGAGATTCCTTTCTTTTGTAGCAAGCTTTTCTTATTTACATAGATAATAAATTTGAACTCTCTTCTTTGAAATTGGCCGTATATATATTCTTTTTCATTTATTTGAATAACATATTTCCTTATGTTGTAGTTAACTGAATGAACTAATTTTTCTCTAACTTCTATGTCATGGATTATTTTTCTAATGGCCTCTTTCCTTGAATATTATATTATAATTTATAACTCAATATATTTTCCTTGAAGGTTATGTTGCTTTAATATTGGCTTATATTGGACCAACGTCAAGGTCAATATGACCTTAATCACTAAAATTTCTATCAAGGCCTATTTTTTCAAGACTTGAATCAACAATATCAATATCAAGGTCTATCTTCAAGACATGAAATTTTTCTCTATCAAGTTCTGCCTTCAAGACCTGAAACTATCTATGTCAAGGTCTACCTTCAAGACCTAAATTTATGATAACCTACAACTTAAATCAATCCCTACTTGATGAAAGTTTTTTACTTTCTCTTGCACTTGAAGATGAAAGTCTTCTCTATTTGTTGTAGGAAGCTTCTCACACTTCTAATGATCAATATTTGTTGTAGCAATTTCTTAGATAAATTTGAATTGAATCTTCTTCTTTTTCAAGGTGACCATAAACTTCCTTGATGCTCCAAACAAGATATCTTGATTGTACCAAATTCTTCAACTTTATTTTGAGTGTTGAAAGAAATTAATTGTTAAGAATTTTTCTATGTCCCTAAAATCCTTTATCAATATTAGGTTTGGCTATTTCCTTGAATGATCAATTGTCTTCAAGTTGATTCACCTTCAATATGAGTCCTAGTCTTCACCAATTATCCTTCAACCTAGTGGAAAAACCCTATATTTTTTTTACTTAAAATTTCCAATAGATTTCAGGTCTAACTCCCTTTAAATTAGATAGAATATAACCAATTTTGTCATGCTGGATAAGAATTGATTTTACAACTAACTAAATCAACTTGTGCAAGGAACTACTAGTTGTAACTCTAATACCGCTACTGGTATTTGAAGCCTTAATATTAATGTAAATCTCACAAGATAATTATCATAGGATCAAATATATGATAGTTGTAGTATAATAAGATCAAAATAATATGTCAATAGTATCATATGATCCAACTAATATCTGAATCAAGGCTAATAATATATCAACTAGAATTCATTAATAAGCAACAACATGAATGTAAAGAGTCTGAATCATACATGTACAAATCATGTAGCACAACTTACAATATTAGTTTCTCAAATGTGTGTAATCTTTATTTCTCCTCTTTCTCTTTCAAATGTATCATAAAACTCTCATACAATTATAATGCTTTCTATACTCACTATGTAGATAATGTAGACTTTGTAGGCAATGTAGGTGGTGTAGACTATATCCACTATGGAGTGATATATAGCCATTGTATAATGACTATTTGGTTACTTGACTCTTCCTTTTCTTTATGCCAAGTATCATGAATCTTGGATTCTCTAATTGAAACTTGCATACACATGACTCTTTCTTGTATGCACACATGGACATGACTCTTCAAATAACACATCCTAATCTAAGAACACATGTGCACACTTTCACACTCATTTACATGAAACTTATGCGTTTATTACATATTATTACATTACATAATATATTTACTCACACTTTAATATAAGACACAACCCTAATATAATATTTACAAGGATGTACCAAGGAGGTACATTAGCATGTACCAAATAATGCAATATACTCTAATATTTTTATAATGTATTTGTGAGTACCTAGGATAGGTTTGCATAATGTGGATCAAGGCAATGTGACCCTTGTAAATATTCAAATCATTATTCTCCCCCAAAACTATGGATATTCCTAATAACACCATATACATGCTTGTATTGAGCAACTCCAACTCTAGCAAGATACTAAGTTATCTAAAAGGTTTAATATTTTTAGGTATTAATTGAAAAAATCCCTCTACTAAGAGCTTGTATCCTGATTATAAAATTCCTTTTATATATTGGGGTTGCAAGACATCCACATGGTGGTATAATTAATCATTTTCAACATCTTTATTATGTTTCCCTCTCATGTGTAGAATGATTCCTCACTCCACTAAGGGGTCTAAATAGTGCCTATATGGATTGTAAATTTTTGCATGTCTTGATGAGCTCTGGACAACACCAAACTTGAGGCACCAAATTGAAAGCTAATCTCAAGTCTAGTTCCTACTTATTCTACATGGATATTTTTTGGGCCCAAGTTGAATCTCCTCAAGGCCTCCCTTTTGACCTTCCCAGTTTGGTGTTTATAAACACCCCCTTCAATCCTCCTATATGAATCTTTAAAAATATTTTCTTTTCTCTTTGTAGGAGAGAAGGCCTACTTATTTCTTTTACCCCTCCTCTTTTTTATTTTTCCCTTTGATGGTTTTTCCTCTTTAGTAAGTATGGATACTAGTGAAGGTGGTATTGATGTGCATAGGGAGGTAGTAGTGGTAAATGGTAATGTGAGGTATGCTGTGAGCATAGATGATATACCAAAAATAGACAATATATCCATGATGGAATTATGGAGGAAAGTTTAAAATATAGATCTTTAGAATTTTTTAGTCCTAGAGGATGGAGCGATTTGATCACTTTACATAGTTATTCACTTGCAAAACAAAGAGGTTACCTTTGTTAAGGGTACTTAGCAATTTTTTATTTTAGAACAATTTGATCCACTATGCAAATGATTCATTTCCATTTTTTGGCAATTTGTTTGACAAATGAGCACTTGGATTTCTTGGAAGCAATGACTTAATCGATGGTTTGAGGGTTTGGTGAAGTAATTTTCTCCTTTTTAGTAGGTCATATGAGATGGATGAATGCTTCTTTATCAAAGCAATTTTATTTTAGGTTGTTTATTTAAGAGATTCAATGAAGCTCAACTTGATTGAATAAGTTCATGCAATTATTCATTGGAGTTTATTGTTATTACAAGGCTATGTGTGGAGGTGAAGGTAGAGGTAGGTGCATGAGTAGGGAACTTTGTACACAAGAAAGATTTTATAACCTTGTATTGGCATGGAGGCTTGCCTATACCCAAAACATGATGTCTCCCTACTTATATTCTTAGTTAATGATACATTTGTTAAACCATATCTTGATAAACTCTTGGAGTTATACAATTCTTTTAAATTTCATTTCCCTTTCCTCCTCTAGGGACAATAAAGCATCCAACATTCCTTGCATGTAATTAATGTTAGTGTCTTCAAGTTTTAGCTACAAAGGGAGTTTCAAATTAATTGGTAACATGACCTCCTTGCCATAGAATAACTTATATGACAACGACCCAATGGATGCCTTTGATGTCACTCAATATTTCCATAGTGCTTTATGCAACTTGGTGTGCATGTCCCTCTGTGATTTGGAATTAATTCTCTTTAAAATACTAGTTATTTCTTTTTGGATTATTCAACTAGTTCATTGTCTTAGGGGTAGTAATTGGAGGATGTTTTAAGCAAGAACTCATGTTCTAGGGATAAACTTAATTACCTTATCTCACTTGAAATAGATGGAATTGTAAGTGCCTATGGCAATTGGAGTTTTAAATTTGGTGATAATAACTTCCAATAGTTGGATCACTATCTCTTAATTAGATTATTGGGATAGGATGACTTCAACCACATCATGAAATAATATATTATAGTGATATCCATTCTTTACACTTGAAAATGGGCTGATTTTGCTTATGATGTTTAAGAGCTATTATTGGAATGGTTCAATAATGTTGATGGGATTCAAGGGAATTGGTGCTTTATTTATCTTTCCCTTGAACATTTAGCAATATTTGCAAGTCTAGACCTATTGGTAGCAATAAAAAAAGTTATAGGTCAGTATTATCTAGCCTTAGGATTTTGTGGACTATAGTTGGTGCAACCAATAATATTATGTTATATTTTGCCTTTGAATCATATTATTTTCTTGACCATCAAAAATTTTGATGCCTATCTAGCTGTCATATATCTACAAATATCACCCATCCATATTGTCTAATAATCCACTTCTATCTCCTCCACTAGGAAAATATAATCTTTGGGTATTACCATTACCAAATACTAGCACAAGGACCTACCCATAATGAAATTGGTGGGTTTGATCTCAATATAAAATTATTAGATTTTATTAATTCATTCATATCTATATTCTCCTATTCTTCCAAGAATGATAGTGGTTTGGACATCAAGGTGTACTATGAATATTATGGTCTTGATCTATGACAGATAGTACCCAAACTTCCTTAAATATTTATATATGACAAAAATATATTATCAATGAGTGTGTATCTCTTTTTCATAGTTGTGGTGCACTTGCATAATTAATGAAATGGGATGATATTCATATTTATTATTCATTTATGTTGAACACATAGAGATTAAGCTCTTTGGGAAAATATAGGTTGATCAAGATAGAGAAGTAGGTAATGACATCTTTAATATCTTGATAATCCTTCCTACCTTAATCAATCCATGCTAGGGAAATATCCTTTCTTAGGATTTTGGTGACTGATCTAACCATATGAGCAAAATGTGTTATGAATTTGGTGATAAACTGTATTTGACCTAAGAAATACATTATTTTAACTAGAGTGGTAAATGGGAGATCTTGGAGGGATTTTATCTTATTAGGGTATATGGCTAAGATTTCTTTCCACACTACATGGTCTAACAAGATTCCATTTTGGACCATAAAAGTGGAATTTTAGGATTGAGTGAAATGCTAAACTCTCTACACCTTTTTAAGAATGACTTTATATGTTCAATGTGCTTACTCATATCTATGGAGTATATGATTAGGTTATTGAGGTATATGAGGATAACTCAATAACAAGTTTAGAAAATTGTATGTCCATAGCCTAGTGGAAGATATCTCCTATGTTTGATAGGAAAAACTACATTTTTTGATATGCAAAGTTTCTCCATTTGATGGTGATGTTGTTTTTTGTGAAGAACACAAGCTTATACTGAGAGGGGGGGTGAACAGTATAACGCCCACTTTTTAATTTCTTTCAAAACCAATATCAATTAGTGTTCTTAATTGCAATATCCAAATATAGCAATGTGCATTAATGACATAGATAGCAATAGTAATAAAGAGCACAAATCACCACACACAATTGAGATATAAGTTTTAATGTGGTTCCCCCAATGTGGGGTACTCCATGAGATAATATCCTTATAATATTTCACAAATAAATAGGGATCCTTATCCCAATACAAATGATTACTTTGATCTTCTCAAAGATAGGCAATCCACTGATATGCTCAGGTAAGTAATCCACTGATCTGCTCAGGTAGGAAATCCTGATATGCTCAGGTAGGCAATCCTGATCTACTTAGGTAGGCAATCCTTTGATCTACTCAGCAAGGCAATTCACTTATCTACTCAGCTAGGTAATCCACTTATATGCTTAGTTAGGCAATCTTGATCTACTCAGGTAGGCAATCCACTAATCTGCTTCAACAAGCTCACCAAGAACTTACTTAAAATTTTCTTTAGAAATCTCACCAAGAACTTGCTCAAATTTTCTCTAGCAAGCTCACTAAGAACTTGCTCAAATATGATCCAGCAATATCACCAAGAACTTGCTCAAAATATGCTCTAGAAAGCTCACCAAGAACCTACTCAAATTTGATCAGCAAGCTCACCAAGAACTTTCTCAAAATATGTCCATAAATCTATCCAAAAGCCTTCTCAGAGGCTCAATAAATCATGCACAAAAGCTACCACAAATTTGTTCACAAATCTATCCAAAATCCTTTTCAAAGGCTCAATAAAAAATACCTCAAAAATCTATCCACAAATACCTCAAAAATACTTTGAGTGTTTCAACATAGCAAGCATCCCCAGTGAGACTCGATCACATGACCTCCTGCTTCTTACACAACTCACAAACCACTAGGCCAAAGGTGCCTATGCGTTTGGTTATCCTTCACGAATGATTCTTCAATGGACCCAAATTTTGTAAACCCTTCACATGCCTCTTTACACACGCTTCAACATTCAGACTCTTTTCACATTACATTATCAGTTCGAATGCATTCAAAAATCGAGGACAAGGATTTATCAAAGCTTTTGGTGGCATATATATACCTTTCCTCCCTTATTTATATGTTGATGCTATTATTTTTAATATATGCATTTCCTCCTTTCTTTAGATGTCGGCGCTATTAAATTTTAAATAATTTAAAATTTAAACTAAATATTTAAAATTAAATATCTCCATCAATGGGGCACCTTTTTCATTGAAATAAAAATCCAAATTGGGTTTTAAGAAAAACCCATTTCAAATCTGCCATCCATGGTTTTAAATAAAACCTTTTATTTTTCCTACCTTGGTTTTCAAAAAAACCCTGTATATATCCATGCTCTCCAAAATATCATAAATGATTATTTATGAAGTGTTGTTACCACCAAAACTCAAATGTGATCCATATGACATCAATGATCCATGTGATATAAATGACAACATAAAATAACTCAAATTTCCAACAATCTCCCCCTTTTTCATTGATGGCAACACCTCTAATCCAAATCACCATAATCACTACAAAAACCATCTTTGAGAATCAAAGTTGCTCCCCCTAACTCAATACTCTCTATGGAGGTTGCTCCCCCTAACTCAATACTCTCTTTGGAGGTTGCTCCCCCTAACTCAATGCTCTCTTTGGAGGCTGCTCCCCCTAACTCAAATCTCTCCCCCTTTGACATCAATGGCAAAAGGGACACCTATGGGGCTAAAAGATATGACTATTAAGCATAGCCCCCTTACCACCTTCTCTCTTGAGGTGATTAATTTTGGGGTGGGAGTACTTTTACTCCCATATTACATTATTTATTTTCTCTATCAACTTTCTTCCATATTTTTTTGATATCCTTCTCTTGATGAATTACTTAATCTTCTTGTCTTGAACCTGTTTGACCTTCTTGCCTTAAAACTGCTTGACCTTCTTGTCTTAAACTTGTTTGTAATTGAGTCATACACCATTTTTCAATATGTCCAAAGTTATTGCAATTAAAAAACTTGATATTTTAGCCTTTGGATGGTGCCCATATCATGAATTATTTCTTGAAATAATTTCCATATCCAGTCCTTTCTTGAACCCTGTATTGTGAAGTTATGTTTTCATAATCCTTATGACCATGAATTCTAAATTGTGTAGCTCTAAATACAAAACCATGTTGCTCATTTTATTTGCACTAAGAATCTCTATGACCAATCCTATTGCATGAGAAGCAATGTCCCTAAAAACCATACATTATTTCTTTGAAGTTACTTATAGAAAAATCAAACTTCTTTGATCCATAAACCCTGCAATGTATAGCCCTGTGTCCAAATCCATTACAAGAAAAACAATGTCCTTGAAAAGCCCTTTTTTAATGCCTTGGTTCCTCATACCTTTCTTGACCATTATACTTGTGATAATTTTTGAATTGTGAATTGTATCCTTGAACCTTCTTTGTAGTATCTAAATCCTCTTCCTTAATTTATTCCTTGCTTTCCTTTTCAATAATTTCTTTTCTTTTTGAACTTGATTCACCTATCTCAAAACAAGATTCAAACTGAATGTTTGAAGCCATAGGAACTTTGGAACTTTCTTCGTAACACTTAGGTGCTTCCTTGCTTTCATATTTTAGAACTTCATTTCCTTGAGTGTGATTCCCAAAACCTAAAATATGAGACCTTTGGTGCTTTGGAACCTTCCTCTTCTTTCTCTTCATTTGTGTCAAATAGCAGATTGGTATCCATATTTATTGTCTCTAAAATACATGTTTCCTTCTTATTGAAAATATCTTGACCTTTTGATTCATGTGATGGATCAAACTTCTCAAGTATGGAACATATAAATTCTTTTAGATTCTCCTTAACCTCTTGTATTTGCTCATGGATATCATTGAATTCTTCCTTTAGATCAACTGAGATATCTATCTTTATTACGATATTATCTTGTTTAACTTATTCTTTTTGGAGTGAATGTTCTTCTTCTACTTCTTTTATCCCATAGAAAAATCCTTCTTCATCTTCACTGTCACTAAGATCATTATAATCTTCTATAGCAAACAAACTTTCATGATTTATTTTACCATGCCTATTTCCTTGATGTGTCATCTCATCTTCACTATCACTGAATCCATTGCAATATCCTCATTTGTGATCTCTTTGACCACACACAAAGCAATGTTCTCTTTCACCTTCTATTCCTAGGAATAGATGTTCTTCCTTTTCATCATCTGACTTATCTTTATTACTGTGATCTGAGCTATCACTTGCTTCTTCAATGTAGAAAGTTTTCTTTGTATTACAAAAACTTTTTTTCTTCTCATACCTGCTTTGCTTATATCTGTCATATTTGTCATGCTTATGCTTTCCATATTCTTTTCTTTTGTGACCCTTTTTTTCATCATCACTATTTTCTTCATGTGGAAACTTGTTTGCATAGTGACCAAAATCACCACACTTGTAGAATTTGACTTTCTTCATATCTCTGTAATTCCTTGAGTCCTTTTTCCTTTTGATGAAGTTTACTTCCTCATCATTATCTGAATGTCTATCTATCTCTAGAATTTTTCCTTTCTTTTTCTCTGAAGCCTTGAATGCAATTTCTTTTATTGGAACCCGATACTTACTTATCCTCATCTCATAAGTTGTGAGAGTTCCTTGTAGTTCTTCCATTGTTAGCTTGTTGATATCCATTGTTTCTTCTATTGCTAAAACCTTTGCATCATACTTCATGGGAAGTGATCTCAAAACCTTTTGAGTAACTTCTAATTCTTTCATCTCAAATCCTAGACCTCTCATGGTGTTAGTAATCTCATCAACTCAAAGTAAAAACTTTGCTATATCTTTAGAATCTTCCATTTTCAATTCCTCAAATATTTTTCTATGAGTTTGTAGTTTTGCAAAATTTACCTTGGAATATCCTTCATAGGTATTCTACAACTTGGTCCACATTTCATTAGCTGAATTACATACCATGACCTTTGCAAAATCTATCTCATGTAGCCCACTCAAAATAAAATTCATTGCCCTTGCATTAATCAAAACCAATTTTCTGATAGTCTTATCTCCCTCGAGATCACCTTCAACCTTATACTCTTTTTCAACCATCTGTCATACCTCATATCCTTGTGATATCAAGTATTTATTCATTATCATAATACAAAAAGCATAATTATTACCATCAAATAGTGGACCCCTATTTGTAGATGATCCATTATGTGAAGCCATCTGTGTTCTTGTAGAATCTATCCTCAAGCTATTAGCCTTTCTAAAGGAACCCACTCTGATACCAATTAAAGAACACAATATTATATTGATATGGGGGGTGAACAGTAAAGCACCCACATTTTTACTTTCTTTTCAAACCAATATCAATTAGTGTCCTTAATTGCAATATCTAAATATAGCAATGTGCATTAATGACATATATAGTAATAGTAAGTAAGAGCACAAATCACCACACATAATTGAGACATAATTTTTAACGTGGTTCCCCCAATGTGGGGTACTCCACAATATAATATCCTTATAATATTTCATAAATAAATAGGGATCCTTATCCCAATACAAATGATTACTTTGATCTGCTCAAAGCCAGGCAATCCATTGATCTGCTCAAGTAAGTAATCCATTGATCTACTTTGGTAGGCAATCCTGATATACTCGGGTAGGCAATCCACTGATCTGCTCAACAAGGCAATTCACTGATCTACTTATCTAGGCAACCCACTTATCTACTTAGGTAGGTAATCTTGATCTGCTCAAGTAGGCAATCCACTAATCTGCTTTAGTAAGCTCACCAAGAACTTACTAAAAATATGCTCTAGCACTCTCACCAAGAACTTGCTCAAATATGATCTAGAAATCTCACTAAGAACTTGCTCAAATTTAATCCAGTAATCTCACCAATAACTTGCTCAAAATATTCTCTAGCAAGATCACCAAGAACTTGCTCAAATCTTCTCAGCAAGATCACCAAGAACTTGCTCAAAATCTATCCAAAAGCCTTCTCAAAGGCTCAATCAATCATGCACAAAAATTGCCACAAATATATCCACAAATCTATCCAAAAGTATTCTCAAAGTTTCAATCAATCATGCACAAAATCTACCAAAAATCTATCCCAAAGGCCTTCTCAAAGGCTCAATAAATTATGCTCAAGTAGCACTCAAATCTCATCCACAAATCTATGAAGGCAAGGCTCAATGATGAACTCAATAATGAATGGCAATGCACTCTACAATGGATGACAATAATGATCCACAATGATCTCAACTCAAATCAGAATATAGAATAGTTTGTTTCATGGAACTTGAACAACCACTTCACTCATTCACTTGACTAGGCTCAAACAACTCTACTCAACCAATCACAACAAGGAACAACTATTTCTCACAATCCCTAGTCTAAGCATGTATCAACCAACTCAAATTTTTTCCAACAATGTTTAACCACAAATCTCACATAACAATGATACTCATATTCTCCTCTAACTCAAGTTCAAGTTCTTTGTACAATCAATGGGCTTCAAAAAAAATGCTTATAAAACAAGGTTTAAACACAAATATCAAACTAGAAAACCTTAAAGCATTCAACCAACCACTTTCAAAAAGGAAACCACAATCAATCATTTTCTCTCTAATGATATTTCAGAAATCAACCACCATAAACAAAGTCAATGGAGAATATTGCTCATACCTTTTGATTTTGTATTAGTTGTCCACTAAATCTACCACACTCAACAAAATTTATTTTTCAACTTTCAATAAGGGTTAGGGATCATTGTTAATAACACAACAATAATATCCAAATAACACCTTACTACTCCTACTCAATAAAATACATCATGTCCCCTCATGAAAGAATTAATCCTCTTTGAAAAATAACAAAGCAACCTTCACTTTTGAACCTCTTTAAATAATTAGAAATATCTCTTTACACACACCTTATTTCTCCCTCTAAACAAGTTAATCAAATAGCCCTCGAAATAATATTTCCAATGTATATAATATGATATACTTCCAAAAATAAAATCACCAGAAATATCTCTTTTTCTTAAGGTGCATCATAACCCTTATTCTCCTAGGGCAACTTTAGAAAAATAAAATATTAAAAAATATTAACTTGCCTCTGTCCCTGATGGGATTTGATCCATTGATGTCTCCTCACTCAGTGCCTTAACCAAAGCCAAGCTGCCATTGGTCCACATGCCCTCACGTGTTCAAAGGAGCACGAACCAAAACAAATACCTCAATATTTTGTGCCCTTCGAAAACTCAAAAATTCTTTGAGCGTTTCAACACAGCAAGCATCCCCGACGAGACTCGATCGTAGGACCTCCTGCTTCTTACACAACACACAAACCACTAGGCCAAATGTGCCTATGCATTTGGTTATCCTTCGTGAATGATTCTTCAATGGACTTGAATTTCGTAAACCCTTCACATGCCTCTTTACACACGCTTCAACACTCAAGCTCTTTTTGCATTACATTATCAATTCGAATGCATTCGAAAATCAAGGAAAAGAATTTATCGAAGCTTTTGGTGGCATATATACATATATACATATGTATATATGTATGTATATATATATACATACATATATATATATATATATATATACATATATATATATATATATATATATATATATACACATATATATATATATATATATATATATATACATATATATATATATATATATATATATATATATATATATATATATATACATGTCTTTCCTCCTTTCTTTAGACATCGGCGCTATAATTTTATTTTTAATTTTAAAATTTAAATTTAAATTTTAAATAATTTAAAATTTAAACTAAACATTTAAAATTAAATATCTCCATCACCGGGGCACCTTTTTTGATGAAATGAAAAACCAACCTGGGTTTTAAGAAAAACCCATTTCAAATCTGCCATCCATGGTTTTAAATAAAACCTTTTATTTTTCCTACCTTGGTTTTCACAAAAACCCTATATATATTAATGCTCTCCAGAATATCATAAATGATTATTTATGAAGTGTTGTTACCACCAAAACTCAAATGTGGTCCGTATGACATCAATGATCCATGTGACATCAATGACAACATAAAATAACTCAAATTGCTAACATTATGTTAATTATTATCTTTGACTTAGATATGATTATACCTTAAGAAATCATTTAGGAGTGATAGTATTTGCAACCCTACTACCTTTTGAAAAATATAATCTATAGAGGTGTGACCACCAAAACAGCCTCACACCTATGCTTCCTACTGCGTAAAATGAAATAAAAGACACAAAATAGATGCATGTAAAATTGACAACAAATGGGAAGGAGAAAAATACTTTTATTCCATTATAAAGAAGCTAATTTTGATTACAATTACATCCCTCTTAGGGATACCATTTTGATACTCTTATTACAGTAGGAAAAGCAATATGTTCCCTCTCAAGGGTAAATGTGAGTTTCAAGCCATTCGAGGTGACACAAACTGCTCTAGGGTGGAGTTGACCCTCTTATTCGCTTTGAGGAAGGAATTGGATGGTTGAATCTCCTTCAAATCTGCTTCCTACAGTTAAGAAACAACATAAAAGCATTAAAAGCATAGGCAACCTCTCATGATGAGGCCCTTTAGAAAATATTAATATGAAGATGCCATAACACTAATGAAATCAATAAAAAATATAAAGCATGTTAAACATATGCAATACTTGAAAATATTTATGGAAACATGTAAATAGAAAGTACAACTATCTATCTAGTAGATCAATTGCATGAAATGAAGCATAATGACATGGAAATGAACTAATTATGACCTATTTACCATATTGAAACAAACTTAATGAAAACCCTAATTCTATCGGTCAAAGTATCTACAAATTCTAAATAAACCATTAAAATTCTAAACCTAACCTAATTAATTATGGTGCAAAAATAATAGTAAGGAGATCTTTCACCAATTACAAACTGCAACTTAGATGAGTGGTCTACACTGTACACCACGACTGTCAACCGCGATGGACAATAAAGTAGTTTTGCCCTCCAAATATTGGGTTGTGGGATTAATCTCCCTTGTCTAATTTATGATCAAGGGTTGCCTTGGTGTCCTATGACTGGTTTGGCGATTGAATTGCATAATTGGACTTTCATTTGCCTAAATTTGTGTTTCTTGGTGTTCTATCTCCTTAGGGCATCCATGGCACAAATTGACATGATGCTTGATGAATTGTTAAGTGAATAGAAACAAGGCTCTCTTAATGTACTCAAATGAGCCTACAATCTGACAGGGCTTTACGGATCTAATATCCAATGCACTCTTTTTTCTTTTACCCTAATTTGAAAGGGTACTTATAGGATTACCCAAGGGCTAGGGATGGCTTCATGGAGAAGCCAAGATCAAGAAGATCTAGTTAGGGTAGTTGGATTGGAAGCCTCTAGAATCTTCTAATTTTCAACTACCTTCTAGAACAAATGGCCATTCAAACCAATTTGGCTCAGATGAAGGCCAACTGAACTTTAGTTCTAGACCACAGGTCACAGTGGTGGTCTAGCCTATAAACTGTAGGTGACAGCAATGGTTCAGACTATAGATCGTAGGTCTCAACTGTGGTTCATACTAATTAGGCCAAGGAGCCCAAATTGAGTGGTTAAAACCCTTGCTCTATCTTGGAGTCTATCCAAGATCTTCCATATGGTCTTGTAGCATGTCCCATATGAGTAGTCGCCATCGACATGACGTATTTTAGGTGTCTATAGATGCCCCTTTTGAGATGCATTTTGAGATCAAACAACATTGAGCAACAATAGACCTCCTAAAATAATGCTAAAGGTTACATGATGATCATTAGTCTAGTCAACATTAGATACCCTAGGTCCTGCAAAAGGACGCACATCCTAGAATCATTGCTTCCAACTCATTGGAGGCTTAAAATTGAAAAAGCTTGTACCCATCACCACTGCCATTCAGTGCATCTATGCACTATATAGGTATATTTTTACCCATAGATCTAAACATTGGAAAGTACAATGCTTAAACTATCATAGTTGTTATTTACCCCAAGCAAAGGGGTAAGCTTATAATAGTTGTTGACAATGATTCGTAATATGAACGCAATTTTAACAAGATCAAGGGATCTACGATCAAGGGATATTCTATTGATTTTGATTATGATTATGATATTATGACTACCCCCTCAAGTGAAGAGTTGATGAGAGTAATGACAATGAATGAAGCAATGAGGTCGCTTGACCACTATGAATGATCATAATAAACTTAGAATTTAGCATTTAATTACTTGGCTTAGGCCTAGTTCAGCTTATGATTACAACTATTAATAGTAATTGCACATTTCTATTCCATTGAGTGTTCGGGCTGCGATAGCCTTATAAGAGAATAAAAATGATACAATTTCAATTAGATTTATGTTGAATCAATTTGTCGATGATCTTCTAAAAATATGTCATAGGAGAAATGACATGAAACACCTCGTTCCTATGGAGCGGTCCAACCTTGAAGGTCTTCTTAGAGATTAAAAAGAAGCATGTCAAATCAAAAATGACCACTTTGCCCCAAATGTCCTTATGGTTATTTACTCATATTGTCATATTGCATGGATCATAAATCGCTGCAACCACCAAGTGTCTAGGGTAAACAACTGAATACGAGGTGCATTTGGCTTTTTGACTTGTTTAATAATTTTTTTGACCTTTTTGAGTTTTTAATTGATCCTGCTATTTTGAAAATCACCAAATTTGTTAAATTGCTTGCTCTTATTGAGATTATGATCCATCAGGAATCATTAATTTATCCTTTAGAACCTTTCCACGATGGGATTTTAGTGCATTTAATGCCAGTTGCGAACCATGCACATGGGCTACAGTTAGAAATTTAAAATTTGGGAACCACAACTTAGCCTTGTGGTTAGAAAACCCTAATTTTGGGACTGCGATTGTTAGCTGTGATCCGATGAAATTAAAAAAAAAGTATATAAATTTTTCCATTTGAAAATTTCATTATTATTCCTTTAAAGCGATTACAACTAGAGAGCTCTAAGAGGTGAGAAAGCAAACTTGATGCACAATGTTGCTAAAACAACTTCCTATGATCTCACACACATCCTGATGGTAGAACCTATGTAGCCTTCATCCAATAGAGGTATCAGTGCAGGAAAGGTAACTTGAAACTGAGTCCTCGCACTCCTTACCAATTAAAAAATGAACCACATTAAGTAATGGGTCCAATTAATCTCACTAAACTACTGGTAAATAACCTCATATTAGTTTGGGCTAGATTAGGATTTTAATTTTTTTGGGTGCCAGGCTAGGAAGTAACCCTAAAAAGGCTACGTTCCTAGACCACAGCTAGTAGACATAGATCCCAATTGTCATATTGGGAGCTACAACTTTTAGCCACGACGGGATTCAAATCCCAATGGTTAAAATTTTGATCACCATGTGGACCACATATTTGACCCATGGTTCCACAACTTTGAAAAAAAAATCAATTTTTTTTTATTTTTTTAAACCATTTTTTAGATATTTTTGAAGTTTCTAGGTTGATTTTTAGTTGTTTTTAGTTACCTTTTTCCCTTATACATTTATACTCTTAAAAAATTGACCTCTAGATCCAGGGAGTTAGATCTCCTTTACACCCTCTATAGACAGATCACTGACCAGGAGTGGGTATGGTTTGGTGTAGTTGGCTTTGGCTATATGCTTGATCTACCCATGATCAGGGTAGACCAAGCATATATGACTATGTTGGCCCGACGCTGGGATACGTAGACCAAAACATTTCACCTTCCCATAGGTGAAATGATAGTGACATTAGAGGACATTTACTGGATCTTTCGGATCCCAATCAATGGAGAGTCTATCACCTCCACTCCCTTCACCAGCAAGGGAGTTGTTTTTGATGCCATATTTGGTGATCACAATGAGGATGCCTAGGGTAGGATTGACCATGGAGGTATCCACATCAAATATTGGTAGGGGGAGGGCATATTCTAGGTTTGAGAGGCTTTCTTCATGCACTTGGTCATTTAGATTATGCTACCAGACTCCTCGAGCACAAGGATCCCCTAGAACCTCTTGGACATAATTATGAGATTTAATCAGAGTTCTACATGATAGCCACTACTCTTAGCCTAGGGGAGCACACTATTGGCTTAGTTATATCATGAGTTATATTAGGTTACTCATAGTATTTAGGTTGGCATCAACTAAAGCCTACTACTATAGATCTAGGGCTGGCAGCACATTCAGATCGAGCGGCCCATAGACTTACCTCTCTACATTACTACTATTCCTATCGCACACCAGTACTATATGGTATGTTGGCCTTGTGAGGAGGGATTTTGGATTAGGTCTCACATTGGGGACCTAGAACACTATATTGCTAGATTTTCATAGCTCCAATCTGATGACAAAGAGTGGCACTTATACATGGATTGCCTCGTGTGGTCGAATTTTAATGAGTGGCTATGCCATGCGAGGAGGGACCGATGGCTACTTGGCTACAAGATCGATATTTTTGAGAACCAGTACTACTCACACATCCTACAACAATTTGGGATTGTACATCCCTATCATCTACAAGTGCCTAGTTTTGGAGAGAGATCTACAATAGGTCCATTCGACACCACTAGAGGATGAGTTTGATGACTTTTAGGAGTTGGGCATGGATCGGGCTAGCACCACCATAGAGTATGATACTTGGTGGTCACTCCTACAATGGTAAGGAGAGGTTCCCCTTGGCTAGATAGATGATGATGTAGAGGATGATCCATATAGGCACAACATGCACCAGTGTGCCTAGGGTAGATGGGGCATAGAGGCCATCATAGAGGAGGCTCCGTAGGTTGAGGCAGAGGAGGACACAATTCAAGAGGGTGAGGTGCTTCCTGACAGTGAGGTTGGGTAGTTGTTGGCTTAGGTGGTGAGCTTACAAACTTATATTGGCATTTTGAGGAGCCAGCTATGCGAGAGGGATATAGATATCACTATGCTACAGGTAAATATTGCAACAACTCAGACATAGGAAGGGACTTTAGCTATGAGGGTAGGGCCCTCATCTACACAAACTATCATGGTGTCTCCTGCAACACAATCTTCTCTACTGCCAGCAGGTTGTGACCCTATGGCGAAGATTAGGAGGCTTCATTCCATCATGGAGGAGGGTAACAAGTGGTAGGATGGACATGTAGCTTACATCTCCCAGTTGGAGGACTACATTCGATTGGCTAGTTTGAAGGTACTAGAGGAAACTCACACCACAAGGACCTATAAGAGCAGATCTAGGACTAGGACCAGGGAGACAAGGTAATCTACCATGAGTTAAATCCATAAGATGCATAAGACTGAGAGGACTCAAAGGTCTTTGAGTACTCAGGGTGCTAGCTCACATAGGACTCACAGGGATCATAGAGGCAATGGAGGTGCCTCACAGACTAGGGGTGTAGGCCATGTTTAGTACAGATCTCTAAGATACTTTGTTGTATTATTTTTGAGTGTAAGGTCGAGTACCTACACAGTTGTAGCCTATGGGCATTTTGATATACATCTAATGTACTCTTTTTGGACACACACACACACATACATACATACATACATATATATATATATATGTGTGTGTGTGTGTGTGTGTGTGTGTGTGTGATTGATCATTTTGGCTTATTATGTGTACTTGTTTATTTTTGATTTTATATTTATGTTATGCACATGGATGCAGATGTTTATATTGATGCTATGTTTATAAGATGTAATGTATGGATGACTTGCACTAGATAGCTATTTTAATTTATGATGATGATGGTATGCAGTGATATATATGCTTAGATGTGCAACTTATGATGGATGCATATGGATGCGATGTTTACTTTTAAATGCATATTTAATTTTGCTTTATGGTATGCATTTAATTTATGCCAATGTCATGATATGCTAGTGCAATGTATGTAATGCATTATTAACATGATGGTACTCTAATGTAAATGAACTTGTATGCTTTAATCACTTAAAACATAAGGAATGAATGTGATATGTGTTTAACAATCTAATGGACAACACTACAGAATGTGTAAAAATCATGAATGTAATTGAAAATCCTCATTACAATAATTTAATCAATTAATCACCCATATATGAAATGCAATGATATGAAGTGGTATTATGTAAATGATATAATATGCCATTCTATATTTCTTTTGAAATTTGAATGATATGCACAATATAGTTAGTGGTTGTCTAAATATCATTTTTTATATCCATCCGGTATCTTCAAAACTTTGTACTCAATGTAATGATGTATCATGGATTTGATACTTTACAGTTTGATGATTGAAATGACTTTTATTATTGATGGTTTGTGATCTTTGGTTTGTTGCTATTAGAGAAATTTTGAGGTTTTCCATGAGACTCAAACACCGTAGTAGACTTATCAAAAATCACATACTAACTATACAAGGCTTTTGTTGGACAAAGCTTTCGCCATGAGTGACCCAACTATTCATTACCCCTGTGTGTGCATGTAAGTATTTTTAGATAGACCATAGGCATACCCCAGATATCAGTCGAGACTCTTCCAACCCATATGTGAGATTGGGTTCCTCATATGTTCATATCATCCTTGTTTCAAACCTGATTGGACTATAATGCTAGACAACCCAGGCACCCAGAGCTATCTCATATTGCAAATTTATCAGAACTACCCCTCCAAAAATAGTTGGGACTCTTTCAACCCAATGCTGCATTTGGGGATCATCCAATAGAACTACACCTCTGAAAGCAAGCGGGACTCTTTCAACCTATTAATACGATTAGGTATCACTCTATGGTTTTGAATAGTGAAAAATCTAGGGATTCAAGTTCTCACCTTTATTTTATTTCTATTCATAGGGATACTTGCTCATATGTAGTGATAAAAATCACTTTTTATTCACATTTTACTTTGAGTGATAAAAATCACTGTTTATTCTTATTTTCTCTGAGCAAGGGATTTATATAGTGCTTTTTATTCACTATGTCACTTTAGATTTGATTTTGAAATTTGGGTTTGAGATTTGAACTTTGTATTTTGGGATTTTTCTCATTTGGTTAAGCAAGGGGATGTACGGGTAAGGGAAATCCTTGTACTTTTGCCAAGGTTCACCACTCTAGAGTGAGCTATTTGTAAGATAAGTAGGTAATCAAACCCATCTCTCTAGACACCCAGGATCACTTTCGTAGCTTTCATCCTCCCTCATCTTAGAAGGATTTTAAATGTGTCAATTAGTGACATGATCCTGATGTGCCAAACACTATCACAACTATTGAACTCATATACAAAAGTAAAGCAAGATTTATACAACATCTGAGAGACCCATTAGATATGGTTGAGTGACTGGAAAACTTTGGTATACATCCATATTTCATAGAAACAGGTGTTGTGTTGAAAAACACAATTACTCACATGAATGGTGGATTATGATAAATGCAGAGGTGCATGATTGAAACACAAACATGGTGTCATTTGTAAGATTGAAAAACACAATTTATTCTACTACCAAATACAATGGATTAAGAATGCCTACATGCAATGTGATGAAGTGAATGCATATGTGAATGCAAATAAAAATGCAAATGCTTTTTGGATTTTATGCTTTACCAATTTTTTTTGGATTTTATTGCTTTTTTTTAATTTTTATGAATTTTGAGCTTTTACATTTGACCAAACGATGAGTACATGCCTTTGGAGCCTTTAGGAGTGACCAAGCGATTTTTCAAAAAATCCTTGGGGCTTTTAGGTTGACCAAAGGGATTATGAGAACCTTTGGAGCTTTTAGGTATGACCAAGTGGTTCTTAGGAACCCTTAGAGCCTTTGGGTTGACCAAGCGATTTCTCAAAAACCCTTGGTGCCTTTTATTGACATGACCAGGCAGTTTTTCATAAACCCTTGGTGCCTTTTTGGGATGATCGAGTGGTTTTAAGCAAACCCTCGGGGCCTTTGGGGTTGACCAAAGGTGTGGAAATACCTTTGGAGCTCTTTGATTGACCAAACTACTCATGAGAGAGCTTAGAGCCTTTTAGGATGACCTAGCAGTTTTAAGCAAACCCTCGAGTCTTTTAACTGGCATGATCA
Organism: Wollemia nobilis; assembly: GCA_028583015.1. Lineage (NCBI taxonomy): Eukaryota > Viridiplantae > Streptophyta > Pinopsida > Araucariales > Araucariaceae > Wollemia > Wollemia nobilis. The sequence continues at coordinate 65,253 of JAQPPZ010002272.1, forward strand.
AGCAATTTTTAGGAAATTTATGATGCATTTTTGGGATGACCGAGCAGTTTTAAGAAAACCCTCGAGGCCTTTTGGGTTGACCAAAGGTGTGGAAGTACCTTTGGAGCTCTTTGATTGAAAAAACTACTCACAAGAGAGCTTGGAGCCTTTTATGATTACCAAGCAGTTTTAAGAAGACCCTAAGGGCTTTTAATTGACATGACCAAGCAATTTTTAGGAACCCTTGGTGCTTTTATTGATATGACAAAGTAGTTTTAGGAACCCTTGGTGCCTTTAACTGACATGACCAAGTGTTTTTTAGGAACCCTTGGTGCTTTTACTGATATGACCAAACAAGTTTTGGAACCCTTGGAACATTTTGATATTGACCAAAGGTTTACAAACACCTTTGGAGATTTTTGATTGACCAAACTACTCACGAGAGATCTTGGAGCCTTTTAGGATGACTGAGCAATTTTAAGCAAACCCTCGGGGTCTTTAACTCACATGACCAAGTGGCTCAAGAAACCCTTGGAGCCTTTTAGGGAGGGTATGCTACCCTATGTACCCCCAACGTGCATGCTACTCACTGAAATGAAATTAGCTTGTTTAGAAAGAGTGATAGAACTCAACTCTCCCAGATGAGGAATGGACCTTAGAGGAGTGCCTATATTTTTGTGGGGTTGAACGAGCGAACCATCCTCATGGATTACACTTTGTTCTACTAGGTCTTGGACAACCCTCTTAAATGATTGAAAATCCCAAATGTCATGTCCATGCACTCGATGATACACACAAAAGGGACCCCCACTAGGTAACCTAATCTTGGATGCCCTTTGCTTGACTTCAGGTAATACAAATGCCTTTGCCTCATGTAAATTTTGAAACAAATTTGGAATAGTCATATGAAATAAAACTATTCGTTGCACTAGATTATTGGGCCTATGAGGTGACTGACGACCTTGGGATCGCACATGAGGAGGTGTGACCTCCATTTCAGCATTTTGGTGCATGATAAGAGAACCATATTCATGATAAACCCCCTATCTATAATATTTTTCACCACACTCTTGAATTTACAACAATCTCGAATGCCATGAACCTCTATTCGATGATAAAGACAATAGTGATGCTCCCTATAACCCATAGATTTAGCTCTATTTGGGTATAAAGGGATGATATCAGACAAGGTGATGACCTTAGCCTCTTGCAACTTCTAAAAGATGTCATACATAGACTCTTTTAAAGGAGTCCAAATGCGTTGCGACTATTTTGGATGCTCGACCCACATTGGTTTGCTTTGAGGATCCAATGATTGGATAGGCTACATGGACTCTTGTTTTTTCTAAGGTTTTTCCTATACTTGCACAAGAAGTGGTTTTTCCTCAAATAATGGATGCTTTTGTGATTTCGGTTTTCCAAGCTGGTGATAAAATGTAATTCTTCATATTGCTCATACATTTGATGTTTTATTTGTTCTAGATGACTTAGAATGGCTCACAATACTAACAAAACATTTGTATGTATTTCTAATGATTGATTTGATATACCTTTATCCACTGAAGGAAACAAAAAATTGGATGCTAGAGATCCGTTAGGTAATTGCAAATCACCTATTTCCTTTACTTGGGTTAATGTGGGCGCTTCTTTATGATACACTTCATCAGTGCTATCCACATGCTCATGAGCATGACTCAGCTCATGCTATTGTTTAAATTTAAAGAATTGAACCGTGTCAAATTTAGTAATCCTATCCTAACATGGGGTACACACTTGCTCTTGTCCTTGAGAAGGTGGCACAAGAAATGAGTTAGGATTGACTAATTTTAAAGGTTCGGACCCCTTTGATGTGGAAGCAATGTCTGATTGCCCCATCTCTTACTTTATTTGTTCTAGAGTCACTCAATCCTCTGATCTAAGGTCAACCATTCCCAAAAAATCATGAGAAGGTGACTCCATAATTGCATGAGTCATAGGTGATTCACCAACCTATTGGGGTTGTAGCATCCCAGTTGCCATAAATGACTCTTCCTCATGATAAAACAATGCATCAAGGATAGGATTAACAAGTAGATACTCAACAAGGAGCTGAACTAAATCCTCAATGGTCTCCATGATGGGTGATATCATGGTGTCTGCCTCCATATGCTTTGTATATTCACCATCATCCTCATGAGGTTTACCTTGTGATATGATGGATGTTGAGGGTATGACACACTCAGGTGCATCCATAACCATGCTAGGTACTTCCTCCTTGATAGTAGTATGAGGATCCTATAATGACACATCCAAGGTAACCGTGAGCATCTTTGTTATGGCGTTCATCAGTCCTTCCCTTCTAAGAGAGGCCAAATATGAAGGAGTCTTAGGTGACTCCACAGGTGATGGTGGTGGTGATAGTAATTCCACAACAGTCTACAAGGTTACATCCGAACTCTAGATAGACTCATCATGTTTAGTGTTTGTATGCATAGACACCCCACTAGGTTCTTGTGGATGATCCTCTAGTTTGTAATACTTGAAAGGACTTGGGTCTGCCTCAACCACATGGACTTCATTTGCATGGGTGTACTTAATGCACTGATGCACTATGTACAATACGCACTCCATGGCTCTTATCCATGACCTTCCAAGAAGCAGGTTATACTATCTCGAACCCTCTAAAATGTAGCACAATGTAAAAATATTATAGCATGAAATTCGATGCCTTGATGTGGGAAGGTAGAATTTTGAGATGTTTGAATGCAGATGTGGTTATAATATTTGTGGACGATCATGTATCAACCAACACTCACTTATATGCAATATAACTTATCCTCGCTATTATGTGTAGTGGAAGATTAGATTACATAGAGAGTGTATCAGTAAGCAAACCATTATATTATTTTGGATGTGGTGGATTGAATTAAGAATAAATAACTCATTAATGTGAGTTGACACTTTTATTCTTACTTCCATAAAAAATAGGTAAGGATTTCATAGTAGTAGGGAGAATAGGAGAGTAAATCACTAACTTTAATGATCCTTGATATGCACTATTGAGAAGTTGATGTTGTGGCCTAGAATATGGTCTAGAATTATACTATTGAGTAGGTTGACCATACTACTGATATGAAGGTAGAAAAGGATACATCACGTAAATATGAGATGGATATGCAGGGTATTGAGGATATATGTGCATAGGATAATGATGTGGTGGATTTTGATAACCCCATTGCTGATTTAGAGGAGGCTTCATATTTAGAAGTGGAAAAGTATATTACAAGTCTTGTTGGAGGATATCTTGTTTTATAGGTGGTGAGACTTCTAAATTCTACTATGCTTGACTATATGGAGGTGGTGTTTACCTAAGATATATATGATCCCCTTGTAAAAACTATACTTGTGTACTTTGAACAAGGCCTTGGTTTTGGTTTGGAAATATTTTCCCTCGATATCCTACATTTGGATCTATGAATTGACTTTATGAGGGGTTGGATATGTTTGACAAACTTGATCTAGGTGGGATTTGTATTGAAGTGCATGTAGGAGGAATATTTTTGGTAGTTTATGTAGGACATGAATTTATTTTATTTAGGACATGAATACTTAGTATTGGTAGTTTTGCCACACTAAATTTTGATTGTAAAATTTTGAAAAATATAAGATGAATGATGCAATTGTTCTGATTTTACTATTTTAATGTAATGTTTTGTTTCCTTCCTTTGAGCAATTTCATTAAATAAAGAAGGTTGATTTTATCCTTGGATATGCACAGTAAATTTTTCCAATAAAAATTAATGGAAGTCATGGGAAAAATGTAAAAGGAAAAAATAGATGGCAAGGAACGTCTCAGGATCGAAGGAGCAATGGAAATACTCTAAAGCTTTGGCAATTTTGTTTAAGGGAAAGCACCAGTAAAAATAAAGTGCAAGATGTTTTTTCCCCAGGGAGGGGCGAAAATCATTTTTTCCCTTCTTTTGGGTGAAAATACCATGATAAAAATATTTCATCTAAGTAAGAAGAAGGAAAAATTTTACAAGTAAAAAAGGGTGAAAATAATGGATGAAATTTGGTCAAAGTCAAAGGCACCCTTGGAAGGGGGCAAAAATCATTTTCACCCCTCTTCAGGGTGAATTTCTAGTTGAAGACGCTTTGTGGTGAAAATCAAGTGAAATGCATGGCTAGTGCAGTAAAAGTCAAAGTTTCCCCTAGGAAGGGGCGAAAATTATTTTTGCCCCTCTTGAGGGTGACAATCAAGTTAAGGATGTTTTTTGGAGTGTAAATGATAAGATGATGTTATCCAGTTGGAGGTTGCTCCAATCAAAGTCAAAGCAATTTTAAGAAGGTACCTGCCCATATGAGTTCACCTCATTTGGAGTAGAATGATGATTTCACCCCATTTAGAGTGAAAGTTCTGAAAAGAGCATCTCTCCCCATAGGTCAAACTCAAAGTCACCCCACGCAAGGGAAAACAATCATTTTCACCCCTCTTGGGGGTGAAATCAATTATTTTTGCCCAGTTTTCAGTAAAAGATGTTTTCATCCCATTTTCTAGTAGAATTCCTTATTTTTTGGGGTGAAATTACTCAGGAGGAGTGTGAAACATGTTGAGAGTGAAAACACTATATTGTTAGGGTGAAATCAATTCTTGACCCTTCACTTTGACAAAATTTTATTTCAATTGTGACTAATATTTTTTTAAAAAAAGTGAATACTAGTAGAATTTAATTCCTGGAGCAATAGAATTAATGTTTCCTTAAATCTTGCTGAAGAGATACTGAGATTAAATGCTACATCCTAAATTCTAGCATGATATTGTTTATTTTCAAGGCTTCCTCCACTGATATTACCCCTTTTCAAGATAACTTTAATTTTTGTTGGAGCTCCTCTGTCAAGGGTAAGGTTTCGAGGTGTAAAGGGATGGAATGGTGTCCAAAATTTAATATCAAATCTCCTATTTATTGTGTGATGTTGCTGAGTTTTGATGCACCAAAACCTAGAGAATTTTTCCTATCATCCATATATGGTGATTTTCTAGGTGCAGTCCATGAAAATCGGATCACTGCTCCCTGAAGAATGATCTGATTTGAGCATCGTCATTACCAAGGAGAGAATTTCTCTTGCTAATTTTTTACTAGTTGATATTTTGTTGTATTATGCATTTACTTTTAGAGGTAAAATTATCTATAAATTCTAAGCATTTCAATGTAATGAATGAGGATAGACATTCTATAGAAAAAATACCATAATTTTTCTTCATCAATAGAAAAACATTCAACTTCTGGTTCCTTGCATAGTATTGTGTTTTATCACTTTCTGCTTATATTTTTTGATTATGTTGATGTCCATTATTAGCTTAGTTTAAATTTTGCATCTGAATTTAAATATTTTTGGTGAGGGAATGAATACTAAAATGCTATATTGGAGGTTATCTCTACAAACTATGAGTGGTTCTTGTGTCTTCCTTTATGTTATATGCTAATTAACACTTGAGGTGAATTTCGATTGCTAGTTTATCCCCACCTTACGTATCTGGCTCATATCCATATTTTCCTATTTATTTCTATCATTTCCCATCTCTTTCCTATTACCCTAAGCTTAAAATGAATTATATTAGTAAGGGAACCAACCCTCTCTAGATATTGGTTTGAAGGACATCTCTCTCCTTCAGCCTTCCAATGTTGTTTGGATCTAGGGTGCATACATTTTATGATTAGGTATATTTGTGACCAATAGTTTTTGGCACACCCTCTAGGACCCAAAAGTTCCACTTTGAAAAATTACATTTGATTTTTCCCACTCACGACCAATAGTTTTTAGCATGCTCAATGGGACAAATCATCTCTATAGTTTAAGGGAGCTCGAGTTTGTGAATCTTTGGCTTACCATTATTTGGAAAAATCACCATAGGTGCTTGTTTTAGCACACTTTGAACAGTGTTGAGGTTTTATGTTCACCTTTGTACTGTATGGTTAGAATATCTGGTGACTTAGCTTTACCCATAAGCCTCCTATTGTGACGTCCTTCACAATGACCCCAAAAAAATTGGGGACGCACTTGAAATTTGAGAAATTGTTTGAGTGTTATCCTGATGGGGAATCAAGGTTATTCATCCATCTGATGATGAGCATGCATAAGCATTTTACATACTATTTTATAAATGTTTTGTCATCAGATTTTTGTCTCATTACCTAAGGGTTTCCTAATGTCCTTGTGTTGTTGTGTTGTGTTGATTAAATTCATCATGTTTTATGTGGTTTATATTATGTTGTGTCATAATATAATGTGTTTTGTAGGTTTAATTATTTTTAGATTATTTTTTTAGTGTGTGGTGTTATGTATATGTTTGTTGCTATGTTATGTTTAGTTATGTCATGTTTTAAATTAATTAAATTATAAAGTTTTATAACTTTATAATTTAATATATTTAAAATTGTTCACTTGTTTTAAATTAATTAAATTATAAAGTTTTATAACTTTATAATTTAATATAGTTAGAATGGTTATGTTATAAATATGTTTTAAATTAATTAAATTATAAAGTTTTATAACTTTATAATTTAATTATATTTAAGAAGGTTATTTTATAAATTTTCTATATTCTAATTAATATTTGTCTGGTTGGCAAGATTATTAAAGTATATTGAAAAAGGCGTTGGTGATATTAGGGTTTCAAGAAATTATTTTTAAACCGACTGAAACTAATCAAGAGGAACAAATTTCTCAAGTTATAAATGGAGAATTAGAAACCAAAGAGAGGGTCAGACATTTTTGTAGAGAAGGAGAGAAGGAAAGTTGAAGGAGCAAAAGAAAGGAAAAAATGAGCTACAGAGAGTTGGAAATTACAGAGAAACGAATTCTATTGTAAGATCTTTGATTATATCAAAATATTTTAGGGATTAAAATAAGCATCATTTTGGTATTTGAATTATAATTAAAATGTTTGGTATAGTTTTCAATAATTAAAAATTCCATTGAAGATTGCATCATATCATTGTTCTATTGTGTGAATACTGGTGGGCAATGATTTGGTTTAAGTCTTTGTGATTATTTCTATCTGTAGCATTTTTCTAAGATAGAATAATATTTCTTCTTTATAGACCTTTATAGAACTCTTGATTATTTATTTGATATTCAATTATGTTTGCATAGCCTAGTTCAATTTCATAAGAATTAAACCTTACACTAGGTTATCAATAATTTATTTAAATATTAAATTGTTTTAATATTTAAATAAATAAATATATAAAAGATAAATGAGTACTCTAGTTTCAACTTTGATTTAATAAAGTTGAGAATTAGAGTTGATATATTTTATTGAAATTTGTTTGGATTTCATGCTTCAAATACCGTTTTATTTATTTACCGATCCAAACCCTACATTGAGAGGATTATATTTGTTATTAAATATTTTATTCCATAAATATTTAATAAGCAAATAATATGAGAAAAACATATTTATGAACTTGATTTTCAAAGTATAAAATTCACAGTTCATAGATCAATTTTATATTAAAACCCTATGGATTATAAGTATAAGGTTTGAAAATATTACAATTTTAGGGTTAAACATTATTACTTTATTTTATTTTCCAAATATTTTAATGTTGATTTATATTTGGGATGAATAAAATGTTTTATACATAATTATTCTATTTTTAAATTTGATTTAATAAGGTTGAGAATTAGAAGTGATTTATTTTATTAAAGTTTGTTTGGATTTTATGTTTTAATTATAATTTATATAAGCACAAATCCAAACATTACATTGGAAGATTATGTTGGTTATTAAATACTTGATTTCATAAATATTTAATAAACAAATATAATAACGAAGTACATTTATGAATTTGATTTTAAATCATAGAACTCACAGTTCATAAATAATATTTATAGAAAACCCTATGAATTTATTATTAATAAGTTATTTTTTTTATTTGTGGAAAACATCCCAAAAGGGATGCCACTTTCGGGTAAGACCCAAGGAGGCAGGGGTATCCATTCCACCAAAAATGCCTAGGACTCGGACCTAGCCTACCACCTTTGACATACTCAAGGAGCAAACAAACACACAAAACCAAATTAAAAAAAGTAAATAACAACAAAAATAATAAAATAAAATAAAAAACATGCTCCTTGAGTGTGTCAAAACCAAAAGCACAACCAAACACGCACAATAAGATAAAAGAAACCACAACACAAACCACATAGAAAAACACAAGAACCACATAACAAAACACAAACAAGACAAAAACAACAGAACACTACAAAGACATAACCCAAAAAAACATGAAAAATAAACACAACCAAAACCTAAAAAATAAAATAAATAAAATAAAAATAAAAAACAACCAACAACAGACAATAAACAAAAACAAAAAACATAGAAAACACTCACACATAAAAAAACGAAATAACACAAACAAAGAGAAACCCAAGAACAAGAACGAAAAAAACACAAGAACAATAACAAAAAACAAAAAAAAAACAAAACAACAAAAACACAAGAACAAAAAAAAACAACACAAAGAACACAAAAACAAAACAAAACAAAAGAACCCACCCACCTTAAAAAACTAAACAAAAAAACAAAGAAGACAAAAGAAAAAAAAATGAACAAAACAATGACCTATCTAGACCAGAAGACTATTAATGCAAGAATCAACAGAGGAAACAAAATAAAGAATAGAATGAGCTAGGGAACTAAAAAAACTGAATGAACCAAAGAGAAACAAAAAAAAAAAAAAGAAGAAACTAGGTACCTTCATAACCGGAGCCATCCAAAGAAATGATAGAAAGAAGAGCTTCCCTAATTTGAGAAGCCCACCATATAGGAGGGTGGCCATAACAAGTAAGATCACCTTTGTCCAAAGCCCAATTAGCTAAAGCATCAACACTCTTGTTTTGATCTCTGACCACATGATTGTAATCAACTTTCAAAAATCCCATCTGGATTAACTGAATCTTCTCAATAATTCTTTTTATTCTCCAATCCACCTTATGATTCTTAGAAGGAGTCTTCAAGAGATTAATCATAAGTTGAGAGTCAGACTCAACTAACACCTTTTCCCATCCAACCTTAGTAGCCTCCTGAAGGCCTCTAAGGATACCATACCCCTCAGCAAGGTTATTGGAAAGAATACCCAAATTCTCAACAAAAGTAAAAACCAGGGAGCCATCTAAAAGTCTACCAATTCCTCCCACACTAGCTTTTCCAGGGTTCCCTCTAGAGGCTCCATCAGTATTGACTTTTCCAAAATCCTTAGGAGGAGGTTGCCAATTTCTAGTCCTATCCATCTTACTAATACTCACATTCCCTTTAAGTTGGTTGCCCTTAGAAGGTTTAATCTTCAATATTTGCATCACTTGATCCCATCTTTGGTGGGAGTTTTGGGGGTGATTAAGGAGTTGATGGACTGATTCAACTAAGTTGGCTATGGTATTTTGCCAAATATAGTGAATATCCTTCCTATCTTGATTAAAAATTTGGTTGTTCCTTTCATTCCAAATATTCCAAAGAAGAATGGTAGAACCCATCCAAACTAATCGCCTAATAAAATGATCAACACCCTCTTGATTAGGCCAATCCCTCCAAAGCTGTTCAAAAGTGAAAAAATTGGACCACCGTAAGCCAAGTAAAGTTGCCATTCTCCTCCATAGCTCGGAGGCTAAAGTACACTCAATAAAAATATGGTTGATATTTTCTACATTCTCTTCACACATTTCACATCTAAAAGGGCCATGAAAACCACGCTTCATAAGTTGCTCACCAGTAAGCACCCTACGATGCAATAAAAGCCAATTAAAGAACCTCACCTTAGGCTAGAGCTTTTGAGCCCACAATTGAGAAAATATGTCAGAAGAATGGTTGGGATTATTATGGCATAAGGTCAAATAACCTTGAGCAACTGAATACTCACCCTTAGTAGTGTTGTTCCATCCAAAACAATATTTTTCATGGGACCAAGAGAGGGATCTCATATGAAGGATGCCTTGGATATCTTGTCTTTGCCTTTCTGGGATTTGAATAGGCCAGTCCTCAATAGGGATCCAATATCTACCAACCTTTGAATTACCAAGATGGTACCGATAGTAATTAGCCACCTTTATCCAATTAGCTCGGTGAAGCTCCTCCATCCAAGGCCTCCAATCGGGAAACCGAGTTATCAAAGGCTTGTGACCATCCCAAGAATCTGTCCAAAAATTTGCATGTTGACCATTATGAATGATCCAAAATAATTTTTTCTTTATCAAATCCTCACCAGTCTTAAGAACTGCTAAAATGGGAGAACCTTTGGTAGGAAGTTGATAGCGAACAAGGTCTTCAGGACTTTTGTTCTCAACATATTTAGCACGGAGATTATTGGCCCAAAGAGCATTGGGGTTATGCAACATCCTCCAATATAATTTAGCAGCTAAAGCTTTGTTGTTATTAATTGAAGACCGTAATCCTAACCCCCCTTCACTCTTAGGAAGACATAAAGTATCCCATTTCACCAAGGCCCATTTTCTTTTCTCCTTAGTACCACTCCAAAGGAAACGATGACTGATTTGATCCAATTCTCGAAGAACAACCTTTGGGATATTCAAAATGGAAGAAACATAAATAGGAATAGCTTGAAGGACTGATTTTACCAAGGTGATTCTACCCCTAGAAGAAAGCCACTTGTTGGTCCACTTTCCAATTTTCTTCTTGACTTTGTCCAACAACCAATTCCAATATTTATTTTTCTGCCTTTGAATATTTATGGGAATACCTAAATAAGTGATTGGAAGAGAGGTCTTCTTATATCTTAATTTATCCAAGACCATGGATTCCTGTCTAGCAGAGCAATGAAAGAAAATAACTTTAGATTTGTCTTCATTGATCAACCGCCCAGTAGCCTTAGAAAAATAGCTAATGATTTGCTTAATATTAGAAGCTTCCTTAATTGTAGCTTTACCTAAAAGGGTAGAGTCATCCACAAATTGAAGATGAGAGATAGGTCTAGCTCCATGAGCAATGGTAACTCCCTCAAGGGTTTTGTTTTCCCTCTTTTTGGTTATAGTCCTACCCAAGCATTCAACAAGAATGATGAATAAATAAGGGGATAGCGGGTCACCTTGCCTAATACCTCTGGAAGCTGGGAAAGACCGAGAAGGCCTGCCATTGATAAGAACTAAGTAGGAAACTGAAGAGATACATCCCATAATCCAATCCATCCAATCCTTAGAGAAACCAAATTGCCTCAAAAACTTTGATAAGGAAGTGCCAATCCACTCCTTTCATAAGCCTTGGATAAGTCTAACCGGATGAACATAGAAGGAGAATTTTGCATATCCATGGAATGGATGGCTTCCTGAGCAAGAACTATCTCATCTACTATTTGACGTCCTTCCACATATCCCCCTTGCTCGAGGGAAATAATCTTATGCAAAAGAGGCTTCAACCTTTCTCGCCATGATTTTAGTAATAATTTTGAGAAGAACATTACATAAAGCAATAGGTCTAAAAGCTGAGATATGATCAACCTCTTGAGCTTTTGGAACAAGAGTAATATAAGTTTTATTGATAACCTTCAAAATTTCTTTGGATTTCCTGGCTTCTTCCACCACCTCTAATAAATCAACATGAAGGATATCCCAGAACTCTTGGTAGAACTCAATAGGAAAACCATCAAGACCTGGGGTTTTCCATTTTTGCATTTTAAAAACTACTTGTTGAAGCTCATTGATAGTAACAGGAGTAGTCAAAATAGAGTTCTCCTCATAAGTGATAAGAGAAGGGATTGCTTGAAGAACATTTTGTTGAGAAGCTGAGTCAAGAGGAGTAGCAAAAAAAATATTGGAAAAGTAATCAACAACAATAGAGTTCATGCCATCCCAAGTATAAACAACATCTCCGGAATATGATTTTAAGGAAGAAATAAAGTTGTGAGATCTTCGAGCTAGAAGAGATTTGTGGAAGAAATTTGTGTTTCGATCTCCTTCTTTGAGCCATTGAATTCTAGATTTTTGCTTCCATAAGATTTCTTCTCTTTTTTCCCATTCCTCTAACTGAGTTGTGAGTTTAATTTCATCCGCACTTCTCTTCTCTCGTGAGGCCATCTAAACGGATTTTCTTATTCAAATTTTTAAGATGAGCAATAACTTCATGTTTTTTTTTATGAACATCCCCAAACTCTTTCCAGCTCCAAGTCTTGATTTTGGATTTAATGTATTGCAGTCTTTTGGAAAAATAGAACATCTTAGTCCCATGCCTAGGTTTACCTTCCTTCCACCATTGTTGCACACGAGGTCTGAAGGAAATGTCTCTAAGCCACATTAATTGAAAACGAAAAGGAGAGAAACTCACATTGGTTTTCCACATTTCCACCATGACTCGGCCAATGATCCGAACCAACATTATTAAGAGTCTTCACTTTAGGAATGTGACCATGGATTAAGAAATTTTTAGAGAGCAAAAACCTATCCAATCTCTCCATTATACAAGCTAAGCCTTGCCTTCTGTTAGACCAAGTCATAAGGCCATTATCTGGTTGGATATCCACAAGATGGAGGTTTGCAATATATTCGCTCATGAGGTCAATTACTTTTGTCCAAATTTCTATTTCCCCCTTTTCTCATCCAGAGAGAGGATGGTATTGAAATCTCCTCCGATCAAGATCCAAGATTTAGGAAAATGAGAGATAATATGAGTAATATCCTTCCACTGTCTTCTTTTTTCCTCCAAAGAAGTCGGGGCATAAACAAGAATGCAGAGCATAATCTGGTTGGAATGTCTACTTTGAATAGCTATAGCCAACAAACCCCAACCGCCAACCATATGGTGAATAACTACCTCTTTTGGGTCCCAAAGACAAGCAATGCCACCCGAAGTCCCTTGGGAACCGAGGGAAACCACTTTTCCAGCCTGGCCAAATTTCATCGGCAATTAAGTCCATATCCTCCATTGACATCTTTGTTTCTTGAAGGAAAACAAGATGTGGATGATTTATCCGAATCATTCTTCTAATTTCATTTTGTTTTGAAAGACTCCCTTTGAGTCCTCTAATATTCCAAGTGATGATCTTCATTAATACCAGGGCTAAAAATGTTGGGAAGGGCATTAATCTTACCTTCCTCTACAAGCTTTTCACCTTCTTTTACCATATGATATTGATTGGTCTTGCGACCTACTTTTTGATTAGAATCCATCTTCAATTTTTTTTCCCTGTTTCTTGACTTATTCCAATTGAATCCGAGATGGCTTCTAACCTTGAAGAATGCTCATACACAACCAAAATTTTACTAGATGGTTCAATGGAGTCTATATTGGGACTTGCATTATTTGAAGTTTTGACATTTGAAATATTGTTTTTCTTGTGTAAATTTTCTCCTTTTTTTTTTGTTGAAAACCTTTGATTTGTTGGTTTGTCTCTGAGTTCTTTCCTTCATATTTAAATTGTGTTTCTAAGATTTTAGTTTCCATTATTTCCTCTTCCTCACTTGGGACATCATTTGTGGAAAGGATTTCAAACATATTAGCAAATGACTTTGATTGATCCTTCATTACTGGTTTTTTCTGAGTGTTCTTCTTCTTAGGTATTTGGAAACCTGCTGAGTTTATATCTTCTTTCTTTTGATCAGGAATTTTATTTGGGCAAGCACTGGCCAAATGACCATATTCATGGCAAATTCTACAACGAAAAGGAATGTTCTCATAGTCCACTACTTGCTCCCAAGTGTCTTCCCCAAATTGTAATGTGATATTTTTAGGTAGGGGTTTGTCAAAATCCATTAAAACACAAATTCGAGCATAAATAATATGTTCAAAATTTTGAGTACAATCAGCAATCATCATAAAAGTTCCTAAAGAGTTTCCAATTGAAGAAAAAATAGTAGGATTCCAAAATTCAATAGGGAGGCCAAAGAGTCTAACCCACACGGGAGCTATAGAAGGCATCTCTTCTTCGGCTTTAAATTTAGTATGCCAGGGCTTCATGAAAAGCCCCGCCCTTCCAAAAAACCAAGGACCCCCTTGAAAAGTTTTCTCTCTATCTTCATTATTAGCAAATAAAACAAGAAAATAACCATTTGGATAAATAGAGATTTGTAACTCACCTTTAGTTTTCCAGCTTTTTGCAGCCCAGACTTTGAAAGCAGATAGACTCGGACGAAAACCCACGAACCGACAAATTAGTCCTCTTTTTTCCAAATCTTCAATGCCAGTCTGAATGTTACCCATATCAAGCTTAACAATAGGAGTTCCATCACCTGCTTTAAGACATCCTGACTCCATTTTCCTGGGATCAATCTTAGGCATTCTTAGAGGTTTATGGGAAGCCCTAATATTGATATTAGCATTGGGCTGAGGCTGTCCACCATGAAGGGCATCCCTAAAATTCATTTTTGGGACCGAGTCTTCAAAATTCTTACCCTTGACAGGGGTTTTCACAGTAGAATTATTTTGTGGGTGCACCTTAGCACCAGATTCACTTGAGATATGAGCCATTTTTTGATCAACTGCTTGAAACTTATTTCGTGGTCTCTTTAATCCTTGCCCTAGACGCCGTGGAAAGGTATGGTTTTCACTTTTCTTTTGTGCAACAAATTGGAAGCCGTTGTCACTCAAGTTCACAGTATGATCTGTTGAAAGACAAATTTCTAACCCATCTTGTATCCCCTGCAACATTTCTTGCTAAAATATTGAGCATAAACCACAAAAATATTGGCCGCTAGGGCCCGAAGGCCCTAAAAACCAACCTCTCGGAGCTGCTTGCACTCAACCCGGATGAAACCCTCGCATAGCCGCTTGCCAAATATATCGTTCACACATAGGGATGCGCTAGGATCTGTGTTGCTCCAAATGATATGAAAATTGGTGGAGACGTTCTAGGGTTTTTCAGGCATCTACCCTCAAAATTTCAGCTCAATCCGAGTTCGGATGAGTGAGATATGGCCGAAACGAGTTCGGAAGTTTGGGCAGTCCTACGAAAAATGTCTCTACCATTCAGCTCCGAAATTTCATCACAATGCAATTACTTTTTCCTATTCATTGATTAAACCATAGGTTTTAAAGGTGAATATTTATAATCGGGGTTTATATCATCATTTTGAAATTTCACATACTTTAATTTTTATTAAGGTAATTGAAATTTCATATTAATTAAAATGCTAAGGCAAATTGTTATTTCAAATTAGTTTTGAAAGCATTTTAATCAATGGTATTGTTAAGTTTGCATCAATAGATCTTAATCATAAGGCATATTTACTTTATCATTTGGATAATAGAATTTGGTGAAAAGCATGTTATACATGATAAACTTGAAATCATTTACTTAATTCCCAGGCCCCTTGTAAACAGAAACTTGCAAACCCAAGATTTTATTCAAGAACTTATATAAACATATATGCATGACACATAAAACATTAAGTGAGAACCTTGGAGAAATATTATGTTCTTTGCAAGAGAGAATTTAAATTCTAAGTTGTCGAGTGGTTTTTGTAACTTGACAAAATCACACCTCAACAAATTGGTGCTAGAAGGAGGGCATGAAAGGTAAATATTTGATTTTCATTTGAAATCATTCAAATCTCAGTTTTAAAAAAAAATTACAAATTGAAGGGTGTTATTTAATGCCAAGGTTTAATTGATGCATATATTTTTATTAATTGATTAGTCATTTCATGCTTAGTTGCAAGATATATTTCTTTGACTAATAATATTGGCATTAAATTTTGTGTTCTTTGAAGTTCACTAATGGCATCACTTACTTCAGTAAAGAAAATGATGGCTTCTTGGATAGGTGATTATTATAGCAGTTTAAACATGCCTATTCATCAAATTCCTGAAGGTGTAGAAGTTTGTTTACCCAGATTTAGGCATGATGTGGATCAAGCCAAGGACCATATTCAGAGATACAAGAGTGTGTTAAGTCATTTGCAACTAATGCAGGGAGATGTTCCTTGCAGATTATTTTCATACCCATTGGATGAGGTTGCGCTTAAGTGGTACATACAATTACCTGTAAGGTATGCTACTTCTTGGGTTAAACTAGAGAAAGCATTTCTCAAACATTTTGGAAGGTTGGATGATTCAGTTATGATGTTAAATCAATTTGTCTCTATTCGAAAAATATTTAATGAACCCATGAGATCATTTAATGATAAATTCCATAGGTTGTATACCGAGGTGGGAACACATTATATCATTTCAGAAGAAAGAGCTACTCAAATATACATGGGAGCCTTAGATCATGTTACTGCTATGTTTTTGAAAGGTATTAAAATTACATCATTACCTAGAGCTTACAATGAGGCAGTAACATTTGAACAACAATTGATATCTCAAGGTGTTAATATGGAGCAACTATACAGACTTAGACCTAAAACTCATAATCAAAGATCACAAATGAGTCAAGTTGAGGTTGATAGTTTAGATGTCACAAATACCTTAGATGTTGAGAATGAGGTGCAAGTTTCAGAGTCAATACCCATCAATGAACATTGTGATGATCAAGTTGATCAAAATGTAGAAATTGACTTAGAGCCATTATTCACAAAAGAGGATTGGGATGATCTTATAAAACAAAATACAAAAATTGATCCCATTGAAGAAACCCTTGTCTTACCAAAATATGAATCTGAGGAAGATGAATTCTTTGAAATTGAGGAGGATGAATCTGAGAAAGATGAATTTTTTGAAATTAAAGAAAATGAATTTGAAAATGAATCTGAAGAATATATAGAAGAAATGATAGATTTTCATCATTTGTTTCAGGAGGATAATGAGTGTGATGTTCAAATAGGTAAAGTTAAAGAATTGAATGATCATAGATGTGATTTCATTGAAGATTGCAAGGGATTACAAAAAATAATACCTCGACGATGATGGTTCAAATGAATGATCCTAAAATCTTATTGTTTGAGGAAGATGAATTGTTTGAAATTGAAGATGAATTCTTTATTGAAGAAGGTGAATCTGAAAATGAATCCAAATATGGTATGAAAGAAAATATGGAATGTCACCAAGTGCTTCAGAAAGATAATGATTTTGTTATTTCAGATCATGAAGAAGAATTATTCACTTTATTCACAATTTCCAAAGAAGTTCTTATCTCAGATGATGTGCAGGAAATTGAAAGCCTTGTGTCACTTAAGGATTCTACAATGCTCATACAACAAGAAATCAATAGGTCTTCATCTCAGGTGATTGATAAAGGTGAATTTGAAAAGGAAATTATAGACCTATCCGAAGTTTGCACAAAATATATGGTTGAACCTCACCCTTTAACTATAGAAGATAATTTTTATAATGGTTGGGGAAGATATGATGAATGTTTTTCTTTTATACCTACTGATAAGAATTTTTCTTCATCTGATATGCAGGATGCTAAAATTGATATCTTACATGAAGAGTCTACAACTCCTGTACAGTCAAAGAATCACATGTTTTCTAAAGCCACGATAAAATCTCATCCCTTAGCTTTAGAAGATAATTATTATAATGGATGGGGTATGTATGGTGAATCATTGTTTTCTCATACTTCTACTGATAAAATTTCTATTTCACTTGATATGCAGGATGTTGAAACTTCTATTTCAAAAGAAGATTTCGCAATTCCTACACAATCAAAAAATGACATGCCAATTGCAGAAATAGAGAAGGTTCCAAAATTGAATCACTTTGAAGATGAATTTATTGAACACCTTGCTGAAATTGAAAATGAAGAAATGGTAAATGTTTCTTATGACTCATTTATTATTAATGAGGATGAGGTAAAGTCATCTCTTTTACCCATGACTAATAAAAATTTGAGTACAAATTCACATGAATGGTTTGGATTTAATGTTGGTGATGACCTAAAGGAAAATGTTGATCTATCTGAAGTAACTCAGGTGGTTGATCAAGAAAATTTATTATTTAACACATCTTGTGATCAGTCAGATTTGTGGTTTGAAAAGGATAGGCATACATTTAATTGGGTGCCTAATTTTGGTGTCTTTAATAAACAGGTATTTGATGAAGATGAAGAACTACAAGGTGATCATGATGGAGACCATGAAGAAAAGGAAAAAGTGACAAATGCTCATCAAATCTTGGTAAATGCTAATAATGATGTGTTGAGTATAGATGACGAGGTAAAATCTTCACCTTTCTCATTGGTTACAAAATTTTTAGGTAATGGGTTGCATGATAAGTTTTTGGATGCTAATGCTATCAATGATGAAATGTCAAATGTTGTTAACAAGAAGTTGGAGACAACTTCTAAAATTTTTGCCATAAATGAAATGAAGGAAAACATGTTTGAAATGCTTAATCAAATTCATGAGCAATCAACTAGTGAATCTAGGGCACAAATTTTTAATGATCTTCTTATACCAAATGTCCTAGATGCTTGTCAATTCTTGAATGATTGTGATTGCTTTAAAAACTTTGAAAGTGACTTGAATTTGAAATTTTTAGAAATAGGTTCTTATTTGCAAGATCTCCTATTTGAAAAGGGGAGCCTAGTTCTAAATTATGAATCAAATTGTGAAATTTACACCTTTTTGAATAAGCAAAGGATAATTGAAAATCATGTTTTCACTTTTAAGTTTAATAAATCAAATCTTAAACATGGAACTGCTTATAATTTTGAATCAAATCAGTGGGATGAAATAGGCACAATGAGAATTTCTATTTTTGGCCTAATCTTATTTTTATTGGATTCTTATAAAACTTGTCAGGCATGTAATCATATATGTTTTCTAAAGTATGCTAATCGTATTTGGGATCCAAGGAAATGATGGCAGAAATTTTGTAGTGTCTTGTACATAATGTATATTTTTGTAAATAGTCTTTTGGATTTTGTTTTCTTGTTTTGTGTTTTGTATAGTTTGTTGTTTTGTGAGTTTGTTAGTTAGTTATTTTGTTGATGTGTTAATGTGTGATGTTGTTGATGTTTTGTTGTTAAGTGTTGTCACATTTTGTTGTGTTTAGTTGAGTACAACAAATTGACTTTGCCAGATTTTGGGGAGTTTCATGATTTTGACATGTGATCCAAGTTGCACATAATTTTAAGTTGAGTTTTTCAAAAATAAGGTAGTTATGATTGAGATATTGGTCACTTGTTGGTTCTATTTATGTTTGATCCTGGATTGTATAGGATGAAATTACCTATTTTGAAAACCTATGAAACCTGGAGAAAAAGAAAAATGAGATGTTAGTTTATGTCCTCATGAATGTGAACTAAGATAAGGAAATATGAAAAATTAGAATTGTATTGCAAAAGCTCCACGAGTACCACAAAACACATTAAAGAATATTATTTGAAATTTGGATGCATGAAGTTGTTGGTTTTGCAAATTAGGGTGAAATATCTTATATACTCTTTTCAGCCTTACCTCATCTCTAACCCAGGTGGCAGGTGGATTTGTTGCAAAGTACCATTCTATCATATATATATAAAAAAAATGAAATGATGAATACAGTTGGAAATAAAGTCAAATCTATTACTAAGAACTAGATAATCTTCATCGAGCTATAGACGCTCTGGGGGGGGGGGGGAAGGTGTGGGAAAAAGAAGAAAAAAAAAAACACCTAATATATGGGAGTTTCAGATAATCTCTACCGGAGCTATAAATGCTTGATTGGCAGTAGAGCAATGCTTGAAGAGAATCGGGTGGAGGTTTTCCTTCAAAGAGAAATTATTCATAGTATGAAATGTGAAACTAACAATGGAATGTTGAATGGTTTCAGAAGATATGGAATGAATCACTTTGCACACACTGAGCTGATGTTGATGATTTTGGTGGTTCATGTCGAATTGGTCTATTCTCATTCTCTGGATACTCACTAACGCTTATAATTTTAATATTTGGGTTTTGTTTGTTTTCAGAGTTTGGTTTTTAAATCCGAAATGTCCAGGGACATTTACCAGTAGAGTCGCCATTGTTGTGACGTCCTTCACAATGACCCCAAAATTGGGGACCCACTTGAAATTTTAAAAATTGTTTGAGTGTTATCCTGATGGGGAATCAAGGTTATTCATCCATCTGATGATGAGCATGCATAAGCATTTTACATACTATTTTATAAATGTTTTGTCATCAAATTTTTGTCTCATTACCTAAGGGTTTCCTAATGTCCTTGTGTTGTTGTGTTGTGATTGATTAAATTCATCATGTTTTATGTGGTTTATATTATGTTGTGTCATAATATAATATGTTTTGTAGGTTTAATTATTTTTAGATTATTTTGTTAGTGTATGGTGTTATGTATATGTTTGTTCGTATGTTATGTTTAGTTATGTCATGTTTTAAATTAATTAAATTATAAAGTTTTATAACTTTATAATTTATATTTATTTTTTATATTTTATAACTTTATAATTTAATATATTAAAATTTTTATTTTTAAATTAATTAAATTATAAAGTTTTATAACTTTATAATTTAATTATATTTAATAATGTTATTTTATAAATGTTTTATATTCTAATTAATATTTGTCTTATTGGGAGGATTATTAAAGTATGTTGAAAAGGCTTTATTGATATTAGGGTTTCAAGAATTCATTTTTAAAACGGAACAAATAATCAAGAGGAAAATTTCTCAAGTTATAAATGGAGAATTAGAAACCAAAGAGAGGGTCAGACATTTTTGCAGAGAAGGAGAGAAGGAAAGTTGAAGAAGCAAAAGAAAGGAAAAAGGAGCTACAGAGAGTTGGAAATTATAGAGAAACAAATTCTATTGTAAGATCTTTGATTATATCAAAATATTTTAGGGATTCAAATAAGCATCATTTTGGTATTTGAATTATAATTAAAATGTTTGGTATAGTTTTCAATAATTAAAAATTCCACTGAAGATTGCATCATATCATTGTTCTATTGTGTGAATATTGGTGGGCAATGATTTGGTTTAAGTCTCTGTGATTATTTTTATTTGTAGCATTTGTCTGAGATAGAATAATATTTCTTCTTTATAGAACTTTTGATTATTTATTTGATATTCAATTATGTTTGCATAGCCTAGTTCAATTTCATAAGAATTAAACCTTACACTAGGTTATCAATAATTTATTTAAATATTAAATTATTTTAATATTTAAATAAATTAATAATATATAAAAGATAAATGAGTACTCTAGTTTCAACTTTGATTTAATAAAGTTGAGAATTAGAGTTGATATCTTTTATTGAAATTTGTTTGGATTTCATGCTTCAAATATCGTTTTATTTATTTACCGATCCAAACCCTACATTGAGAGGATTATATTTGTTATTAAATATTTTATTCCATAAATATTTAATAAGCAAATAATATGAGAAAAACATATTTATGAACTTGATTTTCAAAGTATAAAATTCATAGTTCATAGATCAGTTTTATATTAAAACCCTATGGATTATAATTATAAGATTTGAAAATCTTACAATTTTAGGGTTAAACATTATTACTTTATTTCATTTTCCAAATATTTTAATGTTGATTTTATATTTGGGATGAATAAAATGTTTTATACATAAGTATTCTGGTTCTAACTTTAATTTAATAAGGTTGAGAATTAGAAGTGATTTATTTTATTAAAGTTTGTTTGGATTTCATGTTTTAAGTATAATTTATTTATGCACAAATCCAAACATTACATTGGAAGATTATGTTGGTTATTAAATATTTGATTTCATAAATATTTAATAAACAAATATAATAAGGAAGTACATTTATGAACTTGATTTTAAATCATAGAACTCACAGTTCATAAATAATCTTTATAGCAAACCCTATGAATTTATGATTAATAAGGTTTTTAAAACCTTATGATTTTGGGGTTAAACATTTTTATTTTTATTCATTATCTCAAATAGTTCAATGTTAATTTTATATTGGAGATGAATAAAATCTATTCATTGATTAAACCATAGGTTTTAAAGGTGAATATTTATAATCAGGGTTTATATCATCATTTTGAAATTTCACATACTTTAATTTTTATTAAGGTAATTGAAATTTCATATTAATTAAAATGCTAAGGCAAATTGTTATTTCAAATTAGTTTTGAAAGCATTTTAATCAATGGTATTGTTAAGTTTGCATCAATAGATCTTAATCATAAGGTAGATTTACTTTATCATTTGGATAATAGAATTTGGTGAAAAGCATGTTATACATGATAAACTTGAAATCATTTACTTAATTCCCAGGCCCCTTGTAAATAGAAACTTGCAAACCCAAGAGTTTATTCAGGCACTTATATAAACATATATGCATGACACATAAAACATTAAGTGAGAACCTTGGAGAAATATTATGTTCTTTGCAAGAGAGAATTTAAATTCTAAGTTGTCGAGTGGTTTTGTAACCTGACAAAATCACACCTCAACACCTCCAAACATGAAGTGAGCGAAATATTTCTTCATGGTCACAAGATAAAAGGCCAAAAATATAGAATATTTCCTTGATTTTTATGAACTTGATACCCAAGTGTTAGGAGAACATCCTAGGATAGTCACTTTGACTAGTCCATTAAGTGTAACATCTTCACATTTAGTTGGTGTGTTCTCTGTCCCTTCGAATCCTACTAGCATAGCCAATAATTTTTTGCCTCCTCAAGCAAACACTCCAATCCACATGGCCCAAAATCCACCACCATAGCCACCAAGGTAGTTTACAACATGGAACCACTCCAAACCTCTTAATATACAAGCTCAAAACCTGATTTTGCAAGCAACAATGAAGGCTTTGCCTACTTACGATGGTACGGGAAATATGGCTTATGAGAATGTCTAAGATGTGGCTACATTAGCAATAATCCATAGCATCACAGATGAAGATATAATGGTAATATTGCTCATTATCTCTATCAAAGGTAAGTTGATTTGTTGGTATCAGTCGTTATAGCCTGTAACCATTACTACCTAGGACCAGTTGGCTAAATTACTGATCAAAGGTTTCAATGAAAAAGTGGATCTATTCTCTTTGTTGCATCAATTTACCACCATTCAAAGGCATCCACAAGAATAAATCATGGACTTAAATGTCAGGTTCACCCAAACTTGGAATAGAGTTCCTGATGGTCTCCGATCGACTCTTGAGTAGGTAGTATTTTACTATCTCCGATATTTCAACTCCAATATTAGTATGGCCATCCGACAGTCCAATGTCAACACATTTCTTGATTTGTATTTTGTTGCACAAAATGCTAAGGCTGACCTGATTGCTATCGGTAAGCTTCCACCAAAAATGGCAATGCCTATTTTTCCTAATCTTCCATAGTATTTGTATGATAATGCATCTTCTCAACCCTTGCCCATGTCCCCCATGTATCCAATCCCTTCATGGAACCTGAATCTATATCAAACTAGATTGATAGTTTCTATCCCTCAACTGCCTGCTCCAACTATTCCACTGTTACATGCTCTAGTTCTAGTTCTAGCACTACCATCTCCACCTATACCTCTTCCATTACCAGCTCCTCCAACACCCTCAAACCTTGATCCACAAGAAAAAAATGCTAAAATTATTGTAGTCAATGAACTCAACCATAAGATTTATGGGTAATGATATCACAATTATTAAAAGGAAGCAATCCTAAAGAGATTTACAACCTAGGATATTTCAACCATCACCAATCTCCAGGGAGTGAGTAGCTTCAAATAGTAAGGCACGTAAGAGAAATATGATTGTTTTGATAAATGAAGAAGCTAGCACATAAAACAAAGCATACTGGTGCTCTACATGCAATGATCCACATGGTAAGGAAACATGCATGGTTCACCTAAAATACATGTAGAAATTGATAGAAAGCTCTTCTAGTGGTCAAATCAACATGATTACAGAAGTTGATCATAATTGCATGGTCCCTTCTAAAGAGCAAGTTTCATTTCTCATGATAGGTAGAAGAAAACTCATCACTATGGACCCGAATGAGATGGAGCCCGTGAAGGTACCTTCTGATTCAAAGGTGCGAAATAAGAAAAAAAAGTGCAAGTGAAAGTGGCTGTTCTAGTGCTCAAGCCATATGCACCTATCCTACTAAAATATATTTTACCTCCATGAGTGAAATAAATAGTGCAAGAAAAGGCTTCAACTTTGCAAATGAAAGCTGAAACGGAAGAATAGGCCAGGGAAATGCTCAAATACCCATCCTTGACCATGCATCAAAGGTTAGAAGCTACACAATAGTATGAGAGTAGATATAAGGCTACCAATTAAGAAAAATAGTCTAGTACATCTTTGTTCAACATAATTGAAGAACTGAAGACGATTCCAATCAAGGTGAGTCTCTATTATGCACTGCAATTGCCTGGACAAGTGGACTTGTTGCAAGAATTACTAAAATTTATGAAAGATAAGGGGAAGAATCTTACTCAAATAGTGTTATCTCAAAAACTGATGAATTTTATCACTATAAAGAATATACCATCCCCTTTCTACTTGTCTCTCAATATGGAAGGCTAGATTGTGTAAAATTACATGATCGATTCTGACATTGCAATGAATGTCATGCCAAAGGTAGTGTGATGTTATGGATATGGAATACACAAGAAGTGGCCTAGGTATTTTGGACTTATATGGAACCCTAGTGATGATAGTGGGGGTCATCAAAGACATCGGCATCGTGCTGCATAAAATATCTCATATTACTATGATCCAAGAAGTGGTGGTGGTCGATCTGGAGCCATACTTTAGCATGTGCGTGTAACAGGAGTTCACTGCCAAATTGGGAGGCTACCTTTCTCTAGATTATTCTCATTTGAAGATTCTTATCAAAGGGATGAGAATCTAAATTTATAATGAGAAGCCTTCAACTTATCACATAGAAAAAATTGAAGAAGTTTGTCAACTTGATGATCGAAGAATTGGAGTTAGATTTGATGGAAGAAGTTTTGGATGAGCTTCATACAAAATATGAGTCTTCAATGTTTGATTTTAATGCCATGATGAATATTTAAATTGGTTGTTACACCATCACTAAGCATGCAAAAGCTGAAGTGAAGGTGTTTGATGATCAAGATCCTACTTTGAATCAATTATGGAAGTTGTACTTTGATAGTGTAAGGTGTAATAATTGTGTAGGAGTTGGGATCATTCTTATTTCTCCCTTTGGAATACAAAATACATACTATTACCGACTAACCTAGAGTTGTACAAACAATACCACCAAGTATGAAGTACTTTGCTTGGGTCTGAAAAGGCAAAAAATCTCAGGATCAAACAATTACAAATTTTTAGAGATTTTGAGCTAATTGTCAACCAGGTAACCAATAAGTGTGTTTATCAATAAAAATACCTGAAGGTATACCGTAATAAATTTTGGTACCTCTTCGAGTCTTATATAGTGTTAAAAATCTAAGCAATATCACAGGATCAGAACAAGCATGATGATCTCCTAGCATCCCTTGGTACTAATTTTCCCTAGCTGAACATGTGGTGAGAAAGCCCAAGACTATGATGTTAGTTTATAGATCTTCAGTCCCTGATAAAAATATCTTCTAGAAAGTGCCTAACATTTATGAATAGATCATACTATTTTTTATAAGAGAAGCTAGTAATGTGGAAGAACACTTGATGAGGAAGAAGTTGAGGGTTTTATCCAGTTGTGGAATAATCATATTCCAAAAGGGTTTATTACACTTGAGAGCCTCTTTTATCAAAATGATGGAGCAAAAAAACATAGGATCAAAGTGGAAAAAAAGTACACGGAACTGCAATTGAAATCTAAGAAGTTGATCAAATTCGACACTGATTGCACTCGAGAAGAGCTAGAGTAAATTAAATAATTATGTCATGAGTGCCCAAAAATTATCTCTTGGAGCTACTAGGATTTGAAAGGCTACAATAAATATGTAACCCAACATACCCTTGAGTTGTAGGAAGGAGTAAAACCCTTCAGGAAAAAGCAAGGACCGGTTAATCCCAAGATTAAAACCTTGATGAAAGTAGAACTACTAAATATTTTGGAAGCCAAAATCATCTACCCGATTAAGCACTCTATCTGGGTAGCAAATCTTGTACCCGTGAGAAAGAAGAATGAAGATATTCACCTATGTGTGGACTTTCAAAATTTAAACCAGGCATCTCTGGAGGATCACTACCCACTACCCCAAATTGATTAGATTCTTTATGTAGTTGCTGGTGCTCAGAGATTATATTTGTTAAATAGATTCTCTAGCTATAACCAAATCTGGGTCAAATATGAAGATCAATATAAAATAACATTCACCACAAAATAGGGAACCTTTGCTTATCAGTGGATGTTGTTTGGTCTCTCAAATACTAGCGCAAGTTTTTAGAGAGTGATGGACATAGCTTTTGGTGAGTTTTTAAAGCATGTTATTATTATTTATTTGTATGACATGACTATTTTCTCTCATAATAGGGAGGAACATGGTCTACATCTGAGATAGGTATTAAAAAAGTATCGAGAGTTCAAAATATCAATCAACCTGAAGAAGTCTATCTTTGTGATAAAAGAAGGAAATCTCTTGGGTCATGTTAATTTGAAATAATATTTGGTGATTGATCTAGATAGAGCTGAAGCTATCCTAAAGCTTTCCTTTCCACCTAGAAAGAAGGATTTACAATCAATTTTTTGGCATATCAACTTTGTTTGAAAGTTTGTTGCAGATTTTTCTCAAGTGGTAAAGTTGATGACTGAACTATTCAAGAAAATTTTTGAGTTTAAATGGATTGAGTAGAGGAAGAAAGCCTTCAAGGAAATCAAATAAAGGATTTCTCAAGCCCTAGTCTTGGTGAACCCCAATTACTCAAAATATTTTATCCTATATGTTTTTGGTGAGTAAGAGAGTTGTGGGAGTTCTTACATAGAAGGGAGATGATGGAGATGAGAGACCAATTGTTTTCTTGAGTCAAGTCATCCAACCGCATGAAGAAAAATATAATTTCATTAAAAATCAAGTATATGCGGTGATGAAATCCTTGAAAAAATTTCGGTATTTTGTTTATAAAAGTAAGACAATAGTTTATGTTGTTCATCCAGACGTCTAGAGTTTCATCATTCAAGGAGATCTTGGAGACAAGATATTTGTTTGGGCTTCCAAAATTTAGGACTATGATATTAAAATCCATCCAACCAAGCTAGTTTAAGGCCAAGCATTATGTCAAGAGCTTGCAAAGAGCACTACATCTAAATCCATAATTTGCCAACTTGAATATTTAGTAAGCAATTTTTCTAATCACTCTATGGATTATCATGATTGGACAAAGGACCTTGTTGAATATTTCCATTTAGGAAGATTTCCTCCACACATTAATGCCTTATAGAGAAGGAGATTCAAACTCTATGGCCTTAGGTACATAATGATACCGAATGGACTATTTCTTAAAAATATTGATGGAGTTCTTCTTTGGTGCAATTGAGAATTAGATAAACAAATAATCCTAGAGGAGTTTCACTTTTATCTATTAGGAAGCCATTATGCAGGGAGGCCAATGGCATTGAAGATCATCAAAGCAGGATATTTTTGGCCTACTCTCTTTGTAGATGCTTTCAAAGTCAATCATAATTGTGATAAGTGCTAGAGATATGTTGGCATAAGCAAAAATTCATCATTACCCCTTCATTCAATTCAAGTAGAAGCACTATTTCAGTAATGGGTCTTAGAATTTATTGGGGTCATTGATCCCAATTCCTCTACCGAACACAAATACATCCTGACAAAAACTAATGATTTTACCCAATGGTTAGAAGAAATCTCAACCAAGAAGGTGGATCAATCAACAGTTATCAATTTTATTAAGGGATTAATCACCCATTTTGGCATACCAAATGCAATAATAATAGATAATAGAACTCCCTTTATCGACACTAGGATCAATGAATTCATAGGTAAGTATAGGATTTATTTGAAGATATCATCTAACTACTATCCGTAGGGGAATGACTTAGCCGAGTCTACAAATAGAACTTGCTAAAATTTTTAAAGAGAACCTTGGGAGACAATAAGCGTAGTTGGCATTTGATCCTAAACTAAGCATTATGGGCCAATCACATCTCAGTGAAGAAATTCATCAAGATGTCCCCCTATTCCTTGGTATACAACAAATAAGTAATGTTGCCTATTCATATTGAATTGCCGACTCTTCAGTCATGGCACTTATTGTATGGTGAAGATGATGAGCCTGATCCCATGAGAATGAGGTTGTCTCAACTTCTACAGTTGGAGGAAGAGAGGGAGAAATCATACAATGACTTCATGGAACATACCCGGACGATGCAAAAATGGTTTGGTAAGAAAACTTCTGAGAAGTCATTCGAGGTAGGTGATCTAGTGCTAAAATAGAACGAAAAAAGGCTAAGGTTGGTAAGCATCACAATTTTGAAGTGATATGGGAGGGCCCGTTATATGTTTTGGACGTGAATTAGGTCAACTCATTTTATTTTTAAGATTTGGGTGGTCGTGCACTATTGATTCCCGTAAATGGTCTTCAATTGAAGGCTTACCATCAGTGACAAAATTCTGATCAAGTATGTATATATGTACATAAGTTGTTATGTTATTTTATTTTTAGTCCAGTATCTTTAAATGATTAAAACAAATGGATGAAATATTTTTTTCCAGGAGAATTTAATTCTATCTCAAGCAAGTGTTTTCACCCCGAAATCACGTCTTTACTAAGTAAAATGTAATTTCACCCCGAAAGTGTTTTATATAAATAAATAAAAAAAAGGGGGAAAGGAATTGAAAAGAAAAAATATATATATAGCTCCTTGGCAATTAATTTTGGAGGCAAAGCCAAAGTTAGATTTAAAAAAAAAATTGTTAAAAGTATGATTTGCTTTAAAAAAGCACCCCCACTTTTTAAATTGCCAAAAAGGGAGATAAAAGATTAAAGAAAAAAAAGAGAAGAAGAAGAGGGAAATAAGAAAAAAGTAAAAAGGTAAAGTGAAATAAAAATATAAAATTTTCCATGTTCTTTCTATTTTTAGGGTGAAACTCTCATTTATTTCCCTGAATACATTTTTGGAGTGAAACTGCTGGAAAAGATTAAAAAATAGATGCACGCTTTTTTAGAACTCCAATTGGCAGCGCTAAGTTTGAAAAAGGATGCAAAGTTATTTTTGCCTTGATTTTTAAACAAAAAACTCTCAATTAAATCTTGCTTTTAGTAATAACATTTTCGGGGTAAAGTTGGAGATGAATTATTTTAAAAGGACTGCAAAGCATGTAATTTTGCCAAGCAGCAAGCAGAAGAGCATTTTTTAAGCACAAGTATTTTGGTATTTTTGCCTAGCTGATGTTTTCGATAGGAAGGGCATACCCAGTTGATGTTTTTTGTTGGCTTGTGCTAATTTTAGGGCGAGCTCCAATTAATTGCATGAAATCGAGATAATTTCGTCAGTAAAGCTTTCAGAAGATGTTTTTGGTAGTTTAATGCAGCATAATTAATATTTTTGCCCTCAAAGAATGGCCATCACTCATACATGGTATTTTTCATTCCTAAAGTGAGTCATTAAATACTTGGATTGTTCTTTTCAAGATAAAAGTAGTTGAGTACGATGTTCAAGGAAGATTCACAGTGTAAGGGAATTATTGGTAGTTAAGTTCTCATTAAAAACATGTCAGTTGAGAGAACCAAGGAAGCACGTCCACCTGAATTCATCAAGTGCACCACCTCTATTTAATTGGGTAGTTGAGAGCAAAGATTTTA
Organism: Wollemia nobilis; assembly: GCA_028583015.1. Classification (NCBI taxonomy): domain Eukaryota; kingdom Viridiplantae; phylum Streptophyta; class Pinopsida; order Araucariales; family Araucariaceae; genus Wollemia; species Wollemia nobilis. The sequence continues at coordinate 94,833 of JAQPPZ010002272.1, forward strand.
AATACGGCTTGCAGTTGAAGAAAAGATCGAATTTATTTTTTGAAGCATTGCCAAATTATCCTTCAGTGCCCCAAATTGCTGCTTTGTTGTAGGTTTATTAGATTGTTGTAGTAAATATGATCATACAAGAATGGGAAAGAAAGTTGTCGAATAAAAAAAAGTTGTGGAGCCCAAGAAAACATGAGGTAAAAAATCTAAATAAGCTATGTGGAATGAAAATATCATGAGCGAGAACGAGAGCGGGTGCGTCTGTGGACGATGGTGATGGAGATGATGGGAATGGAGGGTCGACGGGGTTTGCTGGTCTGGCAACTTTGTCCTCAGGCCCTGTAGCTGGTGTTGGGCCTACTACAGGCCCACTCAACCTTTGTGACGGTGAAGACCCTAATGGTGTGGCAAAAACGACATCTGGTAACGGTAGGGTTTCAACCTCCTCTCCCTCCAAAACGTGACCGTGGTCTTTGTCCTTTATGGATAAATTCAGGTCCTCGATTGGACATTCTCTTTTCAAACCCCTTTGCCTTTCTCTATTTTGGGCACTGAAGTTTCTTTTCCTAGCGAGGCTATGGAGCCACTAATCTTTCAAGAGTCCCTCTCTCTGGTTGGGAAATTTGTCGATGCCCGACCCGATATGGAAACTATCCGTGAATGGGCCCTTTCCAAATGGTGGCTGTATGGAAGCATGGAGCTTGTGTCCTTTCCTAGGGTGTTCTTTATGATAAGGCTAAACAATGCCCTCGACACCCAACGCATTCTCACTGGTGGACCTTGGTTTTTTGGCCGTTGAAGCTTGTTTCTATGAAGATGGGGGGAATATTTCGACCCTAAAACTCAGTCTATCAACATCGCCCTGATTTGGATCAAACTCCATGGGCTTCCCCCATAGTTTTTCTATAATTATGCTCTCAAAGGCATCACCCAACCGATTGGAGATTTAGTTGCCATCGACCCTGCCACCAAAGCAAGAACTAGAATGACCTATGCCCGTGTCTGTGTCATGGCTAATCTGGATTCGGTTCTGCCTACTTGCATCGGCATCAATGTCGGAAGCTTTAGAAGGAATCAAGGAATCGAGTATGAGAACAAGCCTGCTTTTTTTTTGGAGTGCAACTCCCAGGGTCACTTGGCTTCTCAATGCCCTTCCAAAAAAAAAGATATTCCCAGTGATTCTGGCAGGAAGAAGGATTCCCAGATTCCCAATGTTCAAAAACAGGCTCCTAGTAGGGGCCGAGGCCGAGGCCGTTCTACAGGCCCCCCTAAATCATATGCTCTCAATAATGTAAGTGCTCTACATTCTCGTACCAATTATTTTTCTCCTTTAGATAATCTTCCAACTAATGAGGACATCTCCAATGAACCCCCCATAGATCCAATCATCTCATCCACACCCATTGTGTTTTAGTCTCCCTTGTCTAAGGGTAAGGCTGCAATGACCTCCCCGCACTCACCCTCAGATTCTGGTCCCTCTCACCTTCCTCTCCCCTTCCCACCCCTTCCCCCAACTCAAAACCGTCCTCTTACCCTCTCCCTTGAGCCTGTTGCACTGCGCCAGTCTCCCCGCTCTCCATCCCCCCATAGGCCTATTCCTGGGACCAAAACCATCATTATTCTTCAATATTTCAGTCCTCTGAAATCTCCCTCTTTCACCCCCAAATCTGATCTCAATAAATAACAGAGAAGGAGAAGACCATCCAATGCAGAAAAGTTGGCCAAAGCAGCTGAGCTTGAAGCGGCTGATGGATCTGTGCCTTCCTCCTTGGGCCCTACTTCCGAAAAACCCATTCATCAAGATTTGGATGAGGTTATACCTAAACTTACTCTGTCTCAAGGGAGAGGTAGAGGTCACAAAGAAAATCCCAAGTCAAATCGATGAAGTTTGTCTCCTAGAATGTCAGAGGCCTCAACAGACCTGCCAAACAGAGGACTGTCAAGTCGATGAGAAAAAACCTAAAACCAAATATCATTTTTCTTCAAGAATCAAAACTGGATGAGAACAGCAGTAATCAAGTTTGCAAACTTATCTGGGAAAATAGCAATTTCATCTCTTGCCCCTCCTCTGGGGCCTCCGAGGGCCTTCTTTGTTTGTGGGATCCGACAACTATTGAGGGGAGAGTCCTTTCAGTCTCTGACAGAACCATCAACATTTTGTTCACTAACAAAGTCACCAACCTTCAATGGATTGCCACTAATATCTATGGACCAAATAGTCCTGTCAATAGAATATTTTTGTGGGATAACATTATCACAATGCGCAACAACTTTCCTAACTTTCCTTGGATGCTCTGTGGCGACTTCAATTCCCCCATTCACCTGTTTGATAAGCAAGGAGGCAATCCGATCACTAGCCGCTGCATTGAAGATTTCAGAGATTTTGTCAACCTCAATGAGCTTATGGACTTACCAATCCAAGGATCCAACTATACATGGAGCAACAGACGGGTAGGCATTCTTCACATCCAAATTTGGCTTGATAGATTTCTCTTGTCTAAAGAACTCATTCCTATTTTTGGTGATGCCAGGCTGCACAGTCACCCAAAAATTGGATCTGATCACAACCCTATTATTATGGATTGTTCTCGACCCCAGAAAACCTTTAAAACCCCTTTCAGGTTTGAAAAGATGTGGCTCACTCATCTAGATTTAGGTCGATGTATTCGACAATGGTGGCAACAAAACCTTTGTCCAAACCCCCTCTTGAATCTGTTCCTCAAACTCAAAGCGATCAAACTCAAGCTAAAATGCTAGAACAGGGAGGTTTTCGGCAACCTTTTTAGTGAAAAAAAGCTTCTGCTGGATGAGCTCAAAAGGGTGGAAAATCTAATTCGGGAAGGGGATCAGAGGGTTGAAACTTTCATGGAAGAAAAATGCCTCCTTTCAAACCTTCACAATGTTTTGGCTAAGGAAGAGTCCTTCTGGAGACAAAAACCCAGAAGCCTCTGGCTCAAAGAAGGAGACACCAACACGAATTTTTTCCATGCTTCCACCCTGCACCACAGAGGTTCTAATAAAATTTCAGAGTTGACCAAGGCTGATGGTACCATTGTCTCTGATATCCTGGCCATCAGACAGGAAGCTGTGCACCACTTCTAGGAAATCTTAGGTCCAAGTGTTGACTACCACCCCCGCACAACAAGTTCTTTGCTTTAGAAAATTCCAATTTTGGTGTCTAACGATGATAATGAGAAACTTCTCCAATCCTACACTGAAGAGGAGATCAAAGATGCTCTATTTGCAATGGAACCTGATAAGGCTCCTAGTCCTGATGGCTTTCCACCTCGGTTTTTTCAACACTTTTGGGATGTTGTGGTCCCTGATGTTGTTGCTGCGATTAAATTCTTCTAGAGAGCCAAAAATATGCTGAGAGAAGCCAATTCCACCTTCATTGTTTTAATTCCCAAGTCTAATGAGCGTGCTTCCCTCTCCGACTTCAGAACTATAAGTCTCTGTAGTGTCATCTACAAACTTATCACCAAAGTCATGGCAAATAGGCTGAAAGACATCCTTCCATCCATCATTGACCAGTGCCAAGGCAGCTCGGTCAAAGGTAGATTCATTGCTGATGGAGTGATAACAGTCCATGAGTTGGCTCATTCAGCTTATAAAAACAAAAAACCCAGTATGTTCCTTAAGCTTGACATGAACAAGGCTTTTGATCGGGTTTCATGGAAATTCCTGTTTGAGGTCCTTGAGAAGTTTGGGTTTCACAAAGAATGGGTTAAGATGGTTTGAGAATGCATCTCTACTACTTGGTTCTCTATTCTTATCAATGGTTCCCCTGTCAGCTTCTTTCCAAGTTTTAAAGGCATTCGTAAAGGGGACCCCCTGTCACCCTTCCTCTTCATCATTTTGGCTGAAACTCTTGGAAGAACCCTTGTTGCTGCCTGCAACAGTGGAATTGTCTCTGGGATCAAACCTGCCTCAACTTCCAAGGCCATTTCCCATTAGTATTTTGTAGATGATACTATTATTTCCTCTTTTGCTTCTGTCCCCGAAGCAAAAATCATTAAGAACATCCTTGACTCTTATGAAGAGGTGACGGGCCAGAAAGTCAATTATCGCAAAAGCAAGCTTTACTTCCTCAATACTCCCATCCATAGGCAAAACAAGATTGCTGATATCCTTGGGTGTATCATTGGGAGCCTTCCAAATACTTATCTCGTATTACCGCTTTTCCATGGCAAATTAGTCTCGGCTATGTGGAACCTTGTTCTAGATCATCTCAACAAGAAACTTGCAGGCTGGAAAAGTTCAATGCTCAGTCAGGCAGCCAAAGCCACTCTAGTCCAGGCTTGCCTGCAAAGTATTCCTATTTTTTTCTTATCTATCTTCAAAGCTCTAGCTTCCATCTGCCAAAGAATTGAGCAAATTCAACGTAGATTCCTTTGGGCGGGAAATGAAAACAAGAACAAATTTTCCCTTGTTTCCTGGGACAAGGTTTGTTCCAAGAAAAAGGATGGAGGTCTCGGCTTCAGGGACATCAAGCGGATGAACATGGCTCTCATTGCCAAATAGTCTTGGAGACTTACCATCAATGAAAAAGCCACCTGGATTGACATCATCAAAGCTAAGTACCTTCATCAGGTTCCCTTTCTTGGAGAGCACTACCTTCCTGGCGGATCTCATTTCTAGAATGGTGTCATTAAATCAAGGAAGATCATCATGGAAGGTTTAAGGTGGTGTCTTGGAAATGGAGTGGCCATTCATTTTTGGGACGATCCTTGGATCCGTGACAAACCTCTCAGTCAAGATCCTCATCTTGCTATGCTCAAGACGGTGACCGAAGCTACCTTTGGAGATAAGGTGTGTCATTTCATCAACCCAGGTACTACGAGACCCGAATGGAAACAATTGGCTTTGAATGGGCCTAGAATTATCACCGAGGTGCTTAGAAGGCTTCAAAACTTACTGAGGAGCTGCATAATCCCCAGCTCTCACAAATAAGACTCCATGGTTTGGAACCTTGAAGATTCTGGGCAGTTCACTATTAAATCTGCCTACTACATCCAAGAAGCTCCCAGTGATGGCCATGACTCCACCAATATGGTCTGGGTTCCCAAGATCATTCCCAAGATTAAATTCTTCTGCTGGTTGGCCATCCAAAATAGAATCCTCACCACTGAAAATCTGATAAACAGAGGGCTTATCATCCCCAATTGGTGCATCCTGTGTAAAAATGCCTTTGATGAATGCAAGACACTAATTGATGTCTATCCAGAATTAATCATTCAACACCAATATCGGGAAGGAAACAAAGCTACGGACTGGCTTGCTAATAAGGGAGTTGACGCAACAGACATTCAGGTCTAGAGAGATTCCTTTCCAATCGTCCTAAGGGACATTTCTTCAAGTTCCAATGTTTGCACAATGTGAGTGGGTTACTGGTATTTGGGTTTTTCGACGGCGTTTTGGCATCTTGGTGTGCTTTTGCGTCATTTTTCTAAGTTGGTTGCAAAATCTTAGCTTGCTACGTTATCCTCTTTGCTTAGGCCATGAGGTTGCTTTTTGTCATGATATCGTGACACTTTTCTCTCCCACTAGTGCGGTCTTCCAACTTGTCGCGATATCGCGACACCTTTTTTCTTCGGGTGCTTTTTTGCAAACTTGTCACGATATCGCGACACCTTTTCCCTTCGGGTACTTTTTTGCAAACTTGTCACGATATCGCGACACCTTTTCCCTTCAGGTGCTTTTTCGCAAACTTGTCATGATATCGCGACACTTTTGGCCTTCAGGCACGGTCTTGCTTTTTGTCGTGATATCGCAACACCTTTTCTCTCTCCAACGGCGGTCTTCCATTCGGTCGCGATATTGCGACAGGTTTTCTCTCCAACAGCGGTCTTCCTTTCTGTCACGATATCGCAACACTTTTTCTCTTTGGGTGCCTTTGCACAAACTTGTCGCGATATCGCGACACTTTTTCTCTTCGGGAGCCTTTGCGCAAACTTATCGCGATATCACGACATTTTTTCTCTCCAAAGGCGGTCTTCATTTTTGTCGCGATTTCGCGACGCTTTTTCTCTCTCCAACGGCGGGCTTCCAGGTTGTCACGATATCGGGACATTTTTTCTATTCAATGGTGGACTTTCATTTTTGTCGTGATATCATGACATTTTTTCTCTCCAACGATGGTCTTCCTTTTTGTCGCGATTTTGTGACACCCTTTATTCTTGGCAGCAGGCTTCCACTTTCGTCGTGATTTTGGGGCTCATTTTCTATTTTGGCTACGGTCTACATTCTTGTCGTGATTTTGTGACACCTTTTCTCTTCGACAAAATTTTCAATTCTTGTAGCGATTTCGCGACTCCTTTTTCTTGTCGCGATTTCGTGACTCTTCTTCTCTACCGGCTCCAACCCTGCAACTTGACGCGATATCGCGACACTTTGCAACATGTTGCGATATCGTGACTCTTTCCCTTCTTCGGCTTCAATTTCGATTATTTTCATGATTTCATGACTTCTTTTCTTCCTTCGGCTTCTACGACGCTTCTTGTCACGATTTTGGTCGCAATTTCGAGACACCTTCCCTACGGTGGAGGTTTGCCAACATTCTTTTCCTTTCTTCTTGGACCACCTCGATCGAGTTGGATTTATTGTAATCTCTCTTGTACAAGGTTCAGGGACCTTTCAAAACCCTTTCTAGAAATAAAAAAAAAAAATATAGAGCTTGACCCATATTCTAATGCACTGGCTCAGATTGGAGACTAAGCCATTTTAAACAAGGGCATAAAAAAATTGTGCCAGGGTGTAGAAGCTACTATCGAGAAAGGCTTGATGTCAGAAAGCTCGTTGAAAATTGCCTATCATGCGCAACTTTACTAGTATGTACACCTGTTCACACTTGCCCCAAATTGGTAATGGTGATTTTAAAATTTTATTAGCCTACAACAAGGGTCATCTGTAATGCGAAGGGGGATAAATTGTTTATCATTTTTCCCAGCATAGTCAGAGAGGATTTTTCTTGTGGGGTGAAGCCTTCCTCAGATATTATATTTAAAAATATGAATCTCAATGATCAAGAAGAGAGGTACCATTCGACTATAACATTGAATCAGTTCATGGAGAACCAGCTAATAAAGGTACCCTAGTTCGAAGAGTTCCCAACTTTGTCGAAACCTTTGATGAAGTTTAAAAGTCCAGACATGTATTCCATGTTGGCTTGGGTGTCTGGTCTTCCTATCGATACCACATTGTACAAATGGCAAGTAGCACTGGTGCAATATATTTTGCAAGTAGAATTTTATGCCCCAACATCCATGCAAGCAAGCACGAATTTGATTTTCTTCTATTGGGAAGACTATGTGGCTCGAGCAATGCATACCTAGTTGGAGAGGATAAAAAGTGAAGGAGCAGTTTTAATCAAGCACACTTCATTTATGGCCTGGGATTTCTTCTTCTGCATGCACCAATATTTCTATTTCATAGTAGTCAAGTAAGACAATAAGCTACTAGTTTATTTGTAGACTCCAAGCCTATCCAAGAAGGAGTCATTTTACAATTTCAATCGCATGCTTTTGGGCCCCATCCTCAAACATATTTTATGCACGTATGAAAGAGTTCCAAGGGCGAAGAGGGAGGATATTATTGAAAATGAGAAAGAATATATTCTCTTGTTGATGCAAGGCATTTTGGTGTGAATTTTTGGCTTCACTGACAAGCAATTTATCCTTTTGTATTTTACTATCAAGTGCCTTTTTGCAATGGAATTTGTCCGCCAGATCGACTATGTCAATGACATCTATGGGGTAGGACAAGGGAAGAAGACTACATGCACCATGCCATTTCACTTCAGTGGCATTGAAGTAGACTAGGTTGGCCAGAATAAATTTATTAATGAAGCTGCGACATCACCATTTTGGTCGCAATTTCGAGACACCTTCCCTAGGGTGGAGGTTTGCCAACATTCTTTTCCTTTCTTCTTGGACCACCTCGATCGAGTTGGATTTATTGTAATCTCTCTTGTACAAGGTTCAGGGACCTTTCAAAACCCTTTCTAGCAATAAAAAAAAAAATATAGAGCTTGACCCATATTCTAATGCACTGGCTCAGATTGGAGACTAAGCCATTTTAAACAAGGGCATAAAAAATTTGTGCCAGGGTGTAGAAGCTACTATCGAGAAAGGCTTGATGTCAGAAATCTCGTTGAAAATTGCCTATCATGTGCAACTTTACTAGTATGTACACCTGTTCACACTTGCCCCAAATTGGTAATGGTGATTTCAAAATTTTATTAGCCTGCAACAAGGGTCATCTGTAATGCGAAGGGGGATAAATTGTTTATCATTTTGCCCAGCATAGTCAGAGAGGATTTTTCTTGTGGGGTGAAGCCTTCCTCAGATATTATATTTAAAAATATGAATCTCAATGATCAAGAAGAGAGGTACTAGTCGACTATAACATTGAATCAGTTCATGGAGAACCAGCTAATAAAGGTACCCTAGTTCGAAGAGTTCCCAACTTTGTCGAAACCTTTGATGAAGTTTAAAAGTCCAGACATGTATTCCATGTTGGCTTGGGTGTCCGGTCTTCCTATCGATACCACAGTGTACAAATGGCGAGTAGCACTGGTGCAATGTATTTTGCAAGTAGAATTTTATGCCCCAATAGCCATGCAAGCAAGCACGAATCTGATTTTCTTCTATTGGGCAGACTATGTGGCTCGAGCAATGCATACCTAGTTGGAGAGGATACAAAGTGAAGGAGCAATTTTAATCAAGCACACTTCATTTATGGCCTAGGATTTATTCTTCTGCATGCACCAGTATTTCTATTTCATAGTATTCAAGTAATACAATAAGCTACCAGTTTATTTGTAGACTCCAAGCCTATCCAGGAAGGAGTCATTTTACAATTTCAATCGCATGCTTTTGGGCCCCATCCTCAAACATATTTTATGCATGTATGAAAGAGTTCCAAGGGCGACGAGGGAGGATATTATTACAAATGAGAAAGAATATATTCTCTTGTTGATGCAAGGCATTTTGGTGTGAATTTTTGGCTTCACTGACAAGCAATTTATCCTTTTGTATTTTACTATCAAGTGCCTTTTTGCAATGGAATTTGTCCGCCAGATCGACTATGTCAATGACATCTATGGGGTAGGACAAGGGAAGAAGACTACATGCACCATGCCATTTCACTTCAATGGCATTGAAGTAGACCAGGTTGGCCAGAATAAATTTATTAATGAAGCTCTCTATGACATGGGTATGGTGGAGTTACCTCAGCAATGCAAGGATGACCCTTTGGGTCAGTTATCAACATTGATTAAAGCTAAAAAATTTCATTGCTATCCTTGGGAAAATATTGTGAAAATGAGAAATAATATAGAATGGCATGATCTCGAATGACATGTTAATCAAATGATGATGTTCCTGCCATGGCATTATTTTTATGATATAGAGGCTGAGTATAACCTTCTAGTTCACATGCACCAAATTCCTCCTCCGGGTTTGTTTGGAAAAATGAAAGAACAATTGCCCACTTGGTCTAAGGAAAAAAATACTAACTAGTGGGTTATGAGGGCCCATAGAGGGAAAATCAGGTTAGCTTATGGCCTTACAATGGATGATGTATTTTCAAACATCTATGATGAATACTATGACAACTATCAATCGATCTATTTCACTAAAATTGTGCCTCAAATATTTCAAATATCTGACAATGAAGATATCATGGATGGATAGGAGCAACAAGTGGTCAAGGAAGCACCACTTGTGGAAGTAGAGATACAACCATCACCAAAAGTGCAACTCCAATGGAAGAAGAACAAGGGTGAGGTGCTCCTTTTTTCAAAAATCTCCAAGAAACCAAGAACATGTGTAGTTTCTTCATCTGGTGTGAACCCTCCTCCTACAGTCAAATCTATATAGGCTAATATTTAGGGAGTCCTCCTTTTGTCCAAGTAGGATAGCTTTACCAGCACACAAAAGTTATAGAATTGGAGAAGGATATAGATGAGGAACAAAACAAGGGAAAATTAGTGCCACAACCACCCTCATCATCGGATCAAAATATGTTCGAGCCTAAAGGTACATTTTATTCACCTTATTCCTTTTCTCTTGAGAATTTTTTGATTATTGTATCTCATTCCATATCTATCGCTTCTATCTCACATCCATTCGATATACCCTCCACTTTAATTTTGCTTCTCGTTTCCCAATCCCTAGTCACTGATGCTCCCTCTTCTTCTATTCCCACTTCTATTATTTTTTTTTATTTCAATTATTTTACATCTAGTCCCAATCCATTTTCACTCAATCCTCCATTTCAGTAATATCCACCATGGCTATAAGTACACAAGATCCTCCTCAAGTAAGGTTAACTATAGCCAAACCCCTCACTTCAATTCCATTAACTACTTTTGTTCCACCAACCATTCATGTTTCCTCTTCCCTTTCCAATACAAAACCTCAGAAGGCTCATTTTCCTCCTACTCCTTTTATTGAGTTGTAGGTGCTACTAGATACAGAGATGGATATTGTACCAGATCATCTTGTCACAAAAAAAATGAGCTAAGTCTGACAAAGTTCATCATAGTGGCTGAAGAGTCGTAAGAGAAAAAAGCTCAAGATACAACAAATAATTTGAAGAAGATCACTTTTAACCCTAAATCTATGGAGTCTCATACTATAAAAATTATTCCCTAGGTTCAGAAGCCCCAAGGATAAATGGCTCCAAGTGATTTCGATGAGTGGCTATTTGCCACATATTTTTGTACCAGAATTGTTTCATTTATATGATTAATTGATATGTTTTATATAAATTATTATTAATAAAATGTGATTTATTAGTAAATATGATTAATTATAGTAATCTAACATAAGTGTTTGATTTATATCAAATTTGTCCGAGTTCTGAGAAAAATGCAGGAAAAAGTATGGATGATCGATAAAGAGATTGCAGAGCTTTTGGAATGCACCTCGAACGAGAAGAAGAACCAACAAAGTTCGGTGACAACAAGTAATTGATCTTGTTATAGATGGTAATTACTGAAGGTAACTATTGAAGGTAATTACTGAAGGTAACTACTGAAGGTAATTACTGAAGGTAACTACTGGAGACAGTTACTAAAGAATATTTTACTAGCAGTTACTAAAGGATAATAAATTCTATTGACTTTCCCTTGATTTGGATGGCACAATCAAGTGGACGACACATCAAAATGGATGACAACAAATATTTTTACTTTTCAAAATATTTTATTTCTCGCATACTATCTGCGAGAATATCTCAAGTTGACAAAGTTATTATTTGTTCCATAAATATTGTAATCAGTTTATTTTGGGAAGTTTGAGACATAAACGCAAAATATTGTTAGACTTTCCTAGAATAAAGGACATAAAAGTCCTAATGTATATCTTGCGAGTCAGTTAAATAAGTGTTGTCTTGTTAGGATTATGTGTAGGATGCCACTTGGACCAGTCAAAATAGTTATAAGTCCAAGAAGGAGTACGTATTATGTTAGGTTTTAGATTATTCTTGATTAATGTACAGTCATCAGTCCACAAAATCTGCATGACAAATACGTGGAGAATATTGTTTAGAATTGTATTAGTTACAATATAAATTACATAGGAGACCTGGAAAGAGGTTGGACTCTACACTCTAATGACATTGCTTGCTACCATTACATTACAGTTTGTTCTAAGTTACAATTTTGAGGAAGCATGTACAGTTGAAGCTCTAGTAATAAAACAACACTTTGTTCTTCAAATATGGTAATCTGTATCAATTATGTGGATTGTTTGAATTCTATTTTGTAAGTTGTGTATTTATTACCTGCATTCACAGAATATGCATAAATATTAGTATGAGATATAAAATTTAGTTATAGAGATAAGGTAAATTAGGGGAGAAAGTCTTACACTGCCCTTTAGGAGGCAGGGCCCACTCCTAATAGACAGTCCCTGAGCTCTCGCCCCTGCATTAGGTTAGGATTAGTTAGAATTGCATTTCAAATTATATAAAATAAAATAGATTGCACGAGGATCCTCACAAATAAATTAAATCATATCATAAATAAATTAGTTAGATGCATCAGTAAATCAATTCATCAGTAAAAGTAAAACATAATTGCATTCATTCATCATATCCTGCATCATTCATTTCTGCACAAATTTAATTATGTTCATTTACTTTTATGTACACGTGAAGCCTGAAAAAGAAACTTGAGCTAAGCTTAGTATTAACTCCTACGATATAATCTATACTGGATTGTTACTCTTTAAATCTGACCTTGATTTCCCTCGGATTGATAAAATTAAATGTAAGCTCTACAACCGATCATTTTGGCATCATTGTCGGGGAGAGTAGCGTCGTAGTGGTTAGTCAGAAAAGTTGTTTGGCAGTGCAAAGCGAGAGGACTTACTTGTATGTGAAAAGGGGTACGTACGAGACCTTGGTGTGCATACGAGTTAGAGTGGCCCGTAGATGGTTCCAACAAGCCCCGCATTTCGACGTTGCCAGGTTCATTTTTCATAAAGGTTTCATTTTTACTGCTTTCATAGATTAAAATTTTATTTTCTGCAAATTTCAATTTTAGTAAATTTTATTTTTTGCAATTTCCTTGCTTTGGGTAATTACTATTGTTAATTTGATTTAGGACCTATGAAAAAGAATAGGAAGTAGGTGAATGCTGAAAACAACCTAATATTGTTTTAGGACCCTATTTTTATTTTATAGGAAGTAGTTAGGTTGAGTGACACAACTGTAATGAAATCCCTCCTAATAGTCAAAGAACAATAGTAATTTACCTTTTACTTCAACAATTTTATTTCTAGTAAAACTTTACTTTCCAAGTACTTTTATTTTTCCCTAATTATGCTGAAATTAGTTGTATGATGCATCTAATTTTAGTAGCATTAGGACTGCTTAGTAATTTTAAATATATTTATTTTCTATTGTGTTAAGAGTATTTATAAGTTTTGAATTTTCTTATAGAGCATTTATAAGTTCTGAATTTTATATTAAGCTTAGAAAATAGTAGGATTGAAATAGAAAGAAAATCCAAACCCAAAAAAAAAAAAACACAAAAATCAAAGAGAGAAAATAAATAAAAATTGCCAAATGGTTGAAAGCAGTCAAACTGAATTTATAGACCTTAGAAAATTACTAATACAACAAGAGGTTAATCTTCTTCTTGACCAAGATTATAGAACAACCAAACCAGAATGGGAAGCATTGTGTGAATGCATTGATTCTATCAATGAAAGATCAGATGAACTAAAGAAAATCAAGAGGATAAATATAGCAAGAACTTTATGAGTAAATCATTCTTCACCTTATCAAGATCTTGGAGTAAGTTGTGAAAATTGGTTGTGGGATAGGAGAACAATAGTAAATCTAGTAATTTATCATTGGAATCAATACCTAGAGGATTCCCTCACTATTCACAACTTCCTTGCAGATATAGAGAGGAAAGAATTAGCCCTACAATACAACAAAAGATACTGTAGAATTCCTAGAGTTGTACATTTTAGAGAATTGTGCCAAGAGTTGTGTTATGAGCTACAATTTGGAATTCCTGATCCTATTGCAACTAAAGCTTACCTTGTTCAGTTGATTCAATTGTTGGTAGACTATTTTAATTTTGAAGAGGAACATTTTATGACACCAGAACAACTTGATCCAATCAATGATATTCATAAATTATTCAAAGAAGATTAGACATATTGCTAAAAAAAAAAACAAGAAAGTTTAGAACATTCATGAGCAGACCTAGAGACTCTAAAGGAAGATTCATAAAAACTAACAAAATAGAAGAAAAATCCCCAAGAGACTTTAGAACACCTGGGATTTATAAACTAGTAAAAACTGAGGCTACAACATCAACCAATCAAGCTGAAATCCTAGATCAAGATCCCAATTCATATTTATTGTCCAATCCAAAATTTGACAACTACGTAGATCCTTCTTCTATCATTTACCGAACCTATACCTGATTCAATTCTTGAAATTCTATATTCAGGTATGGCTGATGAACAAAGTGATTTGGGGGAAGGAGAAAACCATGGAGATGGGAGACAAAGGCAAGAGAACAGACAAAGAAAAATATTCCCTTTCCCAATATTACATACAGAAGGGACAACAAGAGAACCTAAATCAGTTTCTATTTCTATATTGCCTACCTTTCATGGAAAACCCTATGAAGATCCTGATGCTTTTCTTTTTGAATTTGAAGTAGTATGTCAAGCTTACTTTTACACCACCAATGAGCAAAAGCTAAGATTATTTCCATCTACTCTTAAAGATGCAACTTTAAGATGGTTTATGGGTCTAGGAGAAGGAGTTTGTAATCGTTGGGATGGAGAAAATGGATTAAAACAACTATTCCTTGAAAGATATCAAGATTATTGTAGAGTTAGGGATAAGAAAGCTGAGATTTTTCGTATGAATAAAAAAGAAGAAGAATATTTGGAGGATTATCTCGAAAGATTTCAATTTGTAGGATCTAGAGTAAATATAGACCTTGAAGAAGAAATCCTAAAAGAACTTTTCTTGAAAGGATTAAAAGAAGATGTTCTTGAGATTTTAAATCTTATGGCAAAAGGAGACATTCATCTTATATCACTTGAGGAGATTATAAACCTTTGCAGAAATTATTCAAGAAACAAACCTCTAAGAAGTAATAAATATACATCCAGGGAGGAGGAGTGACAAGAGCTGAAATTGGAAATATGTTGGAAGGTTTAAAAACTGATTTGTTGAGTAATTTGACCTCATATTTGGACTTAATGGATAAAAAATCAAAGGATAGTGAAGAAATTTACTGCCATAGATGTAGGAAAAAGCACAATTCAAGAGAATGTCCTCTCAACATAACAAATATCTCCAATATTTCTGCTTGTTGCCAAATTTGTGATAAAAATCATAAAACTAAAAAATGCAAGTATATCTCCGATGTTAAAGCTGCCATAAAAGAACCTGAAGTAGAAGAAGTAGAAGATGTTTATTTTGTCGCTCAAATATGAAATGGTCCATTTAATGGCCCACAAAATTGGTCAAACCCTAATTATCCCAACCAACAAAGGCCTAATCAATGGTCTAATGCACCAAATTGGACAAATTGGAACTCTTACAATCAAGACTAGAACATACCCCCATGGGCTCAATTTATGGCTAACTCTTATGGAGGACAACCCCCATGGAATCAAGGGACACAAAATCAAAATATGCCTAGTTGGAATAATAGTGGCCAATATAATCAAGGTGGCACCAATTGGTCCCCAAATACAATGCAACAACCAAATATTCAAAATCAATTTAGGGGACAAAACACTCAAAATCCACCTCAAAATAGACTTCTACCACCTCCAAACAATAATAATAATCCTCCTAAGCAACCACCTCTTCCAGCTCAACCAATTCCTAACCCTAACAACAATAAGAATGTTCAACAAGTTTATGAGGCCAATGAAACATGTTCTATATCTATAGCACCATGTCAACAGATTCAATTAAGATCAGGAAAGGTGTTGGAAAATAATGTCACTCTCATAGAACTTGATGATCCTATTCCACATTTGGTTGAAAAAGAAGATAGTAACAAAAAGGAAATAGAAAACCAACCAAAAAATATTCCAACAAAGCAACCAGAAATCCAAATAAGGAAGGAAGTAGAAGTACCATTCCCTCAAAGACTGGCAATACCAAAAGAACCATCCAAGCCAGCCTTTAACTTCCTTCAAGAAATAGAAGGTGTTACTATTAAAATTCCTTTATTACAAGCTATCAAGGATATACCCATCTATTCCAAGCTTATTAAAAATATATGTTCAAGAAAGAAAAAGAAGAATGAATTTCAAACTATTCAAGTCATTGGACAATTATCTCGAGATAATGATAGGAGATAGGTTATTACCAAAATATACAGATCCTGGAATACCTATACTCACTATGCATATTGGAGACATAACATTACAAAATGTTTTGATTGATTTAGGAGCCGCTATTAATGTCATGACCAAAGAAATAGTAGAATCCTTAGGGATGCATAAACTACAATTAACTTCTATTGTGCTTCAACTCATTGATAGATCTACTATTAAACCAGAAGGAAAGTTAGAAGACATTATGGTCTCAGTAAGTTCATGGGAATACCCTGTAGACTTTATAGTCTTACAACCCAAAAAGAAATTAGGGGGACATCCCTTAATACTAGGATGCCCATGGCTTGCAACAGTTGATGCTTACATTAGTTGTAGATCAGGAAACATGACTATTTCTAATGGCAAGGATACAAAAGATCTTAGTTTATTCCCTGAATCACCAATAGAAGAAGAATTTCCAAAGCAGTTGTGGTATGATTTCCCTCATGAATATGATGATATCCAAACCTTATCAGTTAATGTTCTAATTGAACAACTTGAACAAGAGGTTGAGGGACCCCTACCATTATTGTTAGAAAATCAACAAGAGAATCAAGGTCAAGATAGTAGTTGTTCATCTCAATCTTCCATTTATGAGGTAAGCACAAGTCAATCTCAAATGGAACCATATGGTTATGATTTCAATATTTTTGAACATGAGATAAATGGGATAGATGCAAATACAGAAAAATGTAAACAAATAGATATTATATCAGGAAAAACTCTTAACATTAGTAATGAATTCATAGGCATGCAAGAATCTCAGTTAGTAGATGTGCTTAGAAAGCATCAGTCCGCATTTGCATGGAACTATGAGGATATGATAGGTATTCACCCAAATGTTTGTACCCATCGCATATTTATTCAAGAAGGTTGTAATCCAGTAAGACAACCCCAAAGATGATTAAATCCAGCTATGAAAGAAATAGTTAAAGAGGAAATCATTAAACTCTTAAATGCAGGATTTATATACCCAATTTATGATAGCCAATGGGTATCACCTCTGGTGATAGTCCCTAAAAAGAATGGTAAATGGAGAATTTATGTTGATTATAGGGAATTAAATAAAGTAACCAAGAAATATTATTTTCCCTTACCATTCATTGATCAAGTCTTAGATACATTGGTTGGAAAGAAATATTTCTGCTTTTTAGATGGTTTTAGTGGATATAATCAAATCTCCATAGCTGAAGAAGATCAAGAAAAAACAACCTTCACATGTCCTGCAGGAACCTATGCTTATAACGTTCTACCTTTTGGACTATGTAATGCACCTGCAACCTTTCAAAGAGTTGTATTGGCTATCTTTGCTGATTTAACTAATGAATGTGTGGAAGTTTATATGGATGACTTCACAGTATACGGTACTACCTTTGAAGAAACATTATCAAGCTTGCAAAAAGTTTTGGTAAGATGCCAAGAGCAAAACCTCTCTCTAAGTCATGAAAAGTGCTTTATGATGATGAAAGGAGGTATTGTTCTAGGACATTATATATCAGAAGACGGTGTTAAAGTAGACCCTGCAAAGATACAAGTTATTCAAACCCTTCAACCTCCAAAAACACAAACAGAGGTGAGAAGTTTTTTAGGACACGTAGGATACTATCGTAGGTTCATTAAAGACTTCAGTAAAGTTGCTACTCCCATGTTTAAGCTCTTAACTAAAGATAATGAATTCAATTGGACAAACGAATGTCAAGAAGCCTTTGAAGAAATAAAAGAAAATTTGACTACTGCTCCAATCTTGAGAGGACCAAATTGGGAATTACCATTCCATATTCATTGTGATGCTTCCAGGTTATGCAATAGGAGCAGTATTGCAACAAATAGAAAATAAAATACCTTATGCTATCTATTATGTAAGCAAAAATTTGCATGGAGCTGAGCTTAACTACATTGTTACAGAAAAATAATTTTTAGTTGTAATTCATGCTCTCAATAAATTTAAACATTACATAACAGGGTATGAAGTATTTGTTCACACTGATCATTCTGCCATTAGATACTTAACGAACAAAGCAACAATGGGTGGTAGAGTGATTAGATGGCTTCTTTTACTACAAGAATTCAATGTCACAATTATAGATAAGGCAGGAAAAGATAATGTTATTGCAGATCACTTATCTCGCATGCAGATTTTTGATGATAACGAGTTAATTCCTGACAATTTTCTAGACGAACATTTGTTTGCTATTTCTATTTTTACCCCTTGGTATGCTGATATTGTAAATTATTTAGTAACAGGAAAAATACCTCAAAATTTTACACCGCATGAGCGTAGGAAATTAATACATCAAAGTATTCCTTTTACATGGATTCATGGAATTTTGTTTAAAAAATGTCCTGACCAAATCATTAGGAGATGTGTGCAAGAAAATGATGTATATGATATTATCAGGGCAGCACATGAAGAACCTTGTGGAGGTCATTATGCCACTCAAAGAATAGTTATGAAAATACTTCAAACTGGGTACTTTTGGCCTACTATGACTAAATATGCTCATCAATTTATTGATAGATGTGATGCTTGTCAAAGAGCTAGCAAGCCTACACCTTCTATGGAAATGCCTTTGGTTCCACAGATAGCTCTTGAACCATTTGAAAAATGGGGAATTGACTTTGTTGGACCAATAGACCCTCCAAGTGATGGTAATAAACACATACTTGTATGTACAGATTATGTTACCAAGTGGGCTGAAGTTAAAGCTCTTCCTCGAGCTCAAGCTGAACCAGTAGCTGATTTTCTTTATGAAAACATAATGCAACGCTTTGGAGCACCAAGAGAATTAGTTTCAGATCATGGACCTCAATTTACTTCCAATGTGATTGATCATTTTGTCAACATCTATCAGATAAAACATAAGAAAACCTCACCATATCACCCTCAAGCTAATGGACAAGTAGAAGTTACAAATAGAGAGCTTGAAAAGATTATCACAAAAACTCATAACTGTTAATAGGGGTGATTGGTCTGAGAGATTAAAAGAAGTTGTATGGGCATATAATACAACTTGGAAAACTACCACAAGATTATCACCATATGAAATGGTTTATGGAAAACAAGCCATCATGCCCATTGAATTTGAGATAGAAACCCTGTGCACATCGGTACAACTTAACATGAATTTGGATAATGCACAAAAAGAAAGGTTGGAAAAATTAAATATTCTGGATGAGAGAAGATTAGAAGCATTACATAGAACTGAAATAACTCAACAACAATGAAATAAATGGCATGATAAACACATTGTACCACGTACATTTCAATCAAGAGATTGGGCCTTATTATTTGACTCTCGTTACCAAGATTTTCAAGGTAAATTAAGAACAAGATGGCTAGGACCCTATGAAATTGAGGAAATATTTGGAAACGGTACAATCAAGCTTAAGCCTATAGATAATTCAACAAGGAAACTACTAGTAAATGGACATAGGCTTAAACTTTATAAGAAGCCATTATCTAAGGAAGAATTTATACATCAGTTTAGACAACACACTGATTTGCAGTGTATTTCTGAACTGCAATCAGTTACTATTCAATAAACTCTCTCTTTGAAAAGAAAAAATATTATTATAATAATATAATTATATATATATATATAAAAATATATATATATATATATAACATAAAAATGATTATGCTTCCTTTATTTCATCATGAAGTATCTATATTTGTTTCCATTTTCAGTCTTAAAGCTTTTAAAAAATAGCTCAAGAAAAAAAATTCTTTCTTTCAAATTTTGTAGAAAAATGATTATCACATGACACATAGTACCTTGTTGCTTGATGAAATCTAAGTATTTTTCAAATACTCAAACTATATCTAGTATTTTGGGCAAAATTTTCATTGGAACTGAAGCAAATATTTTAAAATGTTGTAAGTGACCCCTAGTTGATCAAGTTTCTCTATTGACCATGCACAATTACATATTTAAAAACATTGTGAAGTTTTGGAAAAATTAACTCATATGTTATTTTTGCCATAAGTGAAAATTTTCCCTTGCTTATCTATTTTTACGCATGGTCTAGAGTACTAATGAATTGGCAAAAGGACAAGCTCGCCCTTCACCCTTCAAAAAAAAAAAATCCCTTGCTCCTCATCTAATCGAGCAAGTATCCTAATAAATTCTTGCTTCTCCTTAAAATAAGCAAGAACCCCAAAAAGTTAAGAAAATTTTCTTGCTTCTCAAAATAAGCAAGAACCTCACAAAGCACTAAAAATCCCTTGCTAAGCAAGTATCCCAAATAAAGCATAAAGCAAAAAGGGCAAAAAGAGCTTGAATCCCTGGAATTCTTAGTATTTCAAACACCATGGGGTATTCTTTTTTAAGGTATCCTTTCGTATTAGCAATAAGTCTGGATAAGACCTCTAGATGCTTATAAGATCAGCTAGCTTTTTGGCATATATAACACTTGTTGTTTTTCAATCCTTACTCATAATGGGAAATGAATCTTCACTGCACACACAGTTGGTCTTGCAAGAGGCTTGAAACTACTAGGACAACTTTAACACTATATTAATTTGTGAAAGAAGTAAATGAAGTTGTTCAAAATTGCTAGGATGTTTGATGTCTTTGAAGAATAACCCTAGAAACATCATATGCAGCTAAGAGTTCAAAGTACATCCTCATGAAAGTACTATGATTTCAATATTTTCTACAAAACCATGGCTTGTGTCCATCACATTTTATCCTTTAGAAGAAAAGCCATCTTAATATCCATTTCACTTTTTCCTATAATTTCAGATATCCTAGAAGGCTGAAATCAGACTTTATATAACATATTTTTCTATCTTTGAAAACTTCTTAATGACATACAAGAAGCATACTCATCAAAACTTATAAATAAACCCCTATATATAAAATTATTATTATATTATCCATACAAAATAAATAAGTACCCTTCCTTTTGTTTTGGCTATATAGCCAAAATTAAAGTTTGGGGGGAGGATAGATAAAGGCATATATAGCTCATAATTTGGGGGAAGAAAACAGGTAAAGTATTTTCTTAACTCTAATAATGGTTTTGGTAGATGTCTTTCGTAAGTATCTTCCATAAGTATCTTCCATAAGTATCTTCCATAAGTATCTTCCGTAAGTAGCTTCCGTAAGCATCTTCCGTAAGTAGTTTCTGTAAGCAGTTTTCGTAAGAATCTTCTGTAGATAATTTTTGTAAATATTTTTTATACAAGCTTCCGTAATACCATTATCAGTAATACTATTCCGTAATACCCTTATGTAGTTATCATCCATAAAAATAGCAAAGTCTAAAATATATATATATATATATATATAATAATTAAAATATATATTAATAATAATAATTAAAATAAAATATATTTAAAATTAGAATACGAAATAATATTATAAATAATAATACTTGTAATATATAATAATACTATATATTGTAATAATAATAATAAATATATTATAACTTTACCATATATACCTTAAAACATTAAAAATAAATAAAAATATAATAACATATATATAATACAATGTATTAAGCTATAATATAATAATATTAATAATAAAATTAAAACTATATGATACAATATATGACTATAACGTATTGTTGTGGGCCTTTTTCATATGCCACGAATACAACATAAGGAAGCGCGACATCTATGATAAACCATCACCCAAACCAATCAAAGCGCGACACTTTCTCACTCCAGCCATGCGAGGTGTTACATTAGCAGGACACGTGACTCTGCCCGACCAATCAGGAGAAATGACATGGATCAAAGTTTTCTATCATCGATTAACACACGATTAAGGGCTAAGGAGGAAAGGAGGAAAAACACGGGTATCACAATTGTGTTTGCGATCGCTCAACGACACGTGCCCCTTTCTTGTCCAATCAAGTGACGAGCATGCACTATTTAATTACCATCGTCGATTAACATAGGATCGACGAATGACATTGCCCGACACTTAAAAACCCTAATCACCATAGATTTTAGGGTAAATACCATCGTCGTCGATAGATTCTCAACATTTATCTATCGTCGATGATGTTAGGGTAATTTTTCTCCATCATAGATGAGTTTCTATCTGTCGTAGATGAGTTTAGGGTGACATTTCTATCGTCGAGTAAAAGCTTTATCTACCGACGCTGCATGCAGCCATGCAGAGGGAAAAATTCAAACACCATGTCGAATTCCATTATAATAGAATCATGAGGGTTTGTATAATTGCAGACATTGTTTGAGTGAAAGGCAAAAATACATGATTTTGAGAGATTTTAGTGTTGAATTCAGACAGTTTTTGGAGGAAGAAAGTGTTGACGACGTCAAAAGGTGGCAAAAGTTTCAATGAAAGTGATAGGTAAAGACCTTTTTCTTTTTCTTTTCCTCTTTATTCATTTCCCTATACATACGAATAAAATTTTAAAATTTTAAAATTAGATTAGAAATTAGGAAAAAAGATTATAATTTTGAGAGTATAGATTAAATTTTTGAAATTAGGTGGAAATTTGATTATAATTATGAAAATTAGTTTTAGGGTAACAATAGGGAAATACACGAAATTTTGTTCTAAGTTAAAATTAGGAAAAACTTTGAAGCTATATTTTAGGGTAACATTAGGGAAGTATGTGATCCATTCTTTTAAGATAGAATTCAAAAATTAATAAAATATATTTTAGGGTAAATTTGGGGAAAATGATACAATTTTATTATAGGGCCAAATTACTAATAAATCTTGTTACCGAAATTATTTTCTCTTTTGTAGAAATATTTTATTTTGTAATAAATTATCTTGATATATTATCTTTAATCTTAGGAAAATCTCTTATATTTTCTTATGAAATATGAAGATTGTCTAGTAAATTACATTTATCTTAATTTTATAAATTATTTTTGTCAAATATAAATTAGATTTTTGTATTATAATTTTTTATATTTTTCGATGTTATAACATTTTTATTAAAATTTTATATTTTTATCGATGTACAAAAGTAGATTTTTTACATTATGATTTACATTTGATATCAGTAGAATTTTTAAAAAAAGTCTTATATGTTATAAATTTTTACATTTTTATTTGATAAATATATTCATTTTATATTTTTTTTTATTTTTGAATGATATTATTTGTATTTTTTTTAAAATAAATAAAACATTCTAAATAATTAAAAATATAATAAAAAAAACAAGACAATAAGTTTTTAAGGGTTTTGCCGACTTCTAAACAATACTTTTGTTTATATATAACATGCAGGGTTCTTGGTGAAAAATCAACTCTGCTCAACCCTCAACCATCACCATGCCTAAACCTATCTTCCAAAAGCGTAGTGAGTCATCATCCATCGACACACAAAACCCGAGCGACTCTATAATTGAACTGTTTGAAAATGCTCGATGGTGGGAGGCACTGACCAAATTTAGAGGCCATGACTTAGGGGTGGCAAGACAATTTATATTAAATTGTAACCTTGACACTATGCTCACCCATGTTGGAGGTTTGCAGTTAGAATTAAACCCGAGTCTGATTTCTAAAATATTGGGTTTACCTGAGGTTGGTTTACCTTTCTACAAAAATTCAAAAAGTGTCACCCAGTTGGTGACCAAATTTGGTGAGAAGTGTACAATCCTAAGAGATAAGGAAGGATCAATCAAGGGAGTTTCAACCTCTACACTCCCCCTTCTATGGCAAGAGGTCGTTGTCCTTATCATTAAATTTTTCACTCTTGAGGGACGAATGTCTATTTTATTAGCCTATCACATTCGGATGTTAATAAATTTAAAATATCTAGATAAAAACGATTGTGTTATCAACCTCCCTTATTTTTTGTTCCAATATTTGAAGTCAACTATTTTAAGAGTAAAACCTAGAAGTTCTCGAGAAAAACCTAAGCTACACCTGATTGCTCACCATGGCTTGATTAAATTAATTATTTTGAAAAAGGCTCATGAAATGAAAGTGTCTTGGGGCCGGATCATGGAAGAATCCAATGTACCTGAGTGCTCAGAATCCACTGAGTCTGAGGGAGAACAATCAATAGAGGAAGAACATGATTCTGATAGCCAGGATGAAGAGCCTGAAAGCCCAAAACAAAAATGTAAATCTAGGAAATTTAAATCTCGACCAAATATCGAAAGGCAAAAGAAAATTGTAGAAAATTCTAAACAAGAAGATGAACAAGGGCAAGAACTACCTGTAAATGAGTCTACTATAGAGACCCTATCCTACCTTCATGCACAAAATATAATGCTGCAAATGAAAATTGATAGGCTAAGAGAGGATTTTACAGAACAATCTAAAATTATCCAGAGAGCCCTTGCTGTTCAGATTGAATTAATTAAGCAACTTTCTATGGATAAGACACCAAAGCCTATGGACTCTGTCAACCGATCGCCACCTATTGAAGTCTCCCCACATAAGAGCTCTACTTCTAGTAAAAAGCCTAAAAAATTGGTAAACTTTAGCAAACAGTTTTACACTGATAAACCAATTGACTTTTCAAAGATCCTTGAGGAGGACAGTTCCCAACAAATTCTTAATATTACGCAACAAAATCAACCTACAAAATTGGATCTACCCGCCAAGGAAGGAAATGCATTAAAAAGTCTTGTCTTGGATGTAGGGATGCCTTTAGAGCCTGATCCGAAGATTAACAATGAGGAACTTCATCCTTCACAGACAAAGGATACAGAGCAGAAAGGAAGTGCTCAAGAGGTTGAGCATATTAAGATGGTTATGGTGGAAACACCAGTTGCAACAATTGTAGATCAGAAGGCTAAGGAGCAGGTACAAAAAGTTAAAAAGGAATGAAGACTACCGGGAGCAAGACCATGATCATCTCGAATCTCTTCTCGAATCTTATCTCAACAGGCTCAGAATTAATGAACAGTGACTAAATATTTTCATTAAAATATTCAGACTTATATTTTTTATATCTTATTTGTATGGCATGTGTACAGGCAGTATTGGAAACATTTTTATCTGTATATTTTTATAAGTTGATGTACAATTAGTATTTTATGTACAGTTAGTATTTGCAATGGTTAGAAATGTTTATTTTCTTTCTAAAAAATATACATTTGCTAATATAGATTGTATTATATCTGTTTTATATATGATTTG
Source organism: Wollemia nobilis (assembly GCA_028583015.1). Taxonomy (NCBI): domain Eukaryota; kingdom Viridiplantae; phylum Streptophyta; class Pinopsida; order Araucariales; family Araucariaceae; genus Wollemia; species Wollemia nobilis. The sequence goes on from JAQPPZ010002272.1 coordinate 119,788, forward strand.
TACAGATAATATTTGAAATATTATTGCTAGTATAAACTGTTTTGTTTCTTAGTTTTATGAACTTTGTAATTTCTGATAAATGAATTATTTTATTATGTTTAGTTTTCCAGAAGAAGCTTAGTACAGTTCTGTTAAAAATATCTATATTTAAACTGCTTTGAAAGAATTCTGACAAAAGTTATGTGCATGTTTTATAAATTTTATGAAAATATTCATTGGAATTTTGATTATAATGTTATTTTTCTATATTTGATGCATGCATAGGACTGATTATTTCCCTTTCATTTGATTTTTTTGCATGCATGAGGACATGCATGAACTTCAGTTTGGGGGAATGATGAGTGGCTATTTGCCACATATTTATGTACCAAAATTGTTTCATTTATATGATTAATTGATATGTTTTATATAAATTATTATTAATAAAATGTGATTTATTAGTAAATATGATTAATTATAGTAATCTAACATAAGTGTTTGATTTATATCAAATTTGTCCGAGTTCTGAGAAAAATGCAGGAAAAAGTATGGATGATTGATAAAGAGATTGCAGAGCTTTTGGAATGCACCTCGAACGAGAAGAAGAACCAACAGAAGTTTGGTGAACAACAAGTAATTGATCTTGCTACAGATGCATATTACTGAAGGTATATTACTGAAGGTAACTATTGAAGGTAATTACCGAAGGTAACTACTGAAGATAATTACTGAAGATAATTACTAAAGATAGTTACTGAAGAATATTTTACCAGTTCTGAAAATCTTTTTGACCTTTTGGATGGACAAATCAATGTGGATGACACATCAAAATGGACGACAACAAATATTTTTACTTTTCAAAACATATTCTCATTTCTCGCATACTATCTATGAGAATATCCCAAGTTGACAAAGTTATTATTTGTTCCATAAATATTGTAATCAGTTTATTTTGGGAAGTTTGAGATATAAACACAAAGATTGTTAGACTTTCCTGGAATAAAGGACATAAAAGTCCTAATGTATATCTTGCGAGTTAGTTAAATAAGTGTTGTCTTGTTAGGATTATGTGTAGGATGCCACTTGGACCAGTCAAAATAGTTATAAGTCCAAGAAGGATTACGTATTATGTTAGGTTTTAGATTATTCTTGATTAATGTACAGTCATCAGTCCATAAAATCTGCATGACAAATACGTGGAGAATATTATTTAGAATTATATTAGTTACAATATAAATTACATAGAAGACCTAGAAAGAGGTCTAGATGTTGGACTCTACACTCTAATGACATTGCTTGCTACCATTACATTATAGTTTGTTCTAAGTTACAATTCTGAGGAAGCATGTACAGTTGAAGCTCCAGTAATAAAACAACACTTTGTTCTTCAAATATGGTAATCTGTATCAATTATATGGATTGTTTGAATTCTGTTTTGTAAGTTGTGTATTTATTACCTGCATTCATAGAATATGCATAAATATTAGTATGAGATATAAAATTTAGTTACAGAGATAAGGTAAATTAGGGGAGAAAGTCTTACACTACCCTTTAGGAGGTAGGGCCCACTCCTAATAGACAGTCCCTGAGCTCTCACCCCTGCATTAGGTTAGGATTAGTTAGAATTGCATTTCAAATTATATAAAATAAAATAGATTGCATGAGGATCCTCACAAATAAATTAAATCATGTTTACATAAATAAATTAATTTGTAATTAAGTGCATCAGTAAATCAATTCATCAGTAAAAGTAAAACATAATTGCATTCATTCATCATATCCTGCATCATTCATTTTTGCACAAATTTAATTATGTTCATTTACTTTTCTGTACACGTGAAGCTTGAAAAAGAAACTTGAGCTAAGCTTAGTATTAACTCCTACGATATAATCTATACTGGATTGTTACTCTTTAAATCTGACCTTGATTTCCCTCGGATTGATAAAATTAAATGTAAGCTCTACAACCGATCAATTACACTTATGAAGTCATTACAAAGTACCCTATGAAGATTGACACCATGGAGAAGTTGGGGAATGTAGAGGTGGATATGAGCTCTCTTTACCTACATGACGAGCATTACATAAAAAACTATTTTGAGGATGATGCTCTGGCCAAAAATAGGGACCAGCTAGAAACAACGAAATTAGAGGTAGAGCGCTAGTAGCAGAGGGTAGAAGAGTTGGATAATGAAGTGAAAGGATACTAGATGACTTGGGTAGGATTGAAGAAGTAAGTGCAAGCATTAACCACACAACTTGAGGTTTTACAAAAATAGTTGGTTGAGAAATCCATGCAATCAGTGGGCTTCTCCAAGGAGAAAATCAAAGAAACTCATTGCCATTTAATGAAATATTGTGTAACATTGGCAATAGAAGATCTCAAAGTTCTATTGTATATTCATGAGTCTCGGATAGTGATTTTTCTTAGTGATAGGACTTTGGAGTATGTTGAGGAATATATGGAGCCAAAACTAGAAATAACATTAAAAATTCAAGCACTAGATCAGTCTGACTTCTAGGTTAAGCTGATGAGCAGGATGGATCACTGTTGGTCTAAGGCCAATATGATGTTGTGTAGCTTATTTTCCAAGTTAGAGTTGGCAAGATAAGACCAGAAGTTGATGACTATGATTGAACTAGAGTGTTGCATTTTGCTCATTTATTTCGAGGCTCTAGTTGATGTCGATTTTTTGAGATTTGTTGATGAGTAGGGGGAGCTCCTATCAAAGAAATAATTAGAGGTATCTTGGTAAAATTTCATAGAATATACTTCAGATATCGACAACTAGTAGGATCCAATCATAGAGGAATAAGTATTCCCATACATGAAGGGCTCACTTACATCGAATAATCCCTATTGGAGCTCTAGTAGAGAGCTAATCACATTAACATGGATCACGTCAAGATGTTGTGTTTTATCATTGATTCACTAAATATGTTATCTGCATTCACTCTAGAATCCTAGGATGAGGTAGTTTTCATGTATGAAACTACTAGTGAAAGCCTCACCAAGGAAGAAGCACAAGTACGGGTGGAAGAAGAGTAGAAAGTAGCTACAGAAGAGAAAGATAAGTAGGCACAAGAGGAAAGAAGGAAGAAGTAGGCTACAAAATAAAACATACCACCTAATGTAGTTGACGGTGATGATAGCTAAGCCTAGTGGATGAAGGCCTGGGGTTGATTGCATCCAGATGAACTGAATACCTTGAGAGCCACTAAAAGTGTTGGCAATTTTGCCATACTAAATTTTGATTGTAAATTTAAAAAAAATATAAAATGAATGACGTAGTTGTTCTGATTTTACTGTTTTAATGTAATGTTTTGTTTCCTTCATTTGAGAAATTTCATTAAATAAATAAGGTTGATTTTATACTTGAAGATGCACAATACATTTTACCAGTAAAAATTAATGGAATTCATGGGAAAAATGTAAAAGTAAAAAATAGATGGCAAGAAACATCTCAAGATCAAAGTAGCAATGGAAATACTCTAAATATTTGGTAGTTTTATTTAATGGAAAGCACAAGTAAAAATTAAGTGCAAGATGTTTTCACCCCAAGGAGGGGCGAAAATCATTTTTACCCTTCTTCTGTGGTGAAAACACCATGATAAGAAGATTTCATCCACGTAAGAAGAAGGAAAAATTTTACAAGTAAAAAAGAGCAAAAATAATGGACGAAATTTGGTCAAATTTAAAAGCACCCCTAGAAGGGGGCAAAAATCAATATTACCCCTCTTTAGGGTGAATTTCCAATTGAAGGCATTCTGGGATGAAAATCAAGTGAAATGCATGGCTGGTGCAGTCAAAGTCAAAGTCACCCTTGGGAAGGGGCGAAAATCATTTTCACCCCTCTTGAGGGTGAAAATCAAGTTAAGGATGTTTTTCAGAGCATAAACGATAAGATGATGTCATCTAGTTGGAGGTTGCTCCAATCAAAGTCAAAGCAGTTTTAAGAAGGTGCTTGTCCATATGAATTCGCCCCATTTGGAGTAGAACGATGATTTCACCCCGTTTGGAGCGAAAGTCCTAAAAAGAGCATCTCTTCTCATCAGTTAAAGTCAAATTCACCCCAGATTTTTGCCCCTCGTGGAGCTGAAATTAATTATTTTGTCCAATTTTCAATAGAAGATGTTTTCATTCCATTTTCAAGTGGAATTCCTTATTTTTTTGGGTGAAATTACTCGGAAGGAGCATGAAAACATGTTGAGAGGTGAGAACACCAGATTACCGGGGTGAAATTAATTCTTGTCCCTTTCTTTTGACAATATTTTCTTTCAAGACATCACTATGACTAATATCTTTCGAGAAAGTGTGAAGACTAGCATAATTTAATTCTTGGAGCAATAGAATTAATGTTTTATTAAATCCTGCTAAAGAGATGCAGGGATTAAATGCTACGTCCCAAATTTTGGTGTGATTTTATTTATTTTTGAGGTACCCTCCACTAATCATACCCCTTTTCAAGGCAAACTTAATTTTCGATGGAGCTCCTCTAGCAAGGGTAAGATTCTGAGGTATAAAGGGATGGGATGGTATCTAGAATTTAATATTCAAGCTCTTTTTTACCACATGATGTTGCTAAGTTTCGATCCATCGATGCCTGGAACATTTTTCCTATCATCAATCTTTGCTGATTTGCTAGGTGCACTCCATAAAAACTAGATCATGACTCCCTTAATAATGATCTATTTCGAGTTTTGTAGTTATTGAGGAGAGAATTATTGGTGCTAATTTTTTACCAATCGACATTTTGTTTTAATATGCATTTAATTTTAGAGACGAAGTCCTCTATAAATACTAAACATTTCAATGTAATGAAGGAGGATAAACATTTTGCAGGAAAACACTTTAAGTTTTCTACATCAATAGAAGGACATTCATCTTCTGGTTCCTTGAGTAGCGTTGTGTTTGATCACTTTCTACTTGTCATATTTTATTACGTTCATGTTCATTATTAGCTGATTTTGAATTCTGCATTTGAATTTAATTTTTGATAAGGGAATGAATACTGAAATGCTTCTTGGAGGTTGTTTCTATAAACTATGAGTCGTTCATATGCCTTCCTTTCTGTTGTATGTTAATTAAAACTTGATGTGATTTTTTTTTTAGCTTATCCCTGCTTAACAAATATGGCTCATAGCCATATTTCCCATTTTATTCTTGTTATTTCCCATCTCTTTTATTTTACCCTAAGCTTTAATTGAATTATATTAGTAAGGGAACCATCCCTCTTTAGATATTGGCCCGAAGGACATCTCTCTCCTTCGACCTTTCAATGTTGGTTGGGTCTAAGGTGCATATATTTTATGATCAGGAAGATTCGTGACCAATAGATATATATGATCCACTTGTCAAAACTACACTTGTGAAATTTGAGTAAGGCCTTGGTTTTGGTTTGGGAATATCTTTTTCTTAATATCCTATATTTGGATCTATGAATTGACTTTATGGAAGGTTGGATATGTTTGACAAACTTGATCTAGGAGGGATTTGTATTGAAGTGCATGTAGGAGGAATAGTTTTGGTAGTTGATGTAGGACATGAATTTGTTTTATCAAAGTAGTAATTGTTTGTAAAAAGTGAATTATTAGTGAGGTTATTTACATTGAGGGGTACACCATAGAGATAATTTGTGTGTTAATTTAGGTCTAGTATTTGATCAAGTTAGATTTGCTAAAGAATATGAGTAACTCATTTTTTGGTCTAAGAAACCAATTTTTGGAGGAATAAGATTTATCCTGGCAAGGACTTTGCATTTCAACAAAATAGGATTAAACACTAAAATTTTATTAATTTTGTCATCTTAGTGTACCCACATAGTGTTTTGTTCTTTTTTTTTTCCTTTGGTATTTTTATAGTTATACACAACTACATTTATAGATTGATGGTGTTTTCTTTATTTTGTACCTTTGAGTGTGTATTCATAATATTATGCTTATTGGTATACATGGATAAAGTTCCAATATCAAAATTTATGAATTTATGAATATTTTCCTACAAAGTAATTTGCAAGGAAACTAGAGTGACTTGCTTACAAAATCAAGCAAATTAGTTATAATTTTAGTAATTCACTAATAGCTTTTGTAATTTAAAAATTTTGAAGTTGAAATAGTCCAATAAAATCACTCAGAGTGAATCACTTTAAAATGTGAGCAAATCACTATTTAAAATATTTAGGAAGAATCTTGTTTTTCTAAGCAAATCACTTTTTAGATTTTGAGTGAATTTCTCTTTAGATTCGACTTGATGAAATCACTATTTTGGAGTGAAACATTTGTTGAACTAATCATATCATTTATGGACTTGATCTTTAGTAAAATTAATTCAAAATATTTTTTAAATATTTTTTCCTATGACAAGTGTAAAACTGAGGTCAAGTCTAAGGTTTGATGTTGTTTTAATATTGTTCATGCTAGTCCAAAATAAATAAATAAAAAATCATGTATAATTTACCATTTGTAAAGCAACTACATACATCCAACACAAATAAAAATTATTGTAAATATTAAGGTCATTTTGAGACTAGGATTGATAAATCAAGTCCTTAGCCTTGACAAATTGGTTTGGATTCAATTTGTATATTTGAAGTAAAATTTAAAGTGAATCACTTATGAATTAGAGTTAATCAATTGTGAATTAGAGTGAATCACATGTGAAATAAAGCTAGTATCTCACAAAAAGGAGCAAATTGCTCATAGAAATGGCCATAAACCAATTTTCAAGTAATCATCTCAAAACAAATAAAATCCTTCAATGAATCACTACTTGTAACTAAAGTAGTAAAAATTCTCCTTATCCATGATGAATGTAAATTTGGCATAACCAATCTAAAGTAAAATTATTAGAAAATGAGGGTTGGTATTACTGGACATGCCAAAAAATATATTAAACCAATGAAGTATCTTTACTTCTAATTTAATGATGCACCTAAATTATAGATTTAATTTTTTTTTAAAAAGGTCCAATATCTTCTCTTAACCTTGAGATTAATGTTAGCTCTACATTTTCCATGCAAAAATACTCCTATGCTAACCTACACTAACTGCATAAATAGTAAAGTGTGGAAAATGAACATGCATGAAATATTATGCATGCAAGTGATTTAAATGAAATACATTATTTATCCATAGTTGGGAGTGCAATTGATAAATAAAAACATGAAAAATAAAATAACATATATGTTCTCCCAGTCATTAGGTATAAAATTTATAAGCGAATGATAGGATGGAAAAATTGGCAATGCCCCAATCACCATGCACATAGTAAACTAGGAAGGTAGTACCACTAATGCTATGCATAAGCTTTTTGATTTCTCAACAATCTCATGAAGTAAAAGTATAATGTGGGTTTTATAGAGTGTAACTATGTATTTACATGGCCAAAATATAAACATGATATATACCTAGGCTCCCATTTATAGTTGGAGATTGCCCTTGAGCTACCTAGGGTGAGAAACAATTACTCTTAAAAGTAAATATTTGAAGGTATCCTTAGAAAAATGATGCACCACAAGATATATTATGATTTTAACTATACCTATAATATGCTTAGAAGGCTTGTAAAATTAATTAGTGCAACAATACATTCCAAAATATTTCCCTCAAAAGATTCTCCTCATGATCTACATCCTTAGTTTTACCCTTCCACTGGCTATCAAGTGATTCACTCTAGTTAGCAAATGAATTGCTTGCTTTTGCTATAAAATTGCTAGCTAACCCTAAGTGATTCACTCTTGCAAGCCAATCAAATCTATTTACAAGTGAATTAGTCATGATCCATTCAACACCTTTTACAAGAATATAGGTCCTCAGCCAATCAATGCCTATGTTGGACTTAGATTTTAGAGATTTTTTAAAGGAATTTATTACTTGATTTTATATAATTGTGCTCCTTAAAAATTATCAATCCCAAGGTAGTTTCAAGTCACTACAATACCATAACACATTATTTGTTGTAGATGATGCATTTTAACAATGTATCAATTTTGAATACCATGTTATATATCGTTTAAATTAGTTTTATGATATAGAATTAAAAAACCTTAATTTAAGGGATTCCATAAAAACTTTTAATTGTATTCTAAAAAAAAAATATTGTTAATTTATGGTAAAGTATGGGATTTACATTCCATGTTATGTATATTAAATGCTTCCTCCCTTTCAAATCATTTTTATTAAAATGTTAAAAATATGTTACCAAAAAAAATTCATTATTGTATCATTAAGATATATAAATAACTAAAATAATCATGGATCTTATACAAATAAAATAAAATTATACCTATTGTAATTCAAAATTTTCATATTAATGAACTTTTGTTATTCTCTAAATTATATTTTACATAAAATTTTATTAAAAATAATTAGGCATATAATATTTCTTATTATTCTAATAGTGCTAATGATCTAGTGATAAGTATAGAATATAAGGAACAATGCATCTAATTTTGTATATCACTCACATTTATAAAATATTTCATACCAGAATAATCATAAATTTTATACATTTAAAACATAATATGCTTATTTTTTAATGTTAAATTTATTGTATAAGATTGTAATTGCTAGTGAAAATAACATATGAACTAAAATCCATTCTTATATATAATACTTAATCAGACTTGATAAGCATATTGAATGAGTAACACAAAGTGTTGCAATACTTAGAGATATTCATTGGTTGTTTTACTTTTTTTTTTTAGAGAAGCAAAATTATTTACCATAAGATTTTTGTTTTGATTGGTAGAAGGAAGGGGTTTTGAAAGGGTCCTTAAACCTTTTACATCTGAAGAAAAGCCTCTTAGAGAGGCCTGAATTAGGACCTATAAATAATATAAGGAGGACCTCTAGGGATCAACTACAAAACAAAGGAGGACCTTGGACCATATAAAAGGAGGAAAAATAAGAATAAATAGGAAGAAGAGAAGAGGGAGCAAACAAGAGACAAGGATATTACAAACAGTCCATATGATCATCCCAGTAAACATCCCTATATTTGGTTTTGAACTTCTCCAAGAGGACAACCACTTGTTCTACAAAGGCCTCTCATGATCCAGGAGAGGATCTTCATTTATGGTGGTTTAAGGGGAGTTTCCTTCCTCTACCCAAGGCTAAGGAGAGAGTGTTTTTAAGCCCCAAATTATAGCAAGACTCTACTTGTAGGTTTTATCTATTTGATACAATTAGAATGGATTGAGCTCCATGTTTTATTTCCATTTCTAATTCTTTTTTCTTGATATCTCAATTCAAGGGTCTTCCTTTATTTCTTTTTCTACCAAAATTTGTGCTTGCTTTTGTTTGGTTTTTGGTAACAAGTTGGGGGGTACTTTTCATGTTGCCAATATTTTGATATAAGACCTTGGGAAAGGGTTTTCTAGAACATTAGCCATAAGGCTCTCTACTGGGAAAGCAAGTTTACCCTTTAGTGGTTCTGTTGTTGATGAACCCTCTTTTTTGGGAAGAGTTCCTCTGCTCTACAAAAGTTAGGGGGTTGCAAGGAGAATTGAGGCCTCAACTTGATACTCTTGTTGGAAATTTTGAGTTACTTGTGTTGTCATTGATGTCAAGAGTCATTACCAGTGATCAATGCAAGACTTGGCAAAATAAGGGATAAAATATTTATATTTTAAGCCCAAGATATTTTGCTTAAGGGCTTCACATGATTGGTAAAAAAGATGGTTAAAAACCCTGAAGGAAAGACCTAAAGGAAATAATATTATAATATTTATTATTATAATATTAAATAAAGTCAAAAAAGGTCTAAGGGTGAAAGAGAAAAATACCTAGGCTCAAAGGAAATAATATTATAATATTTTTATTATAATATTAAAAGGTTAAAATTAAAGCCTAAGGTAATTTATAAATTATTTATAATTATTATATTATAAATTAATTTATAAAATAATATTATTAAAACCTAAATTTGGGTTGGGTGCAAAATTTGTTTTAAATTTTTATTTCCCCATCGACGTTCTAAGGAAAGGAGCATATGGTATAAATACCATTAGGTTTACCTCACAAAAGTAAGTCTTCAAATATTAAGCACATGCGATTTGTGAAAGAGGAATGCAAAATATTCATGAGAAAATAAAGACAAGAGTTTTTTTATTTTTAATTGCACCCAAAAAACATGAAGGACAAAGTGACCAAGGCATAAAGCCTTGACACCAACCAATCGGTTGGGCTAGTGGCAATTTTGAGGTGTGTAAGGCACAGGGTACGTAGAGGTTCTGCATGTGAGTCTCGATGGCTATGAAGGGATAATGCTTTTTGTTAGATTTGGTGTCGGAGGAAGAAAAAAAGCACTCAAAGTGCTTTTACCTCCCACGTGAGCACTTAGCTCATGCGAAAAGGTTGTCACGGCTAATGCGCAAGCGACAGTTTGACCTGGGATCGAATCCCATCGAGGTGTTTGCAAAGGTACTTTAATTTTTTGTAATGTACATGTGGTGTAAGGTTGTATTGTGAGTGCATGTGATCTAAGATTTAATTATGAGTGCCTAGGGAGATATAAGGTGATTAAAGAAAATTTTAATTTTATTTTAATCAAAGGTTGTGAAGGATTTATGTTTGGTTTAAAAATGAATTGAGTTATTTCTGGAAAGGTGTGATTTGATAATGCATTTTTTAGTATGGAGAATAGGAGAATTATTTTGATTATTTTTATGCATTAAATTTTTTGAAGTGAATTATAGTGAAAGTGTGCTAGTTGTTTTTGAAAATATTGGATATTATAAGGTGTACTTAAGACTTGTTATTTTTGTATGGTGAACTAAAATTCTGAGTGGCAATTTTGAGATAGATTATTGCTACCTAACCTTGAGATTGGAAAAGAAGATTTGATTGTGATTGAGATAGATTTTGAAGACATATATCCATAAAAACAAAAGGTATGGGCACATCTTCCTTGTGAGTGAAATATTGTTGGGTTGAATGTTATGAAATGCAAATTTGGAGTGAAAAGGTTTGTTTGATAAGCATTGTTGAGTGATTTTTCATGTGCATGATTGGTGGAAGTTTGTGAGTACATTTGAGTATGAAATTGAGAAATATCTTGAACTAGGGTTTGTGAAATATCATGAGTATCATTGTTATGTGATATTGTTTGGTAAGCATTTTTGAAATATTTGAGTAAACTTTCATGTGCATGATTAGGGTTTGAGAAAATATCATGAGTATAATTGTTATGTGAATGTGGAATCATCTTGAGTTAAGGGTTGAGATTCATAGAGTGAAACACTTGGTTAGGATTTGTAAGAAAGTTGTGTTTCATTGAGTGAATGGTTGAGTGAAAATGGATGAGCATCATTGAGTGAATGGTTGAGTGAAAATGGATGAGCATCATATTTGTTTCTTTATTCTAAATTGATTGGAAAAAGAGTTTTAAAGTGAGAGTGATTTTTGAGTGTGAAACGTATTGAGTATTTTACCATTCTCTATATGTTTCTGTGGTTAATCAAAATTCTGAGTGAAATTTGTTGGTGTGATTGAAGAGGTTTTCTGAAAGATATTAAGTTGAGTTTGGTGAGTGTTTTTGTGATTGTGAAACATATTGAGTCTCTAATCATTCTCTATATGTTTATGAGGTTAAACAATATTTTGAGTGAAACTTGTTTGTGTGATTTAAGAAATTTTCTAAAAGATATTGATTTGAGTTTTGTATGCAATTTATGCAATTGATTTGAATAAGATTTTGTGAAAGCTAGTGCGAATATTTGAGTAAGTCCTAGAGGTGACTTAAGGATAGAATTGAGTAAGATTTCGTGAAAGCTTAAGGATAGATTTATGTGAGCTTTTGTGGAAGCTTACAATCATATTGGACAAGTTCTAGAGAGGACTTTTAGAGCAGATTTGAGATAAGTCTTGGTGAAGACTTGTTGAGCATATTAAGCAAGTTCTTGAGAGGACTTGTGGATAAATTTGAGGTAAGTATTTAAGAAGACTTGAGAGTAGAGTTAATTGATTGATTTATTCAATATTTGTGTTAAGGCTTGGGGCAAATCTAGTAGATTTGGTTTGTGAATGGATCAAGATTTGTGTTAAGGCTTGAGGACATAGTTTGGTGTAGATTTGAGGGTAGATTTGTGCCACACCAAAGATAGAAATTGAGTAGATTTGTGCTATATTTAAGGACTATGTTTAGCACAAATTTGAGACAGATATTGAGTAGATTTGTGTTAGAACACGGGACTGTGTTTAGTGTAGATTTGAGATAGATATTGAGCATATTTGTGCTAGATCAAAGGACTATGTTTTGTGTAGATTTGAGATAGAAATTGATCATATTTGTACTAGATCGAAGGACTATGTTTAGTACATATTTGATATAGATATTAAGCAAAGTTGATACTAATATTTGGAGGTGATAGAGAAAAGTATAGTATTTTCTAGTGGATAGAGATCCATTATCCAGAGTAGTGAGGATAGAGGTCTTCTATAGAGAGATATTCACAAGCCAGTGTAGTGGAGGTAGTAGTATTTTAGAGAATCACCAACTAGAGTAGAGGAGAAGGAGTTATCTTGTGGATAGAGATACACAAGCTAGTTGAGGGGATTAGTGTCTCCTATGGATAGGGATCCACAAAATTGATTAGGGGATTGGTGTCTCCTTTGGATATAGGTCCATAAATATTGTAATGGAGAAGGATTTGTTAATATATCCTAGTGCCACTTAAGGAGGGGTGTTAGAATAATAAATTATATCCTAAGTTGTTACTAGGATAATATGTGTGGCTGAGATTAGCTTAGTTAGTTATGATCTACTGGATCATATTGTAAGTCTTTGCTATTTAAGAAAAGATCCTTTCATTCAATAATATCAATTATTCTATTTTCCAACATGCTATCAGTTAAGATTTCCCTACCCTGTGAGCATGAGGAGATTTTCCTCATGGAAATCCTCCCTTATTTTTTTCCTTCCCATTCTTTTTTCCTAATTTTTTTTACCTAGGGAGTATGCTCTCCATATTTTTATGGATCAAAAACCAAATGGTTAAATTTTTTTTTTAAATTTTGGGAGGTCGTTTTAGATTTTTAGTTTTTTCTATGGATTTGCAGTCTTAAACTATAGATCTAGTTTTGCTGTTAGTGCCCTTGCTAAAGCTCATATTTTTTCAATATTTTTGGTCCCTATTATTTTGTATTGTGGGTTCATATCCATTTATGGAGGTTTCAGATGATGCATAATTACAATGGTGGGAACATTCATATTTTTTTTCATTTCCAATGGAGGGAAGCTTAAGTCTCTCTATTGCACCCTTTAGATTAAAAGCCTCTGTCATTGATCGAAGCTTGATATCTCAACTGTTTCTACCCAAAAACTCTTTTTTGTGGTAGGGTAGGCCATCACTGGGATGCATGCAACAACTATTTTTTTTAAGAAAAACCCTTGTGCCCACACTTTTTTTAGCTTTGGCTTGAATAAAAAATTTGCATCAATTTTTCCCTCCCAGTGGGCGTGCTACTCTTGTAAACCTGGTGGACCTATAGCTGACGTTGTGTGAGTGTACAGATTGGCGTAGAGTCACTATCGTATTTTTATTTTAGTTCTCAAAAAGGAACAAGTTCATGTTTTTTAGCTGTGAATGGTGTCGCTCAAAACAGTGTTCAGGAGGTTGTTTTATGATATGTTGTGCAACATCTGATATTTTTTTAACTACATTTTTGGGCTTGCAGGTTCTCCAACAGTGACATCAAGTGATAAATTCAAGAATTGATGAGATTTTTTGGAGCAGCTATTGGATAAATATGGCAATGCATTGGAATGAAGGTTGTTATAGCATTGTTGTGATGAATTGAATGACCCATTTTTAAAATATAGTTCTACAATTTGCATGGGTAACCAGTAGCTTGCGTAGAGTGTGATTTTTTTATCATTCTTCAGTTTTGTGGGTGATAAATCCCTGAAATGCCACTATTAGTTCGATGATTAACACTTCCTACAACTGGACAACTCTACACTATGATTAATGGAGGTTTATTGCTAAATATCTATAGATAGTCATGCGACGTGTTCTGGTTCTAAATATAATCCAATGGTGGAAGCAACGCTTGAGTAGTACTTGATGGTTTAGGAGAAGTTGTGGCCCTACTCTCCTATGAAACAAAATATCTGCATGTTTTAACTATGGCTTAATCAAATTATAGTGGGTTGTTCCCTCATTTCTGCTAGATTTGGAATATTGTGAGATGTACTATTCTGGAATGTGCAAGAACTACGTAATGGTGCACCATCCAAAAGATACGAAACATTTTGGTGAATTGAAATTGCAACAATGTGAAGAACATGTGCTTATACTGAGAGGGGGTGAACAATATAAGCACAAACTTTTTTCTTTTTAATCCAAATGATAACATCAACAATATTAAAGTAGTAAATATCACACAAAGAATCATACACATGAGAGACATGATTTTTACGTCGTTCACCCAATGTGGGCTACTCCACGGAGAAAATATTTCTTATAAATTTTTATCAAATAAATTCTCTTGGGAATCCTTTCCCTATAATTTTTATGGACCTCTATCCAAAGGAGACACCAATACCCTCATAAATCTTGTGGATCTCTATACATAGGAGAACTCCTTTCTCCTTAGCTCTGATTGGTGATCTTTTAGAAGACCTATTACCCCCACTGCTCTGGCTAATGGATATCTATCCATTGAAGACTCCTATCCTCACTGCCCTGGCTAATATATCTCTATCCAGTAGAGACTATCATCATATATAATCTATCACCTTCAAAGATCTATCTTAAATTTGCACTAAATATAGTCCTTCAGTCTAGTACAAATTTGCTCAATCTCTATCTCTAGTCTAGCATAAATATTTCCTCAAATCTACATCAAACTATGTCCTTTGATTTATCCTCAATCTCTATCCTCAAATCTATCCTCAATATTTGTCCTCAAATTTATCCTCAATCTCTATCCTCAAATCTATCCTCAATCTCTATCCTCAAATCTGTCCTCAATCTTCATCCTTAAATCTATCCTTAATTTGTATTGTAATCTTCCACAAAAGCTCACAAAAATATGTCCACAAGTCTTCTCTAAGACTTGCCTCCAATATATTTCAAGAAGTCAACACTAGAACTTGTCCAATCTCATAGAAACATAAAGAGAATTGTTAGAGACTCAATATGTTCTACATTCATCACAATGCTCAATCACTTTCAATCACTCTCATAGAAACATATAGAGAATTGTTCAAGACTCAATATGCTTCACATTCACCTTAATACTCAATAACTTTCTCAAATCAATTTAGAATATAAAATAATTTATTTCCCATAATTTTAACATTCACTTGACTAGGCCCAACCAAATCTACTCAACCAATATCTCAATGAAATAATCCTTGCTCACAAAACCTAGTCCAAGCATATGAATATTCAAAATGTTTACAACAATGCTTATCAATCAATCTCACATAACAATGATACTCATGTTCTTTCCAAACCCTAGTTCAATTTCTTCACTCAACCAATGGTTTCAACAACAATGCTTATCAAACAAGTTTTTATCAATAACTCTTTATTCTAGAAAACCTTGAAGCATTAACTCAAACACACTCAACAATGCTTATAAAACAATCTTCACATATAGCTCAACAACTCAACAAAGAAACCTAATCAAGTTCTTTTCACTCCAAAATTGTTTTTCAAAAAAACTAACCAATCAACTCAACCAAGGAATAATTTTCCCATACTGTTTGTTATATGTATAAGTGCCTTCGAAAAACCTATCTTAATCATAATTTTATTCTTTCCAATTTCAATGGTTAGACACAACAATATTACTTCAACACTTTCCAAAATATTCCCTAGACATAAAACAATCACAACTCAAATTATGCTTTATTTCTCCCTACTAAACATAACACTCATCATACCATACATAAAGATAATTTCCTTGATACACATTATAAACTCCAACTTAAAATAATATCCAACACCATAAAAATATCAACCAAACACCTTTTACAATATTTTCAAAACGTTTGAGCATACACCATTAAAAATTTAATTTTACAAAAACCCTTATAACTCCTTTACCAACCTTAGAAACAATTTAAATATACAAAAATTAAATTTTAAATGACCAAACTATATCCCCAAAATTTATGGCAATCAATTTCCAAGCATACCTTATACTTCCCACAAAAGGGGATTTGACGAGATTCAATCCGTCGTCTTCTCTAGTCCTAAGTGCCTTAGCGATTGGGAGCCCACCACATGGGCTACGAATGCCCACATGAAAGAAGGTAAAGCACCTTCTTCTTATGCCTTCACTCACCATCAAAACCTCACAAAATGTGCACACTTCCCCCTTCGCTTTGGACGCAGTGCTATTCATTATGGCTCACGATTTCTTAAAGCTCGCAATGATTATCGAAGGTATGGTAAATTTGGTAGGGTGGGAGTTCCCCCCTTTATATACACATTTTGATTTTTCTTCACGTCGATGCTTGTTAGTCGAAAACAAATTTTGAATTTTATTTTTAATAACCCACCTTAGGGTTTTTAACCTTAGCTTAAATTAATTTATAATTAAATATTAATTTAATTAACTTTATAAGTTAAGTAAATCAAATAATATATTAATTTAAAATTAATTTTAAACTTCCTTTGTATAATATTATAAAATAATATTATAATATTATTTATTTGGGTTTTTTCTCACACTTTGGACCTTATCTATCTTCTTGGAGCCAGATCTTGAAACTGAAACCGAAACGGATGCTGCCAACTGAAACTGCTAATGACTAGTGTTGAAGGCTTTAAATAAATGACCAATCACTCTTGACATCAATGACAACTTATCACTAAAAATGTCCAAAAATCTTCCTCTTTTTCATTGATGGCAACCCAAATTCTTTTTACCAAATCTTGACCTTTTTCCTGTTCTACTCCCCCTGGGAAACTGCTACCCTAACTCAATGCTCTCTTCCTTAAACCAAATATCTCCTCATTACTCAAATATCTCCCTATTTTACATCAATGGAAAAGGGTCACCTTTGGGTCTTGGGGCTAAGAATGAATCTCTTAGCTTAGCTCCTCCCCCACCTCTTCTTGAGGTGGTTAATTCTGGGGTGGGAGTCTTACTCCAAGTTTTCCTTGAAGATACTCAAAGGTCTCCTTTGAGAGTGGCTTAGTGAAAATATCTACTATTTGTTACTTTGTAGTAACATATTATAACCTGACCTATTTATCTATTACCTGTTCTCTTATAAATGATACTTAATCGAAATGCGCTTTGTCCTAAAGTGCATCACTAGATTTTTTGAGATACTTATAGCACTTGTATTGTCACATAGTATGGGAATAGGATGATCATGATTTATCTTGAAGTATTCTAGAGTTATCTTCATCCATAACACCTATGTACAACTAGCTACTGGTACAATATATTATGCTTCTGCTATAGATAGGGATACTAAAACCTGTTTCTTACTTAGCCAAGAGACTAAACAATCTCCAAGAAAGAATACTCCTCCACTTGTATTTTTTCTATCATCAATGATGCCAGCCCAATCTGCATCTATATATGATGTGAGTGTGAAACTGTCAGTTTTGGGATACCAAAGCCAAAAATCCATAGTCTCTTTTATATACCTGAGAATTCTTTTTACCGCTTCCACATGTGTTTCCTTAGGTGCTACCTAAAACCTTGTTGTTGATTCCACTGACTATACTATATCTGTTCTTGTAGCTGTAACATACAATAAGCTATCAATCATAGATTTGTATAGTCTTTGATCTTCTTATGGAGATTCATCATCCTTACTTATCTTGCATCCTATGACCATGGGGGTACTTACTAGTTTGCAATCCTCTAACATAAATTTATTTAGCATCTCTTTTATATACTTGGTTTGTGAGAGAAAGACTTCTTTCTATGATTGTGAAATTTAAAGTCCAAGAAAGAAGGATAACTCACCAAGCATAGACATATCAAATTCATTTTGCATATTCTTAGAAAATTATTTACACATATTATCAATTTTTCCCCCCAAAATGATGTCATCAACATAAACAACCACAATTAGTAGATTATTCCCTTAATTTTTGATATATAAGTTGTTATCTACTATTCCTTTTGTGAATCCCTGTTCTTGAAGATACTTATCCAGTCTTGAGTGTCATGTTGTAGGAGCCTACTTTAGGCCATACAATGCCTTTTTCAATCTGCATACATGATCTGGTTTATCTGCTCATATGAATCCCTCGGGCTGTTCAATATAAACTTCTTCTTCTAGAACACCATTTATAAATGTTGACTTAACATCCATATGATATACCTTGAAATTTTTTAAACTTGAGAAGACTAAAAAAATTATTATTGCTTCAATTTGTGCAACTAGATCAAATGTCTCGTCAAAGTCAATTCCCTCTACATGTGTATAACATTTGCATACTAACCTTGCTTTATTCCTAACTGCTCGTCTGTCTTCATTTAACTTATTTTTGAATATCCATTTTGTGTCGATCACATTTTTGTCCTTTGGTCATGGAACAAGTTCCCAAGTTTTTCTTTTCTCTATCTAATCTAATTCCTCATACATCACCTTAATCCAAAACTTATCCTCACTTTCTTGAGTGAAGTATTTTGGCTCAATCTTAGATAACAAAGAAAAATTTACTTGTTGAGATGGTGTTATTATCCTTCTACTTGTCTGTCTTTCATCTGGATTCCCAATAATTAAATCTCTTGGATGATGCTTTTGTACATACATGAATGGAGTTTTAGGAATAAATATTTGTGTTTCTTCTTCTTCTTCATATGATTCCTCACTAAACTCTTCTTGACAACTTCCATCTTCTTGATACACAATTTGTTGAATTGGTTCTATTAAATCTATCTTTTCATCAATTGTTACATTTATACTTTCCAAAATAGTGCATGTTCTCTTGTTGAAGCATCTATAAACTTTAATCTTGGTGGAATAACCAAGAAACATTCTCTCATCACATCTTGGATCAAACTTGCCTAAGTTTTTATCTTCTCGTCTTATGTAGCACTTGCTTCCAAAAACCTTAAAGTGGTTTACAGTAGGCAATCTTCCTTTCCATAGCTCATATGGAGTCTTGTTATGGTTTACCCTCATTAGAGATCTAGTGATTATGTATACTATTGTGTTGACTGCTTCTCTCCAAAATCCATCTGAGAGTTTAGAATCATTTAACATTGCTCTAGCCAAATTCTCGACAGTCATATTTTTCCTTTCAATTACTCCATTTTGTTGAGGAGTTCTTACTACTGAGTATTCTCCCTTGATCCCATGTTGTTCACAAAAATCTATAAATTCATTTTATGTAAATTCTCCTCCTCTATCAGATCTTAAACACTTAATCCTCTTGCCAGTTTTATTTTCAACCAGTTCCTTAAATGCTTTGAATTTCTTAAAAGCATCTGACTTATCTTTTAGGAAAGCTACCCAAACCATTATGGAGTAATCATCTATAAATAATATAAAGTAACTCTCACCCTAAATACTTTGTGTTCCAGTGGGACCACATAGATCAGTATGTATTAGACTCAATGGCTCAGATGACATATATCCTTTTGACTTAAAGTTTGTTCTAGTTTGCTTTCCATGCTGACAAGGTGCACAAATTATGTTTTGTGGCCTTTTTATTTTGGGTAAGTCTCTAACAACCTACTTATTTGTTATGTTGACTATGTTATCAAAATTCAAGTGACCCAATATTCTATACCACAACCAACTCTCTGTTAGCGTATAGTTATCTCTATAGCTATTATTACATTAGTTGTTTATTTTGTTATGTAATCTAGGCTCATAGTCATTAGCGAGATTCGATTCATACGGGCTAATTAGAGCCTAGTTTATATTATTTATTCCACTACATGATTAATCAAACTATTGCATTTGCTGACATGGTATCAGAGCGGACGAAGCTCTCGGCTTGATTGTAGCTGGAGAGTAGGGGGACCTGGAACTCTCGGGACCTAGTGGACCTGTGGCTTGTTTTGGTGTGATCCGATCATTCGTTTGACCGTCGCATCCGAGGTTGGTGTGGCCCGAGATCTGTCTTGATGTCCCAAGATCTGGCTTGATGTGGTACCTCACCCTAGACCTATTGGAACACCTGGACGCAACCTAGACGATGCGACTGGACTCGATGAGTAGACCGACCAAAAATTGATCAGTCGATCGATGGACGTATTGACAACGGAAAGTAGACAACGGATAATAGGCAATAGGGGGGACCAGAAAGCAGACAGTGGACAACAGAGATTATGACCACGTCGGTCCCACGTGGGCATAGCTCCTCTTGGGCATAGTCTCCTTGAGAGGAGACATCCTTTAAAGTGATATTTTACCTTAATAAACCTCTCACAGCCACCTCCCCCACACATGTGGGATAAAGTTTATGATGTTTTTCAAAACTATGAGCGCGTCCTCCTGTAACCGACGTCGAACATGAATTAATTTTCTACTTTTCGATATCATCTACAATGTCGAAATCTTTTTCTTTTGCCATGGCTGGATTCAAATCATAGTAGAAGCGTTCATTATGGCATCGATCTATTTTTTGGTACAGCTTGTGTGATTCGAGGAGGTTTGTGTGCTGAGGACACACTAGCAGTATACAACAGTTGTGACATAGATCTGATTTTAGGGTTAGCGTCGCTCTACAGACACCTTCACCTAATTCTAGCATTCGTCACCCGTCAAAGTCGAACACGTATCCCCACGAGGGAGACAATCGCCAGTCAGAGATAGAACCAAGCACCACACTTGTGGGACATTTGCAGATGATGTACATTCGATCGTATAAAATTCCTTGTTGAAGAATTGCGTGCGCAACACCTGTAGAAGCAGCAACAGTCAGCCAGATCTGATTTGAAATAGCGCCATTCGTGTGCTTTGATGCAAGAATCCAAGGCCATTTTGTGGTAGATATCAAATTGCACCGCTTGCTTGTAGCAGACACCAATCTCATTGGACACTACCCTGATAGCTCAAGAGTGTTTTTAAAAAAAGAAAAAATGAGATTAGCAACGATCCAAAGGAGAAGGACAAGTGGCATTTATAGGCGTTGGACGAGTGGTTGTAGACGAAGAAGACTGAGTAGACGAAGCTTGCACAGTATTTTTTTTTGTTCAGAAGAGCTATCGTTCGGAGAGGTGTGCCGCCTGTCGCAGAGCACACAGAGGTAGTCGGTGCAGTGCATTAGAGTGGAGGGTTCAGGATAAAGAGAACCACGTTCTCTTCACTACCACCGACAGTGGTAGCCGGGGTGGAAGGCAGCGCAGTGCTAAGGCACAGGCCGACATGAGGTCAGGGGTTCGATCTCCATGGTCTCCAAAAAAAAAAAGGTAAACTTTTTGTTATTAATTTGTTTAAGTTGACTAATTTTTTTTAAATGTTTTTTTCAACTTTATTTTTTTATTAAATATATTTTTTTCTTAATTATTTTTTATCTTTAAAATTTAATTAAGAAATATTATATATATTTAATTTCATAAAGTTGTGATTACATTTAAATAAAATTTATTTCACTTTCACATCTTATATTTCAAAATACCTTTTGGAGACATTACAGAGAGATAAAACTTTGTCAAAGCAATAACAAGGCATAAAATCATCAACCTCAAACCTGTTTTTTAGGCTTCATAAATAGCAAACATATTTTTTTTTGAAGTACTTCACACAGGGGGGATTTTTTTTGGTGATATTTTGTGCTAATCTGCCTACGAGGCAAGCTTTGTAAGAGCCCTTTAAGGCTTCATAGTTGCATTTTTTTTGCACTGAAAGGGGGGGATAAATTTTTTTCTCTCCACAAAGGCATGATATATAATTTTGCAAAAATAAAGGGGGAAGACTTATAAGGGTGCATTTTCGGCAGTGACCGACACCTTAGTCAAATTATTTTGCAAAATTTTATTGTAAAAGGTGCATTTTCGGCAGAGACCGACACCTTAAGAATGGGTAGATCAAAGAAGAAAACTATCCCAAAACAAACTGATGATGTTGCAAAATCAGTTAAAGGCCCATATTTTTCCCCACACCTGGAAGGGATAGATTATTATGAAGATGGCACATTTCGTACACTAAGGAGTGGTGTAAATGCCATAATCAATGATTCTGCGTCTTGTGGAGACATGCAAAAAAATGGTGTTCTAATCCCTATTGGTGCTATAATGGGCATATTCATGTCATTTTATGCTCTTGATAAAGCACAACAGAAAAGGGACATTAGTGAGGAAAGCGAGGTCCTAAAGGTGAACGCTTGTTGTGACACAAGTGACCTTCAACCCATTGTGGCGAATGCTTGTTGTGACACGAGTGACCTTCAGCCCATTGTGGCACATGCTTGTTGTGATACAGGCAACCTCATACCTTCTATGGTAGATATCAGTTGTAGCATAGGTGATCTCATTTCAATAGCAGATTTTGCTTGTGACACTAGTGACTTAAAAACTAAACCTCCTCAAAAAGAGCTCCATAATTTCATCAATAATGACAAATGCAAAATTGTTAAAATCATTGATGAAGATGATGAAATTGGGTGTTTTGAAAAGCACACCAAAGGATTTGGTTCCAAAATGATGAAGAAAATGGGATTCAATGGTGAGAGATTAGGTAAACAAGAACAAGGCATTAAAACTCCTATAATGCTAAATATCAGGGCAAAGAATGAAGGTCTTCTCTATACTAGACATGCAAGTACCAGTAATTATATGTTTGTAAAACCTAAATCTCCTACAACTCCTAAAAAGCATTGTTGCAGTCATTGTGGAAAGACAGGACATGTTGCAGCTAAGTGTTGGATATTACATCCTTGTGATTCTTGTGGATGTACGAATCACTCTTCTTCAAGTTGTTGGTACAAACTAAAAATGGCCAACAAGGTTCATATTGATTGTGGATGGATAGATCTCACACAATGGACCATGATGAAAGAAATGTTGTATGGCTTCTACCGAAAGGTAAAACCTATGGTAGACCCCGAGGCAAATCTAGTGACAGACCGAGTGGCAGTCCCAGAGATAATGACCCAGAGACAGACCTAAAGACAGACCTAGTGACAAAGTTCCAGAGGTAGATCTACAGGCAGATCCAAAGGCAATGATCTACAGGCATATTAATAGGCAGTTCTCGAGATAGACACAAAGGTACAATTCCAAAGGTATGCTTAGAGCTAGAGCCAGAGCTAGAGCCAAAGACAAAGCATGAGCCACCATTCTTTCATTTCTCTTCTTCTTCTTCTTCACTGTATTGGGGCAGTTATATAATTTACCCAAATATTGTTGTATGGGGGGATGTTAGCATAGCTAGTAGTTATTCAATTACCCAAATAATGTAATAAGGGGGGATGTTAGCATAGCTAGTAGTTATTCAATTACCCAAATAATGTAATAAGGGGGGATGTTAGCATATAGTTATCTCTATAGCTATTATTACATTAGTTGGTTATTTTGTTATGTAATCTAGGCTCGTAGTCGTTAGCGAGATTTGATTCATACGGGCTAATTAGAGCCTAGTTTGTATTATTTATTCCACTACATGATTAATCAAACTATTGCATTTGCTGACACTCTCATATTATTATGATAGAAAGCACTTTTCCCCTTTGATATCACTAAGCATGTATAGATTGTTTGGAGTTCTTCTTGCATTGGAAATGACTTTTCCAGTTTCTATTTTTCTTATCTCACATCTATTTGGATGGAAAGTAACCATATAACCTTGATCAAAAAGTTGAATTATACTTAGAATATTATGTTTCAACCCTTTAACATACAACACATTTTATATTTTTTTTTTCCCATTATCTAAACTTAGAGTTCCTCTTCCACCAATCCTTGCTGATCCATTATCACCAAAACTTACTGATCCTCTATTGGTTTATTTTAATATAATGAATTTGTCTTTGTCTCCTCTCATGTGACTAGAGCAACCACTATCAAGATACCATTGTTATTATTTATCCTGATCATGAAGGGTTGTTTTAACTAACATTTATCTAGTCATAATATTTTTCCTTTCATCTTTCCTAGTTGTTGAAATTATTTTTCTAGACTCAGGAAGTATAATTTTACACCATCTATCCTTGTGCCCAAAATGATTCCATTTGTAACATATAATATCATCATCCATAAGAGCTGTAAAAGAATTGAAATTTCTATTGACATTGTTTCTTGCATGACTAATATAGTGTACAACTCTATGACCATATTTATTACAAGAAAAACAATGACCATGGAAGAAATTATGTAACCTACTTGGATGCCTTTTAGATTGTGGTGGAGTGATTCTCCTTTTTTCATTAACTCTCATCCAAGGTTCTTATTTGATTTATTCCTTTTTGATAACCTTAGCTTACCCATTTGAAGTTTCTGCTTCTTGAAGACTTGATTCCTTTCTCTGTTTCTCAAACTCTATATATTATAGTGCCTTGGTCCTTTCAACTTCACTTCTTAAATAAAAAAATTTTGCTTCCAATATTTCACACTCCATTTCTCTTATTATTAATAGATTTATCATATCCTGATCAATTTTATTTTCTTCTTCCACCCTTATCTTGAGTTATGTGAGATTTTGTAGAAGTTCAATCCTTGCTTCTTCATCCTTTTGAATTTGTTCCTTCAAGCTTGAATTCTTCTCTCTAATTCTTTCCAACTTTCTGAGAGCACCAAAGAATTCCTCTTTTATATCAAACATAGTCTCCTCTTCATTTTATGAAGTCATGTGTGTTACTGATGGATCCTCCTCCAATATGTTAGTCTTTTCAGGGAGAGATCCGCTCTGATACCAACTGAATAACATGTGCTTATACTGAGAGGGGGGGTGAACAATATAAGATAAAAAAAATTAATTTTTAATCCAAATGTTAAAATCATCAATATTAAAGCAGTAAATATCACACAAAGCATCATGCACATGAGAGACATGATTTTTACATGGTTCACCCAATGTGGGCTACTCCATGGAGAAAATATTTCTTATAATTTTTTCTCAAATAAATTCTCTTAGGAATCCTTTCCATACAATGTTTATGGACCTCTGTCCAAAGGATACACCAATTCCCTAATCAAGTTTGTGGATCTCTATTCATAGGAGAACTCCTTTCTCCTTAGCTTTGACTGGTGTTCTTCTAGAAGACCTGTTGCCCCCACTACTCTGGTTAATGGATATCTATGCACTAAAGACTCCTATCCTCACTGCCCTGGCTAATGGATCTCTATCCACTGGATACTTTCATCCTCTATACTCTGTCACCTTCAAATCTCTATCTTAAATTTGTACAAAACATAATCCTTCAATCTAGTACAAATTTGATCAATTTCTACCTCTAGTCTGGCACAAATCTATCCTCAAATCTACACAAAAATCTATCCTCTTATTTGTCTTGAATATTTGTCCTCAAATTATCCTCAATATCTATCCTCAAATCTATCCTCAATATCTATCCTCAAATCTATCCTCAATCTTTGTCCTCAAATATATCTTCAATCTCTATCCTCAAATTTGTCCTCAATATGTATTGTAAGCTTCCATAAAATCTCACACAAATCTATCCACAAGTCTTATCTAAGACTTACCTCCAATATATTTCAACAAGTCAACACTAGAATTTGTCCAATATCATAGAAATATAAAGAGAATTGTTAGAGACTCCATATTTTCTACATTCATCACAATGCTCAATCACTTTAAATCACTCTCTTAGAAACATATAGATAATTGTTAGAGACTCAATATGCTTCACATTCACCTTAATACTCAATAAATTTCTCAAATAAATTTAGAATATAAAATAATTTATTTCCCAGAACTTGAAAAATCACTTCACACATTCACTTGACTAGGCTCAACCAGCTCTACTCAACCAATCTCTCAATGAAATAATCCTTACTCACAAACCCTAGTCCAAGCATATGAATACTCAAAATGTTTCCAACAATGCTTATCAATAAATCTCACATAACAATGATACTCACGTTCTTTTTGAACCCTAGTTCAAGTTATTCACTCAACCAATGGTTTCAACAACAATGCTTATCAAAAAAAGTTTTATCAACAACTATTTATTCTAGAAAACCTTAAAGCATTAACTCAAACACACTCAACAATACTTATAAAATAATCTTCACATATAGCTCAACAACTCAGCAAGGAAAACTAATCAATTCCTTTTCACTCCAAAATTGTTTTTCAGAAAAACCAACCAATCAACTCAACCAAGGAAGAATTTGCCCATACATTTTGTTGGATGTAGAAGTGCCTTTGGAAAACCTATCTTAATCACAATTTTCTTCTTTCCAATTCCAATGGTTAGACACAACAATATTACTTCAACACTTTCCAAAATATTCCTTGGACATAAAACAATCACAACTCAACTTATGCCTTATTTCTCCCTTTTAAACATAACACTCATCATACCATACATAAAGATAATTTCCTTGATACACCTTATAAAATCCAAATTAAAATAATATCCAACACCATAAAAATATCAACCAAACACCTTACAATATTTTCAAAACATTTGAGAATACACCATTAAAAATTTAATTTTGCAAAAACCCTTATAACTCCTTTACCAACCTTAAAACCAATTTAAATATATAAAAATTAATTTTTAAATGCCCAAAAACTATCCCTGAAATTTACGATGACCAATTTCCAAGCATACCTTATACTTCCCACAAAAGGGGATTCGGTGAGATTTGATCTGCTGTCTCCTCTAGTCCTAAGTGCCTTAGCGCTTTGGAGCTCGCCACATGGGCTACGAATGCCCATGTGAAAGAAGGTCAAGCACCTTCTTCGTATGCCTTTGATCACTGTCAAAACCTCATGAAATGTGCACACTTCCCCCTTCGCTTTGGATGTAGCGCTATTCGTTATGGCTCATGATTTCTTAAAGCTCACAATGATTATCGAAGGCATGGTAAATTTGGTAGGGTGGGAGTTCCCCCATTTATATACACTTTTTGATTTTTCTTCATGTCAGCGCTTGTTATTCAAAAAAAAATTGAATTTTATTTTTAATAACCCACCTTAGGGTTTTTAACCTTAGCTTAAATTAATTTATAATTAATAATTAAATTAATTAGTAATTAATTTAAATAAATTTATAAGCTAAGTAAATTAACTAATAAATTAATTTATAATTAATTTTAAATTTCCTTTGCATAATATTATAAAAGAATATTATAATATTATTTATTTGGACTTTTTCTCACACTTTGGACCTTATCTGTCTTCTTGGAGTCGGATCTTGAAACTGAAACTAAAACGGATGCTGCCAAATGAAACTGCCACTGATTGGTGCTGAAGGTTTGACATCAATGACCACTCACTTTTGACATCAATGACAACTTATCACTCAAAATATCCAACACAACAAAGACAATACGACTTCAAGGTGATATGCACACTAGCCATACGTGATTTTCAGTGGACTAAAGTTTATAAGCTGCATTGGAAGTAGGAGTGATAGTGATTGGAGTGAGCTACATGATTGATGCAACATAGTGCAACAACTTTGATTAGATTGGAGATTGAAATATTGATGCAGTCGTCCACCTACCAAAAAGCTCGTGTGTTGATTTTTTTGACCGTTCAATTGAAGTCATGTGATGCTCGATAAAATACCTATTTCTTACTATTAAACGTGTGATGTGCTCTTTTCTATTGAGATAGCACTACAATTTTTGAGACAATGCTAAAGAACGTGAAAATATAAACATATTTTGGACATGAGAAACTATGAATGGTGAATGGTTTTTTCTCTTTGGGCCACCAAACATGTTTAATCCAACTAGCATCATAGCCGTTGATGGCAGTTTTTGAAAGTGCAGCAAAGCCATGGCATCGCAGGTTTTGAGCTTACCATATTTGAGAATATTTTTTAGCTTAGTGCAAATAAGCGAGTGTATTTCCATAGCTCGCACTGTAGGCTATGGCTAATATTGACGTCGAAGGGTATAATTTGAACATCCTTGCGGCGGGTGGAGCTGGTGCCATCAAGGAGGAGTCAGGGATATTTTTTCTACCTTAGTTGATGATGTCTCCTACAATGTATAAATACCTGTGAAACCATTTGATGGAGACTTTTTTCTGGTGATGATGAGGTTAGGCATCAGGGCATTCATCAATGCCATCGTGATAGAGATTAATTGCTTTGGATGGTTGTTGTGAGGAAGCACACATGGTAGATGCTATGGTAGTGGTAAAAACTCATGGTGAAGGCAGTTTGGTTTTAGCTCTTCAATATCGAGTGATGATTAACAACCACTTGTTACCAAGGCAAAGGATATGGGGTAATAGTGCCATTCGCTATCACTGGACTACATGCATGACTCAACGATATATGGAGGTATTTTTAACTCGAAGGAATGCCTTATTTCATGGTGGACAAGGTTAAATTTAGCCTTAATTAAAGTGGATAAAAATTTAATATATGATTGGTCATCATTTAAATGTTTTTAACATGGAGGTGGAAGGGCCAAATTTGTTGTTTTTTTCCACAAATTAATATATGGCCATGTAATTCCTTTTTTTTTTTTTTAATAAGGGTAATATTTATTCCACTACATATATTATTTTATATATAGTGGGTGGCCCATTTTTTTTGTATGAAAACAATAAAGGGGTAAAGTGGCCTATTTATGGCTATGGTGGGGCCACATTGCAAAATTTTAGAATTAGTTTTCTGCCATTTCAAAATTATCCCTACATGGATATTTTTTATTCCAAAGGGCATTTCGTAAGATTTCCTTGAGAAAGAAAGAATAAGGCTATTATTGTTTCTTGTAGATGGAGGCCACATTTACACCCAATCATAGGGGTATTTATAGTCATCAAAAATATTTTTCTGATATAGACACATTGGTGGTGTCCATTTTCCATTGTGAAGTAGTTAAGCTTATATTTTTTTGGCCTTACATATTGTATCATGGAGTGCATTCTTAGTTGAACTCGACACTCCCAGACATTTTTTAAAGTGGTCCTAGTATCTAGTCATATCCTCTATATCACCTAGCGGTTGCAATGACTGGTTACCCATGCATTCCTGTAGGATGAGAAGGTTACCATAAGGACACATTAAAGTATACCTTGGTGCTTCATTTTTTCCCTTTTTTTTGTTGTTTGTCCAAAAAATTTTGGACCTTGTTATTAGCCCATTGTGTTCATATAGGTGGAAACCACATACTTATGCTTGTGGAGTCAATTTTGGACATCCCTTGCAATTCTTGTGGTTCTTTCCACACTATATTCACACTCTTATTTTTGTGAGACACTTTGGTTTCAGGGGGTTTTCTTTAGTGACATTTTTATCATGGTTCATAGCCTTGATCTGTGTCCCAAGAACCAGTTTGGGAGTATGTTTTCATTCAGTTCGATGATGAGGCTTCTCTACTTTTTGAGACATCTCATGGATCCTTTGTAGGCATCTTGATGGAATTTTTCCTAAGGGGGGTTCAAGAGGACATCTTCCTTCCTCTCCATCCTCCATGCACATCTTCCTCCTTCTTCTTCTTCTATTTTGGTAGGTGGTTTTCTCCCTTATGGTTTTATGTCATCTTTCAATAGATATTTTTTGATCACATATTGTACATGATTACCTAATCAGGTCTTTTTGTCAGGACTCATATCTATGGATATGCCACTTATTTTGGTTTGTTTTTTTTCACTACCTCCTAGTATCATTTAAGGGGTGTGTTAGTATATCCTAGTACCACTTATGGGGGGTGTTAGAATAATAAATTATATCCTAAGTTGTTATTAGGATAACTTATGTGACTTATATAGGCATACACCTTGATCTAATTTTTTTTAACAGTCATGGTGGACATACCTGAAGCAATGGACTCAGAGTCAAGTGATGAATTCACTAGATCAGTGCATTTGCATAGTTGTTGGTGATGTTGACTGTTCCTGTTGTGTGGTCACCATTTCCTATATTCTCACTAATACCACCTTCAAAACCCATTTCAATGCCCTGTGATGCCCGTTGATGTCATGTAACCACTACCAGTGATCTATTAAAAAGAGACGTTCCCAGTCCCATAATTGTTTTCCATCCTTCTAGCCTTTTGTGGCCCTCAACTGCACTATTTCAACCAGATTCATCAATGCCCCAGTTACTGCATTCGTGGAGATGCTAGATTCTAAAAAAATCCATGTTGTTCATTCTGCTGATGGTGTGATAGCATCGTTGGTTTATAATGGTGATGGTGATACAATCCCCTCCCATGATTTTTTTAAAATATATTATTTAGTGGGGTAATTGTTTTTTTTAATATATGGTCATGTATTCCCTTTTAAAAGGGTAGTCATATTTATCCCACAAATAATGTTTTAAAAAGGGTGGGCCCATGTGACTTTGATTTTTTTTTTATAAGCACCATTTTTTATTCCAATTTTTTTGGAATATTCCCTTGTGAGGGAAAGAAGAAGATTATTATTTTCTTGCAAGATGTAGGCCTCATTAAAACCCCAATATAGGGGTATTTATAGTTGTCAGAAAGGTTTTTCCATGATGGAAAATATGGTGTAGTCCTTTTTTAATTTTGATATTGTTTACCACACTTTTTTATGGCTCAAAATATTGTATCATGGAGTGCATTCTCAGTTGAACCCGACACTCCCAAAGCTTTGTAAGTGATCCTAGTATCTAGTCATCTCCTCTATATCACCTAGCAGTTGTAGAAAATACTTACCCATGCATTTCGATAGGATGAGGGGCTCACCATAAGGACACATTTAATAGATATTGGTGCCCTTAATTATTACTCCATTGTCATGTTGTTTGTCCAGAAGTTTTTGGATCATATAAGTGGAAACCATATACTTATACTTGTGGAGTCATTTTGGACTACCCTTGTAATTTTTGTGGTTATTTTTCCACACTTGTGGACCTTGTTATCATCCCATTGTATTCATATAGGTGGAAACCACATATGTATGCTTGTGGAGTCAATTTGGACATCCCTTGTGATTCTTGTGGTTCTTTCCACACTATCTTCACACTCTTCTTTTTGTTAGATACTTTTGTTTCATGAGGTTTTCTTTAGTGATATTTTCTCATGGTTCGCAACCTTGATCTTTGTCACAAGCACTAGTCTAGGGGTAATATTTCATTCAATTAAGTGATGTGACTTCTCTACTTTTTTGAGACATCTTTTGGGTCCTTGCATGCTTCTTGATCGAAGTTGTCCTAGGCAAGGTTGAAGAGGACATCTTCCTCTCCTTCCTCCTTGCACATATTCCTTCTTCTTCTTCTTCTTCTTCTATTATAGCAGGTGGTATTCTCCCTTGTGTTTTTTTCATCATCTCTCCAACACATATTATTATGGATATATATTGTACATGAGTACCTTATAGGGCCTTGTTTTTGGGACTCATACTTGTGGATATGCCACTTGTTTTCTTTTGTTTTTCACTACCTCATAGTATCACTTAAGGGGGGTGTTAGTATATCCTAGTACCACTTAAGTGGGGGTGTTAGAATAATAAATTATATCCTAAGTTGTTACTAGGATAATCTGTGTGGCTAAGATTAGCTTAGTTAGTTATGATCCAATGGATCAGATTGTAAGTCTTTGTTATTTAAGCAAAGCTCCTTTCATTCAATAATATCAAGTATTCTATTTTCCAATAGGATTCCAAAGATATTTTTTGAGAAATTTTTAATGAAATATTATTTTCCATGGAGTAGCCCACATTGGGTGAACCACAATAAATTGGTGTCTCTATTGTGTATGGTGATTTGTGCATTGCTTTAATTAATATTGTTGATATATTGCATAATATTGTTTGGGAAAGAAAAATAAAAAGTTGTCTTATATTTTTCACCCCCCTCTTAGTATAAGCTTGTGTTATTAAATTGGTATCAGAGCAGGTTCCTTCGGAAGAGTATAACAACTTCAAGGGAAATATTACAAGAACATAGATGGAATCTCAAAATGGATCTTCAGGGAATATGGAACCATTATTCGATGGGAACAATTATGCACTTTGGAGTGTGAGAATGAAGATTCACCTAATGGCACTAAGGAATGAAATATGGTAAGCAGTTGAGGATGGATACATACTACTCGCTACTCCACCTATAGATAAATATGGTAAGATCCTACAATTGAATAATTCAAAAGCAATGAATGGAATTTTAAAAGGTTTACGTGAAATAAAGTTTATAAAAGTTACGCATTGCACATCAACAAAATAATTTTGGGATAAGATGAAAGGTATATATAAGGGAGACAAAAAGTTCAAAATGGCAAAATTACTAAATAACAAGAAAATATTTGAAGACCTAAAGATGAAGGATGAGGAAAACGTTGTTGCATACCTACTTCATGTGGATGAGGTTGTTAACTCCATGCAAGGACTTGGGTTCAAATTTGAAGAAACAGATGTTTGTCACAATATTTTAAGGTCACTTCCTAAGAGGTATAGTGAAAATATTTCAACCATAGAAGAGTCAAAAGATATTGAATTTTTGACAAGGGATGAGTTACATGGAATTATCACAACATTTGAGATGAGAATAAAAGAGGAACCTATTCCTCAAAAGAAGCAACCTTCAAAGTTACAAAGCAATCAGATTCAAACAATAAGTTATCCAGTGATGAAGAAGCAAACTATGGTAGAAGAAACAAGGACTCAAGAAAGTATGAAGGTACAAAATAAATTATGTGTTTTAATTAAGGTAAATATGGTCACTATGCATCTGATTGTATAGAAGATGGAAGTAGCAATGATGATGAAAAACATGATCATAAGAACAAGGAAACATGAAAACATAGGTATCAAAAGAAAAGCAAGGATGGACAAGGCAAGCAAGGAAAGAAGTTTTTACAAAGGCATAAAAAGAGTTTTTATGTAGATTAGGCAGGTAATAATTCAAGTGATAGTGATGAAGGGTGCTTAGATATGTATGAAGAAGAAATTCTATTTTTGGAAGAGGAAAAAGAAGATGTTAAGAAAAAGGTAAAAAGAGCATCAATAATTATTAAGTGTTTTAGGTGTGGTAACTTTGGTCATATTGAAGATAGTTGTACAAGGAATGGATTCAGTTTCAGTGAAGATGATGCAGGAGCATCCAGCAGCATCTGATGCAGAGGCATCAAGATTCGGAAAATTCAGTGCTGAAGAGTCGAAAGAAGAGAAATCTGAATGCAAGGAGAAAGTTCTCAGCAAAAACTATCACGATTTTGCGATGTCGCAATATCGCGACAGTTTATAGGAGAGAGAAAATTCCAAGGAAGGGGCCATGATTTCGCAACATGTCGTGAAATCGTGACCCGCAATTTTATGACATGTCATGAAATCATGACCGTCATGAAATCATGACGTAAGGGCAAAAGCGGAGGTGAAGGTAGAAAACAATAGCAAAATCACGACATCACGATTTTGTGACATCACAAAATTATGGTCTCAGTGAGGCAAAAGCGGAGGAGAAAAATTGTAGCGAAATCACGACGTCGCGATTTCACGACGTCACAAAATTGTGACGTCCTGGCAAGGTGAAGGTGGAGAAGAAAAGTTGTAGCAAAATTGTGACGTTGCGATTTCACGACGTTGCGAAATCGCGACATCCTGGCGAGGCAGAGGTGAAGTCAAAAAGCTATAGTGAAATCGCAACGTCATGATTTTACGATGTCGTGAAATCATGACGTCCTGGTGAGGCAGAGGCAGAGGTAGAAATTAGAAAGGGGAGCAAAATCGTGACGTCGTGATTTCATGACGTCGTGAAATCGTGACGTCAAATGACAACGAAGGTGAGGCGGCAGTTTTGTCGCGATATCGCGACGTCGCGATATCACGACATAATTCAAGGCAAGGGGCTCAGAGGCAAAATGGTCATGATATCGTGACATGTCACGATATCACGACCAAAATTGGAAAAGAGCACAGGAAGACAGAAATGTCACGATATCGCGACATGTCGCGATATCGCGACGAAGAGAGAAAAAGGCACGGGAGGAGAAAGAGATGGCGGGAACGACATTTTTGAGGACCATTCAAAAATGACACGTGGCACGAATTGAAGTTAAAGCGGGGGACTACCCAGAAGCACGGAAGACGAGAAGGATGGGCATGTAGAATTTTTTGACGGATTCAAAGATGACAGGGACCGTGCGGAGAGGGGTCTTTAATCGGGTTGGTGTCTCAATTTTTGTGTTTTTGTTTTAAAGGGTCGGGGCCTCTATAAAAACCCAGTTAATGTAATTAATCGGGTTGGTGTCCCGATTAATGCGTGGTTTAATGCGTGAGAGGGTCGGGGCCTCTATAAAAACCCAGTTTGTTGTTTTAGTCGGGACGATGGATCGAAGAATGCACGCAGGAGTAGAAGTGTAAAGCTAAGCCAAGAGCTAGCTATTGTAAAGCCTGCAGGATGTTTGGCGTAAGATTTTTAGATTTAATACATAGAAAAGTTGTAGTGGAGGAAACCGAGCCAGGTGCCGATGATTGTAAGCCTGCAGGCTGTATGCATGTAATTTTTAAATTTCTTAATGAAAAGTAAGATTTGATGAAGTGTGCATTTTTTGGGTCCCCGTTAGTGGTATCAGAGCAAGTGATTCTGAGTGCGTAACAGATTGTCGGACATGAGGCAGTTATGCCAGGATCTATGGAGGGTTCTGAGAGAGAGTGAGTTAAGATCCCGGGCATGTTAGCAGATCGTCGGACGTGAGGCAGCTACACCGGATCGTTAAAGCTTGTGAGAAAAGCAAAGAAAGAAAAATGCATTCTCGAAGAAGACGGGACAACAAAGAAGATATGGTGACGAAAGAAGAATACATAGCCTTGCAAAAATAGTTGAAGGCCCTGCAAAAGGAATGGCTCACAATAAAGTTGCGGGAGCAAGAAGAGCGGCAAAGAAGGTGGGAAGAAAGATAGAGAAAGAAAGAGGAGAAGTTGAAGAAGGCTGCAGGAGAGTGCAGCAGTACCGGGACCTGCCCGGAAGAAGGCATAGATTTTTTTGTGCAAGAGGAGGAGTTAAAGCAGGCTGCAGAAGAAGTATGCAGCAGTGGGGAAATCTGTCCGGTAGAAGACAGAAGATAGGAGAGAGAGTTGGAATAGACTACAGAGGCAGAGATAAGTCTAGAAATGTTGCAGGAGGCAGTGATCGGACCAGGCAGAAGTGAAGATCACTTCTCCACGTACCCTGGGTGTCTGATGCAGGAGCATCCAACAGCATCTGATGCAGAGGCATCAAGATTCGGAAAATTCAGTGCTGAAGAGTCAAAAGAAGAGAAAGCTGAAGGCAAGGAGAAATTTCTCAGTAGAAACTATCACGATTTCATGACATCGTGATATTGCAATAGTTTACAAGAGAGAGAAAATGCCAAGGAAGGGGCCGCGATTTCGTGACATGTCACGAAATCGTGACCGTCGTGAAATCACGACGTAAGGGCGAAAGCAAAGGTGAAGGCAAAAAATAGTAGCAAAATCACGACATCACGAAATCATGATGTCTCAGCGAGGCGAAAGCGAAGGAGAAAAATTGTAGCAAAATTGTGACGTCATGATTTCGCGACATCGCAAAATCATGATGTCCTGGCGAGGCGAAGGCGGAGAAGAAAAGTTGTAGCGAAATTACGACATCACGATTTCGCAATGTCAAAAAATCATGACGTTCTGGTGAGGTAGAGGTGAAGTCAGAAAGCTGTAGCAAAATCATGACATCGTGATTTCATGACGTCGCAAAATTGTGACATCTTGGTGAGGAAGAGGCAGAAATCGAAAAGGGGAGCGAAATTGCGACGTCGCGATTTCGTGACATCGTGAAATCCTGACATCAAATGACAATGAAGATGAGGTGACATTTTTGTCATGATATCATGACATAATTCAAGGCAAGGGGCTCGGAGGCAAAATGGTTGCGATATCGCGACATGTCGTGATATCGCGACCAAAATTGGAAAAGAGCACAGGAAGACAGAAACGTCGTGATATCGCAACGGAGAGAGAAAAAGGCGTGGGAGGAGAAAGAGATGGAAGGAACGGCATTTTTGAGGACCATTCAAAAATGACATGTGGCATGAATTGAAGTTAAAGCATGGGACTACCCAGAAGCACGGAAGACGAGAAGGATGGGCGCACAGAATTTTTTGACGGATTCAGAGATGACAGGGACCGTGCGGAGAGGGGTCTTTAATCGGGTTGGTGTCCTAATTTTTGTGTTTTTGTTTCAGAGGGTCGGGGCCTCTATAAAAACCCAATTAATGTAATTAATTGGGTTGGTGTCCCGATTAATACGTGGTTTAATGCGTGAGAGGGTCGGGGCCTCTATAAAAACCTAGTTTGTTGTTTTAGTCGGGACGGTGGATCGGAGAATGCACGCAGGAGTAGAAGTGTAAAGCTAAGCCGAGAGCTAGCTATTGTAAAGCCTGCGGGCTATTTGGCGTAAGATTTTTAGATTTAATACGTAGAAAAGTTACAGTGGAGGAAACCGAGCCGGGGGCCGGTGATTGTAAGCCTGCGGGCTGTATGCATGTAATTTTCAGATTTCTTAATGAAAAGTAGGGTTTGATGAAGTGTGCATTTTTTGGGTCCCCGTCAGAAGATGAATATGAAGATGCACTTGAAGGTATAGAAGAAAAAAGTCTTCTTATAGAAATAGAAGAAGAAGGAAGTGCTTCTAGTGGAAAAGAGTCAAAAAATAATGAAGATGATCTTAATGAAAAAAGAGTAGAGGAATAATCAAAAACATTAGAGGAAGGAGAAGTTGATCTTGATGGTGAGCTTATTTCATCTCTTAAGGAATTAAGGTAAAAAAGTAGAACTCAAAACTCAAGCTTCAATTTCAATAATGTGATGGAGAGAAATGAAATATTATAGAGGATCTAACCAACTCAATAGCTAAGACAAGGAGATTCAAAGAGAGGTTTTAAGCAAAGGTTTTATAATGTGAAATATTAGAGCATGAGGTAGCTTCACTAAGTAAGGAAGTAAAAGAGTCTAAAAATAAGCTAAACAGGTTTGGGAGAAGCTCAAAAATATTAGATAAGATTATCAAGGTACAAAGATATTCATCAAACAAAATAGGACTTGGTTTTGAACAGGTACACAGTGAACAAGGAAAGGAGTCAATATCAAGCTCCAAAGAATAAGAAGCTTAAGAATAAGAGAGTTTAAGAGAGAGTGAGACTTCAAAGGATTAGTTGGACAATAGAAAGTTCAACAAGGAAAGGAACAATGCACAAATAAGGAACAAATGGAACAGAAAACAACACAAGGTAAAAGAGACTAGGAGACTATTGGGATCAACGCAAGGTTTCTTCAATGGATGATGCTTCCCATGTTATAGGTTTGGTCACAATGCTACATAGTGCAGGACACATAAAATATAGGAATATGGAAATTTTAGAAACATGCATCTCTTTCAAGGGTATTACTACTCTTGTAATCAGTTTGGTCATAAGGCAATTAATTGCAAGTTTTATGATAGGAATGGATATGGCTTCACCAGGAGGAACTACAAGACATTTGCACCTTTAAGGAATCACAACATTAAGTGTTATAAGTGCAATAATGTTGGGAATTCGGCTAAGTGGTGTAAAGAAAAAATTCCAGAGATAAGCAAGAACAGAAACATTCAAAGGAATCAGAAGGATCAATTGAGAAAGAAGGTGGACAAAGGTAAATAGCAATGTATTTTGGGAGTAGAGATACTCCCATCCCAAAATTAACCACCTCAAGAGAGGATATGGGGGAGGGGCTAAGATAAGAGTCTTATTCTTAGCCCCAAGCCCTAAAGGTGGCCCTTTGCCATTGATAAAAAAGGGGGAGATATTTGAGTTAAGGGGAGAGCATTCAGTCAGGGGGATCAGTTTCTCAAGGGGAGCAATTTTAAAAAAAGGAAAAATATTTGGTTACAGAAAAAGGGTTACCATCAATGAAAAGGTGGAAATTTTTGGAAATTTTGATTTAGTTTTGTTGTCATTGATGTCAAGAATCAGTGTTAGTGATCAGTGCAAGACTTGGGAAAATAAGGGTTAAAATATTTATATTTTAAGCCCAAAAGATTTGGTTTAAGGGCTTCACATGATTGGTCAAAAGGATGGTTAAATACCTTGAAGGAAATACCTAAAGGAAATAATATTATAATATTTTTATTATAATATTAAAAGGTTAAAATTAAAGCCTAAGGTAATTTATAAATTATTTATAATATTTATATTATAAATTAATTTATAAAATAATATTATTAAAACCCAAAGTTGGGTTGGGTGCAAAATTTGATTTAAATTTTTATTCCCCCACTGAAATTCAAAGGAAAGGAGCATATGATATAAATACCATAAGATTTACCTCACAAAATTAAGTATCCAAATATTAAGCACATGTGATTTGTGAAAGAGGAATGCAAAAGATTCATGAGCAAATAAAGACGAGTTTTTTTTATTTTTAATTGCACCCAAAAAATATGAAGGACAAAGTGTCCAAGGCATATAGCCTTGACACCAACAAATAGCTTAGGCTAGTGGCAAGTTTGAGGTGTGTAAGGTGCAAGGTACATAGAGGTTCTACATTTGAGTCTTGGTGGTTGCGAAGGGATAAAGCTTTTTTTTGGCTTTGGCACTTGAGGAAGAAACGAAGTTCTTAAAGCACTTTTACCTCCCATGTGAGTACTTATCTCACACGACAAGGTGGCTGCGACTAAAGCATAGCTGGAAGTTTGACCTAGGAGCGAATCCCACTAAGGTGTTTTCGAAGGTACTTTAATTTTTGATAATGTGCATGTGGTCTAAGGTTGTATTGTGAGTGCATGTGGTCTAAGGTTGTATTGTGAGTGCATGTGGTCTAAGTTTGTATTGTGAGCACCTAGGGAGATATAAGGTGATTAAAGAAAATTTTAATTTTATTTTAATAAAATGTTGTGAAGTATTTAAGTGTGGTTTAAAAGTGAATTGAGTTATTTCTAGAAATATGTGATTTGATAATGCATTTTTGAGTAGGGAGATATAAGGGAATTATTTTGATTTTTTTTATGCATTAAAAATTCTGAAGTGAATTATAGTGAAAGTGTGCTAATTGTTTTTGAAAATATTGGATATTATAAGGTGTACTTAATACTTGTTATTTTTGTATGGTGAAATAAAATTATGAGTAGAGATTTTGAGATAGATTGTTGCTACCTAACCTTGAGATTGGCAAAAAATATTTGATTGTGATTGAGACAGGTTTTGAAGATATATATCCATAAAAATAAAAGGTATGGGTACATCTTCCTTGTGAGTGAAATATTGTTAGGTTGAATGTTGTGAAATGTAAAGTTGGAGTGAAAAGGTTTGTTTGATAATCATTGTTGAGTGAGTTTTCATGTGCATTATTGGTGGAAGTTTGTGACTACATTTGAGTGTGAAATTGAGAGCTATCTTGAACTAGGGTTCGTAAAAGATCATGAGTATCATTGTTATGTGATATTGTTTGATAAGCATTTTTGAAATATTTGAGTAAACTTTCATATGAATTATTAGGGTTTGAGAAAATACCATGAGTATCATTGTTATGTGAATGTGGAATCATCTTGAGTCAAGGGTTGAGATTCATAGAGTGAAACACTTGGTTAGGATTTTTAAGCAAGTTGTGTTTCATTGAGTGAATGGTTGAGTGAAATTGGATGAGCATCATTGAGTGAATGCATTTGAGTGATAGTTCAAGTTTTGTGAAAAAAATTGTTCTTTACTCTAAATTGATTGAAAAAATAATTTGAAAGTGATAGAGTGATTTGTGAGTGTGAAACATATAGAGTCTCTTACCATTCTCTATATGTTTCTGTGGTTAATCAAAATTCCGAGTGAAATTTGTTGGTGTGATTGAAGAGGTTTTTTGAAAGAGATTAAGTTGATTTTAGTGAGTGTGAAACATATTGAGTCTCTAATCATTCTCTATATGTTTATGAGTTTAAACAAGATTCTGAGTGAAAATTGTTTGTGTGATTGAAGAATTTTTCTGAAATATATTGAGATGAGTTTTGAATGTAAGTTTTCAATAGATTTGAATAAGATTTTGTGAAAGCTAGTGGGCAGTTTTGAGTAAGTCCTAGAGGGGACTTAAGGATAGAGTTGAGTAATCTTTTGTGAAAGCTTAAGAATAGATTTGTGTGAGCTTTTGTGGAATCT
This sequence comes from Wollemia nobilis, assembly GCA_028583015.1. Lineage (NCBI taxonomy): Eukaryota > Viridiplantae > Streptophyta > Pinopsida > Araucariales > Araucariaceae > Wollemia > Wollemia nobilis. The sequence goes on from JAQPPZ010002272.1 coordinate 159,889, forward strand.
TACAATCAGATTGGACAAGTTCTAGAGAGAACTTGTTGAGCATATTTGAGGTAAGTCTTGGTGAAGACTTGTTGAGTAGATTGAACAAGTTCTTGAGAGGACTTATGGGCATATTTGAGGCAAGTATTTGAGAAGACTTGAGAGCAGAGTTGATTGATTGATTTATTAAAGCTTTGTATTAAGGCTTGGGGCATATCTAGCAGAGTTGATTTATGAATGGATCAAGATTTGTATTAAGGCTTGAGAATAGATTTGAGGATAGATTTTTGTGTAGATTTAAGGGTATATTTATGCCAGACCAGAGACAAATATTGAGTGGATTTGTGCTAGACCGAAGGAATGTGTTTAGTGCAAATTTAATATAGAGATTGAACATATTTGTGCTAGATTGAAGGACTATATTTAGTGCAAATTTGAGATAGATATTGATTAGATTTGTGCTAGACCAAAGGACTATGTTTAGTGTAAATTTGAGACAGAGATTGATAAGATTTGTGCTAGACCGAAGGACTATGTTTAGTATATATTTGAGATAGATATTGAGTAGATCTGAGAGCAAGGTTTGGAGGTGATAGAGTAGAGGATAGTAGTCTCAAGTGGATAGAGATACATTATCCAGGGTAGTTATTATAGAGGTCTTCTATGGAGAGAGATCCATAATCCAATGCAATGGAGGTAGTAGTCTTCTAGAGGATCACCAACCAAAGCAAAGGAGAAGTTCTCTTATGGATAGAGATACACAAACCAACTAAGGGGATTGGTGTCTCCTATGGATAGGGATACATAAAATTTATTAGGGAATTGGTATCTCCTTTGGACAGAGTTCTATAAATAGTGTAATAGGGAAGGATTCCCAAGAGATTTTTTGAGAAAATATTAGTGAAATATTTTCTCCGTGGAGTAGCCCACATTGGGTGAACCATGTTAAATTTGTGTATCTAATGTGTGTGGTGATTTATGCATTGCTTTAGTTACTATTATTGATATATTACATAATATTTTTTGGGAAAGAATAGTAAAAAATGGTCTTATACTGTTCACGCACCCTCTCAGTATAATCTTGTGTTCTTCAACGCTTCTTCAATTGAATGAATTAATTTGGAGGACATACCTTTGCCAAGCAATAGTAAGGATTCTTCAAAATATTGGAGACAAAAAATATTCTAAGAAAATACCTTTTATTGAAGTCCTTTTGTATAGCAAGTGAGGGATATTTATGAGAGAAATATAGGTTTCTACTTATGGATTTATTACTAAGGATTTATATTCTTTGGATAGCAAGGAATATTCAAATGTTTTGAGAGTCTCACTCTTAAAAAATGAAAAGGAGTTTTCCTAAATGGAAACTAGATTAAAACTATAAACATTACAAGGAATATCCTCCCATATCAGCATAATGCTAAGGTGGAAACCTCCAATTGGTTTTCAAGAAAAAAGGATGGAGTTGTACTCCATGAACATCATAATTCTAAGCTCTACAAGATGTTTGGTCTTCAACTAAACTCAGTAGCTAGGATGGTTATAGGTCAATCTGGATCATCCTTTGTTCTTGAGAGGACTTTTCACCATTGATATGCAACTGAAAATGTAGGCGAGTCTTGATTCTCATGATGTTTGATCTTCCATGATTTTTTCTACACTCCTTATGTTCCTCTGCATTGTCCTCTTCTTTGGAATCCACTACTTTGAATTTGGCCAAGATAGTTTTGTTGAGCAAGGTGCAGCAACAGTATTGTCATTGTTGTCAACACAGTCAGATAGATCTGTTGATGCAGTGGGGAAGTTCAAAAGCTATTCATATGCAAAATATAGGAGTTCAAAGGTTATTCAGAGTATGTACAATGATTTTCCAAGAAGACTGAAGTGGCCCATTTGCAAAAAATCAAAGAAAAATACAAGTAAGAAAAGTGTCGCGATATCGCGACATATACAGTAGGCAAGGAAAACTATCACGATTTCGTGACATGTTGGAAGAGAAAAAGGCAAATGAAAAAACTGTCACGATTTCGTGACATGTTGGAAGAGAGAGAATAAGTAAGAAAAATTATCATGATTTTGCAACATGTTGGAAGAGAAAAATACAAGTGGAAAAACTGTCACGATTTTGTGACATGTTGGAAGAGAGAGAAAAAGCAGGAAAAACTGTCACGATTTCATGACATGTTGGAAGAGAAAAAGGCAAGTGGAAAAACTATCACGATTTCATGACATGTTGGAAGAGAAAGAGAAAGCAGGAAAAACTATCATGATTTCACGACATGTTGGAAGAGAAAAAGGCAAGTGGAAAAACTGTCATGATTTCATGACATGTTGGAAGAAAAAGAGAAAGCAGGAAGAAGTGTCACGATTTTGCGACAAGTTCAAAGAAAGAGAACAAGTAAGAAAAGTGTCACAATTTTGCAACATGTCGCATTTTTGTGACTAAAATAGGAGAGAGAAAGTAAGTTGGAAAAGTGTCGCAATTTTACGACATGTCGCATTTTCATGACCAAAATAGGAGAGAGAAAGTAAGTTGGAAAAGTGTCACGATTTTGCGACATGTCACATTTTTACGACAAAAGAAAGAGAGGAAGCGTATGGAAGCAGAACTGTCATGATTTCATGACAAAAGTAGAAAGCAAGACTTCAAAAGCAGAAGTGTCATGATTTCGTGACAAAAGCAAATAAGTAAAGTACGAAAGTAGAAGTGTCATGATTTCATGACAAAAGTAGAGAAGAAGACTTCGAAGGCAAAAGTGTCACGATTTCACAACAAAAGCAAAGAAGCTAAGTACGAAGTAGAAGTGTCGTGATTTCATGACAAAAGCTAAGTTGAAGACTACGGAGGCAGAAGTGTCGCGATATCATGACAAAAGCAAAGTCAAAGTATTTGGAAGCAAAAGTGTCACGATATCACGACAAAAGCAAAGTTGAAGTCTTTGGAAGCAGAAGTGTCGCAATATCATGACAAAAGCAAAGTTGAAGTCTTTGGAAGTAGAAGTGTCACGATATCGTGATAAAAGAATAGAGAAAGCGTATAGAGGCAAAAGTGTCACGATATCACGACATGTATTTTTGTGGGCCAAAGCTAAGAGAAAGAGCAAGGAGAAAAAGTGTCGTGATATCGCGACATGTATCATTTTCACGGTCCGATGCAAGGAGAAAGAGAGAAAAAAAAAGTGTCACGATATCATGACATGTTGTATTTTCATGGTTAAGTTGAAGTCGACGAAGATCAATGACAGCCGACTAAAATTAGGGTTTACAGTTGTTATGAAAGTTGAATAAGATCAGGATTTATAGTCGACTAAGATTATGGTTTTCATCATAAAAATATTGTTATAAAAGGAGGGTTGTTTGGATAATTGAATGATTTTTATGAGTGTGAAGTTCGGTCGTAGTGCACAAAGAGCAAGTCATGTCGAGTTGTGCTAAGTGCAAAATTCATAAAGAGAGTAGAGTGCACAAAAGGGAGAAGATGATCATGAAGGTCGACTGTAATGAAGTAGAGTGTGCAAAGTGATTGCATAGAGAGAGTAGAGTGTGCAAAGAACACAAAAGTGAAGAAGACCAGTCAGGGTATTGCAAAAATAAAGGTATCTTTTTGTCAAACTTATAGATTCAAATTGAAGTCTAGGTTGTAGCTTGGGATTAGGGGTTAGTGCTCCTTTCTATTGGTGCAGATAAATCAGGGGTTGGTGTTCCTTCCAGGTGGTGTTGGTAAATCAGGGGTTGGTGCTCCTTTCTGTTAGTGTAGATAAATTAGGGTTTCATGCTCCTTCCAGTGTGTGCTGGTAAATTGATTGTAAATTTGGTGCTTTGCAAAGGCTAGATTTGGATGGTAGTCCAAGCAGTAATTTTTGAGGAGTAGCCACATTGGTGAACCTCGTTAAATCTTATGTTGTGTGATGCTCTTTTGTTATACTTGTTGTATCTAGTAATAAGTTTTAATTACTACTGTATTAAGAACTATAAATTCAAGTTTAAAGAGCTACACTGATTCACCCCCCCTCTCAGTTTCATTGTAAGACTAAAAATTGGTATCAGAGCTAAGTTCCTATACAATATTAACCAGTTAGGGTGATATTGGAAGTAACACAATGGCAGATGGTGAAGGCTTCTCATCAAACAAAGCACCATTATTTGACGGATCTAATTACACATTCTAAAGAATCATGATGCAAACATATATCTGTGCTTTGGGATACAACATCTGAGATTTAGTAGTTAGTGGATACACAATACCCATCACTCCTCCAAAAGAGGCTGATGAAAAGAAACTGTTTGAAAATAACTCAAAAGCAAAGAATGCTCTCATATGCGGATTAACAGACCACTAGTAAAGATCATGAAATTTACAATGACAAAAGAGATATGGGACAAACTGAGGAGTATTCATGAAGGAGATGATAAGATCAAGGAGGCCAAGTTATAGACACATCGAGCTCAGTTCAAAGTATTAAAGATGAATGACGATGAAAACATTGAGGCATATATGCTGAGAGTTAATGGAATCATTAATGCGATCAGAGGACTCGGTGAGGATATCAAAGACTCTACCGTCGTGAAAAAAGTATTAAGATCTCTTCCTCAAAGGTTTGATTGTAAAGTCTCAGTGATAGAAGAAGCTAAAAATCTAAATTATTTTAGTATAGATGAGATGTATGGTTCTTTGACTGCATATGAGATGAGGATAGGAAGATCTAAACCCATAGACAGAGAAGTAGATTTTAAAGCCCTTAAAGATAAAAACATAAAACAAGAGTCTGAGGAAGAAGAGACATCAGATGAAATGGAAGCAAACTTTGTTAGAAAACTAAAAATGGGAAAAGAAAAATACAGAGGAAAGCTATCGCTTAAATTTTTCAACTGTGGAGGTGTTGGGAATTTTGCGACTAAATGTCCACTTAAAGAGAAGAACAAAAATTATGAAGGATCGCACCAAGAAAGAAGTGACTGGAAGAAGAAAACAAATTTTAGAAAAGGCAACTTCAAGAAGAAAAGTTTCATCTCCAAGAATACCAGTTCATCAGAAGACAACTCCGGTGAGGATTCTGAAGAGGAAACAGGTGAAGCTCTTTTCATGGCATTTGAAGAAGTAAAATAAGAAAGGGAAGAAGGAGTGAACTCTGAAGTATGTGGTGGAAACTCTGAGGCTAAAGTAGATCTAGAAGGTGAGTTGATCTCTGCACTTGAAGAGTGGAAAATAGAGAGGAAAAAGAATAAAAAAATTTCAAAAAAGCTTGAGGATGCAAATGAAATCATAACCAGTTTGAAAGTACAGATAGAAGAATCCAAGAAAATATTTGAAGATCTCGAAGTGCAAATAACCATGAAAATAGATTATTGCAGCAATCTAGAAGAAGAGATTGTTGGTTTAAGAATGCAGCTAGAAGAGATGAATAAGAAAAATAGTTGTTATCACAAACGTGAAGAAAGTTCTATGAAGCTGTATAAGATCATAAATGACCAAAGGCCTGCAAGCATCAAATTTGGTCTAGCTTTCATCGAAGGAGAATCATCAAATGGATCAAAGGCCAAAAATGTAGAATCCATAAAAAATGAAGATAAGAAACAAGTTGATCAAGAAAAAATGTCTCATGCAAAAGAAAGCAATAATGCCAGGCACGAAAGGAGAATTGACAATGATGGATTCACCAATGTCACACATCAAAGAAGAAGAAGACCTATGGCTCCTACGGCAACATGGCAAAGACCATCACCCAGGTTCAATTATCCCTTTTTTGGTTTCTATTTTAAATGCAATGGCTATGGACATAAAATCTCGGACTACAAATATAATGTAAGACCAAGGAATTTCACCAGTAGAAATACTTTTTCTCCTCTGATGAATTATATAGTAGAATGTTATAACCTGTCATAATTTTGGGCACATTGCAAGAAACTGTAGAAGTACATTTGCATCAAATCAGTTTCAAGGAAGAAAATTTCAACCAAATAGGATGAGACAAAATAGAAAACTTCTCGAAAAACATGCACAAACTATTGATAAGGGAAAGGCAAAACAAGAGCCCAAAAATACTATCAAAATGGAGTGGAAAGAAAAAGAGCGACTTAAGGAAGAAAATGAATCCTTAATCGTACAAACAACATTTAGAGCATAGAATAAATATGTACCATGGATACTTGATAGTGGATGATCCAGTCATATGACAGGTGACAAAAAGAAATTTGAGAAGTTACAGAAATATGAAGGTGGTTCAGTAAAGTTTGGAAATAATGATGGAGCTAAGATAGTTGGCAAAGGTTCAGTTAAAATTAGTAACAGAAAAATTAAGTTAGAAGAAGTATTGTTTGTGGATGGGTTGAAACATAACTTGTTGAGCGTAAGTCAGATTTGTGATAAAGGTCATGAAGTAGTTTTTATGAAGCAGGGTTGTGAAGTCAGAAAAACAAACAGTGGAAAATTGATAGCAACTGGATCAAGGACATCTGGAAACATGTACACGCTCTCAAAAACTTTAGAAGGAACTTGTTTTATCAGACAAGAAGAAGAAAATTGGTTGTGGCACAAGAGACTCGGTCATATCAGTTTTGATAATATAGTCAAAATCAGCTCAAAAATGGCAGTGAGAGATATTCCCACCATCAGCAAACCTGCAAACAACATTTGTGCTTCATTCCAAAAGGGGAAGCAAACTAGAGTCACATTCAAAATAAAAGAGTACTACACAAGCAAACCTTTGGAACTAATACACACTGATTTATGTGGACCCATGAGAACACAAAGCATAAATGGTGACAAATATTTTATGTTGTGCATTGATGACTATTCCAAAATGACATGGATATTTTTCTTGAAGCATAAATTAGAAGCTTTTGATATGTTCAAGATTTTCAAAAACCATGTTGAGAATGAAATAGAAAAGAGGATCAAATGTTTAAGATCAGATAGAGGAGGAGAATTCATTTCAGAGGAGTTTACAGAGCACTGTGAAAAATACGATATTAGGAGACAGTTTTTAGTAGCCAGGACACCTTAGCAGAATGGAGTGGTAGAAAGAAAGAATAGGACAGTGCAAGAAATGGCACGGACCATGTTGGCTGAAAGTAGAGTAGCAGATAGATTTTGGAAAGAAGCAGTCCATACTGCATTGTATATCCAAAATAGGTACATGCTCAGAACACATGAAATAAAAACTCCTTATGAGTTGTGGTTTGGTAAAAGGGCAACAACAAAATACCTCAAAGTTTTTGGAAGCAAGTGCTACATCAAAAGAACTGAAGATAATCTTGGTAAGTTTGAAGATAGAGGCGATGAAGGTATTTTTGTTGGTTATTCGTCAAAAAGAAAAGCTTACAAATGCTACAAAAATAGGCTAAAGAAAATTGTGGATAGTGCCGATGTTAAATTTGATGAAGGTATAGAACGAGTAATTAGCTATGAAACGAACTACCCAATTTATGGAGAGGTTATTGAAGGAGATGAGGAAAATGAACTGGAAAAGATATAGAAAATTGACTCAGATGATTTAAGTTGTGATTCAGAAGTGGAAGAAAATAAGAAATTCAAAACAAGCAGCTGGCAGAAAAATCATCCTAGAGAGCAAATAATTGGAGTCCCCAAAGTTGGTGTTCGAGACGGGGAAGAAGAGTAGTAAGTAACTACTCTCTATTATCCAACATTGAGCCCAAAAATGTTGTTGACACAAGCAAAGATGAAAGTTGGATGAAGGAAATAAATGAAGAATTAGATCAGATCAAGAAAAATGAAACTTGGGAGTTAGTACCTAGACCTGCAAATAAAAATATAAGCGGTACTAAATGGATTTTTCAAAACCAATTGAATGAAGACGGACAGGTAGTCAGAAATAAAGCAAGATTGGTATGCAAGGGTTATGCACAAGTTGAAGGCATTGACTTTGAGGAAACTTTTGCACCAGTAGCTAGACTAGAGGCAATTAGAATGTTTTTGGCTCTAGCAGTCTACAAGAATTTCAAAGTTTATCAAATGGATGTGAAATCAACGTTTTTGAATGGGAAACTTGAAGAAGAGGTCTCTATTGAGCAACCAGATGGTTTCCAACTTGGTGATGATCCCAACTTGGTCTACAAGTTGAAGAAAGCATTATATGGCTTAAAACAGGCACCCCGAGCATGGTATGCAAGGCTAGAAAACTATCTCACTCAACAAAGGTTTAAGAAAGGTATGGTGGATAGTAATTTGTATGTCAAAATAGAAAATGGGCATCTTATTGTTCTTGTTGTATACGTAGATGATATCATATTTGGCAACAACAAATATGAGTCATGTAAAGATTTAGAAAATAAGATGCAGAAAGAATTTAAAATTTCAATGATTGGTGAACTTTCATATTTTCTCGGGTTGCAAGTTAATCAAAATAAGAAGGGTATATTTATTTCTCAAGTTAAATATTTGAAAGAGATGTTTTAAAAGTTCATAATGGAGGATTGTAAGCCAGTTAGCACTCCCATGACGACAGGTTGCAAGTTGAGCAAGGATGACAAATCTCCACCTGTTGATCAAACCATGTACAGATCTATGATTGGAAGCTTACTGTACCTGACAGCTACCAGACCAGATATTTTGCAGGAAGTATGCATGGTAGCATGATTTCAAGCTAATCCAAAGGAAACTCATGTGATAGTAATAAAAAATATTCTTTGGTACCTCAAGGGTACTATAGAATATGGGTTATGGTATCCGAAAGGTAAAGAATTCACCCTTATTTTGTATTCAGATGCAGATTGGGTAGGATGTGTAGATGATAGAAAGAGTACCAGTGGAGGTGCATTCTATCTTGAAGATAGATTGGTCGCATGGCACAGTAAGAAACAAGAGTCAATTTCTTTATCGACAACAAATGCAGAATATATTACAGCGACAACATGTTGTACGTAGGTATTATGGATGAAACAAACCCTGAAATATCTTGGTATTAGCTTCAGTGAGCCAATATCAGTTAAGTGTGATAACATTAGTGCCATTAACATCTCCAAGAATTTAGTTATGCATTCACACACAAAAAACATTGCTATCATGTATCACTTTTTGAAGGAGAAAGTTGTGGAAGGTGAGGTTAAGTTGGATTTTGTTCCAACTATAGAGAAAGTAGCAGATATCTTCACAAAACCATTTCCCAAGGAAGTTTTTGAGTACCTTCACAATAAATTGGGAGTGGTCACACTTCCCAAGAATTGACTAGCTATAGGGATCACATTCTTAGGGGGAGCATTTAAGTATTTGATTATCTTTTTGCTCATGTTCATGATTTTTGCTAAGTGTAATAAATTTTGCTTGAGAATGTTGTGCATGGACTCAGGGGGAGTCTGCAGTAGCCCTTTGGTCTTATTGTCAAAAGGGGAGAAGAGTTACAAGAAATTGCACATGTGTTGCCAACAATTCCAAAGGGGGAGATTATTGAGCAAGGTGCAGCAACAGTATTGTCATTGTTGTCAACACAGTTAGATAGATCTGTTGATGTAGTGGATAGGAAGTTCAAAAGCTATTTAGATATAGAAGACAGGAGTTCAAATGTTATTCAGAGTATGTACAGTGATTTTCCAAGAAGACTGAAGTGGCCCATTTGCAAAAGATCAAAGAAAAAGACAAGTAAGAAAAGTGTCACGATATCGCGACATATACAACAGGCAAGGAAAACTATCATGATTTCATGACATGTTGGAAGAGAAAAAGGCAAGTTGGAAGAGAGAGAACAAGAAAGAAAAATTGTCGTGATTTTATGATGTGTTGGAAAAGAAAAATGCAAGTGGAAAAACTATCGTGATTTCGCGACATGTTGGAAGAGAGAGAAAAAGCAGGAAAAACTGTCGCAATTTCGTGACATGTTGGAAGAGAAAAAGGCAAGTGGAAAAACTATTGCAATTTCGCGACATGTTGGAAGAGAAAGAGAAAGCAAGAAAAATTGTCGCGATTTCGTGACATATTGGAAGAGAAAAAAGCAAGTGGAAAAACTGTCGTGATTTCGTGACATGTTGGAAGAAAAAGAGAAAGCAGGAAGAAGTGTCGCGATTTCGCGACAAGTTCGAAGAAAGAGAACAAGTAAGAAAAGTGTCGTGATTTCGTGACATGTCGCATTTTCGTGACTAAAATAGGAGAGAGAAATTAAGTTGGAAAAGTGTCACGATTTCGTGACATATATTTTCACGACTAAAATAGGAGAGAGAAAGTAAGTTGAAAAAGTGTCACGATTTCACGACATGTCTCATTTTCACGATAAAAGAAAGAGAGGAAGCGTACAGAAGTAGAACTGTCATGATTTCATGACAAAAGCAGAAAGCAAGACTTTGGAAGTAGAAGTGTCACGATTTCATGAAAAAAGAAAAGAAGTAAAGCACGGAAGCAGAAGTGTCACGATTTCACGATAAAAGTAGAGAAGAAGACTTTGAAGGCAGAAGTGTCATGATTTCGTGACAAAAGCAAAGAAGCTAAGTATGGAAGCAGAAGTGTCACGATTTTGCGATAAAAGCTAAATTGAATACTACAAATGCAGAAGTGTCATGATATCACGACAAAAGCAAAGTTGAAGTCTTTGGAAGCAGAAGTGTCACGATATCACGACAAAAGCAAAGTTGAAGTCTTTGGAAGCAGAAGTGTCGCGATATCACGACAAAAGCAAAGTCAAAGTCTTTGGAAGTAGAAGTGTCATGATATCACGACAAAATAATAGAGAAAGCGTACGGATGTGAAAGTGTCATGATATCATGACATGTATTTTCGTGGGCCAAAGCTAAGAGAAAGAGCAAGGAGAAAAAGTGTCGCGATATCGCGACATGTAGCATTTTCATGGTCCGATGCAAGGAGAAAGAGAGAGAAAGAAAAAGTGTCGCGATATCGCGACATGTATTTTCATGATTAATTTGAAGCCGACGAATACCGATGATAGTCGACTAAATTTAGGGTTTACAGTTGTTATGAAAGCCGACTAAGATCAGGATTTACAGCCGACTAAGATTAGGGTTTTCATCATAAAAATTTTGTTATAAAAGGAGGGTTTTTTGGAGAATTGAATGATGTTGATGAGTGCGAAGTTTGGTCATAGTGCACAAATATCAAGTCATATTGAGTCGTGCTTAGTGCAAAATTTGTAAAGAGAGAAGAGTGCATGAAAGGGAGAAGATGATCATGAAGGTCGACTATAATGAAGCAGAGTGTGCAAAGTGATTACGCAGAGAGAGCAGAGTGCACAAAGAACACAAAGGTGAAGAAGACCAGTCAGGGTCTTACAAAAACAAAGGTATCTTTCTATCAAACTTATAGATTTAAATTGAAGTCCAGGTTGCAGCTTGGGATCAGGGGTTGGTGCTTCTTTCTGTTGGTGTAGATAAATAAAGGGTTGGTGCTCCTTCTAGGTGGTGCTGGTAAATCAGGGGTTGGTGCTCCTCTCTGCTAGTGTAGATAAATCAGGGGTTGGTGCTCCTTCCAGTGTGTGCTGGTAAATTTATTGTAAAGTTGGTGCTTTGCAAAGGCTGGATTTGGATGGTAGTCCAAGCAGTCATTTTTGAAGAGTAGCCATATTGGTGAACCTCATTAAATCTTGTGTTGTCTAATGCTCTTTTGTTATACTTGTTGTATCTAGTAATAAGTTTTAATTGCTACTGTATTAAGAACTATAAATTCAAGTTTAAAGAGCTACATTGATTCACCCCCCCTCTTAGTGTCATTGTAAGACTAATAAGTTTTGACTATTTTAACCATGAAAATGGGGTTCTTACGGTATTTTATGGCTTCCTTTGAAATCTGCTACTTTGTTTTTGCCGAGTCATGTTTAATGGTATTGACTATGGAATGAGGATTGGAAAGCAATCAACATAATTTCATAAAAATCTGCAACTTCAAATTTTGCTAGGCCAGGTTTGACCAGATTGATCGTAAAATGAGCTTTCTACAATTACTGATGGTTTTCTAAAAAATCTTCTACTTAATTTTTTGCTAGGTTATATTTGACCAGTTTTACTATGGAATTATTATTTTACATCATCCTTGGGTGGATTTTAGTGTTATCTTGCCTCCTTGCATCCAGAATCTGCAACTTTATATTCTTCTAAGCAGATTGGTGTCTCCTATGGATTTGACTATGTTTAGTGTATATTTGAGATAGAGATCGAGTAGATTTGTGCTAGACCAAAGAATTGTGTTTAATGCATATCAGAAATAGATATTGAGCATATTTGTGCTATATCGAAGGACTATGTTTAGTGCATATTTAATATAGAGATTAAGCAGAGCTGAGAGTAAGCTTTGGAGGTGACATAGAAAGGTATAATAGTCTCTAATGGATAGATATCCATTAGCTAGGGTAGTGAGGATAGAGGTCTTCTATGAAAAGAGATCCATAAGCTAGTGCAATGGAGGCATTAGTCTTCTATAGGATCACCAGCTAGAGTAGAGGAGAAGGAATTCTCCTATGGATAGATATCCACAAAGAAACTAAAGGGATTGGTGTCTCCTATAGATAAGTATCCACAAACTTGATTAGGGGATTGGTGTATCCTTTGGACATAGGTCCATAAGCATTGTAATAGGGAAGGATTCCCAAGAGATTTGTTGAGAAAATTTTAGTGAAATATTTTCTTTGTGGAGTAGCCCACATTTGGTGAACCACATTAAATTGGTGTCTCTATTGTGTGTGATTATTTGTGCATTACTTTTATTACTATTGTTGATATATTTCATAATATTATTTTGGAAAGAAAAATAAAAAGTGGTCCTATACTGTTCACCCTCCCTCTCAGTATAAGCTTGTGTTCTTCAATTGGTATCAAAGGAGGTTCCTTCAGTAGAGTTTAATAGCTTGAATGAAAATATTACACGAATACATATGTATTCTCAAAATAGATATTTAGGGAATATGGAACCATTGTTTTATGGGAACAATTATGCACTTTGGAGTGTGAGAATGAAGATTCACCTAATGGCACTAGGGAATGAATTATGGTAAGTAGTTGAGGATGGATACATGCCTCCAGCTACTCCACCTATAGATAAATATGGTAAGATCCTACAACTGAATAATTCAAAAGCAATGAATGAAAATTTAAAAGGTTTGCATGAAACAGAGTTTATAAAAGTTATGCATTGCACATCAACAAAAGAAATTTGGGATAAGTTGAAAGGTATATATAAGGGAGACAAAAAAGTCAATATGGAAAAATTGCTAAATCACAAGAAGACATTTGAATACCTAAACATGAAGAATGAGGAAAACGTTGCTACATACCTAGTTCATGTGGATGAGGTTGTTAACTCCATGCAAGGACTTGGGTTAAAAGTTGAAGAAATAGATGTTTGTCACAATATTTTAAGGTCACTTCCTAAGAGGTATAGTGAAAAAATTTCAGCCATAGAAGAGTCAAAAGATATTGAATTTTTGACAAGGGATGAGTTACATGGAATTATCATAGCCTTTGAGATGAGAATAAAAGAGGAACCTATTCTCTAGAAAGAAGCAGCCTTCAAAGTTACAAAAAATTCAAAGGGTAAGAAGTCATATTCAAGAAATGAGTTATCCAGTGATGAAGAAGTAAACTTTGGTAAAAATAATAATGACTCAAGGAAGTATGAAGGTACGAAACTATTTAGGTGTTTTAATTGTGGTAAATATGGTCACTATGCATCTGATTATCCATAAGCTAGAAGTAGAAATGATGAAAAATGGGATCATAAGAACAAGGAAATAGGAAAATATAGGTATCAAAAGCAAAACAAGGATGGACAAGGCAAGAAACGAAAGAAGTTTTTCCAAAGGCATAAAAATATTTTTTATCTAGATAAGATAGGTAAGAATTAAAGTGATAGTGATGAAGGGTCCTTAGATAATGATGAAGAAGAAATTTTATTTCTTGTAGAGGAAAAATATGTTAATAAAAGGGCAAAAAGGGCACCAATAATTCTCAAGTGTTTTAGGTGTGGTAACTTTGGTCATCTTGAAGATAGTTGTACAAGGAATGGATTCAGTTTCAGTAAAGATGAATTTGAATATGCACTTGAAGGTATAGAAGAAGAAAGTCTTATTATAGCAATAGAATAAGAATGAAATGCTTCTAGTGGAAAAGAGTCCAAAAAGAATGAAGATGATATTAAAGACAAAATAGTAGAGGAAGAATCATAAAAATTAGAGGAAGGAGAAGTTGATATTGAGGGTGAGCTTCTTTTAGATCTTAAGGAATTAAGGAAGTTAAGAAAGTAGAACTCAAAACTCAAGCTTCAAGTTTTAGAATGTGATCAAGAGAAAGGAAATATTATAGGGGATATAACCAACTCAATAGCTAATACATTGATATTCAAAGAGAGGTTAGAGGCAAAGGTTTTAGAATGTGAAAGATTAGAGCATGAGGTAGCTTCACTAAGGAATTAAGTAAAAGAGTCTAAAAATAAGTTACACAGGTTTGGGAGAAGCTCAAAAACCTTGGATAATATTATCAAAGTACAAAGATCTTCATAAAACAAAACAAGACTTGGTTTTGAATAGGTACATAGTGAACAAGGAGAGGAGTCAATCTCAATATCCAAAGAAGAAGAATATTAATAATAAGAGAATTTAAGAGAGAGTGAGACTTCAAATGATGAGTTGTACAATATAAAGTTCAATAAGGAAAGGAACAATGCACAAATAAGGAACATATGGAACATGAAACAACATAGGGTAGAAGAGACTAAGAGACCAATGGGGTCAAGGCAAGGTTTCTTCAATTGATGATGCTTCTCATGTCACAGTTTTTGGTACAAGGCTACACATTGTAGTACACATGAAATATAGGAATATGGAAATTTTAGAAACAAGAATCTCTTTCAAGGGTATTACTACTCTTATAATTATTTTGGTCATAAGGCAGTTAATTGTAGGGTTCATGATAGGAATGGATATGGCTTCAGCAGGAGGAACTAAAATAAATTTACACCTTAAAGGAATCACAATATTAAGTGTTATAAGTGAAATAATGTTGGGAATTTTGCTAAGTGGTGTAGAGAAAAAATTCCAACGACAAGCAAGAACAGGAACATTCAGAGGAATCAAAAGGATCAATTGAGGAAGAAGGTGGAAAAAGGTAAAGAGCAATGTATTTTGGGAGTAGAGATACTCCCACTCCAAAATTAACCACCTCAAGAGAGGAGGTTGGGGAGGGGATAAGCTAAGAGTCTCATTATTATCCCCAAGCCCCAAAGGTGGCCCTTTTCCATTGATGACAAAGGGTGAGAGATTTGAGTTAAGGGGAGATCATTCAATCAAGGGGAGCAATTTCTTAGGGAGAGCAGTTTTGGAAAAAGGAAAAAGATTTAGTTACAGAAAAAGGGTTTCCATCAATGGAAAAGGTGGAAATTATTGGAAATTTTGAGTTATTTGTGTTGTCATTTATGTCAAGAGTCAGCATCAGTGATCAGTTTAGGACTTGGCAAAATAAGGGTTAAAATATTTATATTTTAAGCTCAAGAGATTTGGTTTAAGGGCTTCACATGATTGGTCAAAAGGATGGTTAAAAACCTTGAAGGAAAGACCTAAAGGAAATAATATTATAATATTTATTATTATAATATTAAAGGAAGTCAAAAAAATGTCTAAGAGTGAAAGAGAAAAATACATAGGCCCGAAGGAAATAATACTATAATATTTTTATTATAATATTAAAATTTTAAAATTAAATCCTAAGGTAATTTATAAATTATTTATAGTATTTATATTATAAATTAATTTATAAAATAATATTATTAAAACCCAAAGTTGGGTTGGGTGCAAAATTTGATTTAAATTTTTATTCCCCCATCGACGTTCGAAGGAAAGGAGCATATGGTATAAATACCATAAGGTTTACCTCACAAAAGTAAGTCTTCGAATAGTAAGCACATGCGATTTGTGAAAGAGGAATGTGAAAAATTCATGAGAAAATAAATACAAGAGTTTTTTTATTTTTAATTGCACCCAAAAGACATGAAGGACAAAGTGATCAAGGCATATAGCCTTGACACCAAATAATCGATTGGGCTAGTGATAAGTTTGAGGTGTGTAAGGTACAGGGTATGCAAAGGTTTTGTGTTTGTCTCAGTGGTTACGAAGGGATAAATATTTTTTTTGGATTTGGTGCTAGAGGAAGAAACAAAGTGCTCAAAGTGCTTTTTTCTTTTATGTGAGTGCTTAGCTCATGCGATAGGGTGGTCGTGGCTAAGGCACAGATGGTAGTTTGACATGGGATCGAATCCCACCAAGGTGTTTACAAAGGTACTTTAATTTTTATAATGTGCATGTGGTCTAAAGTTGTATTGTGAGTGCATGTGATCTAATGTTGTATTTTGAGTGCATGTGGTCTAAGTTTGTATTGTGAGAACCTAGGGAGATATAAGGTGATTAAAGAAAATTTTAATTTTATTTTCATCAAAGGTTGTGAAGGATTTAAGTGTTGTTTAAAAGTGAATTGAGTTATTTTTGGAAAGGTGTGATTTGATAATGCATTTTTGAGTAGGGAGATATAAGGGAATTATTTTTATTATTTTTATGCATTAAATTTTTTGAAGTGAATAATAGTGAAAGTGTGCTAGTTTTTTTTTAAAATATTGGAGATTATAAGGTGTACTTAAGACTTGTTATTTTTGTATGGTGAAATAAAATTTTGAGTAGATATTTTGAGATAGATTGTGTAGACCCTAAAATGTATCATGTCGAGGTGACTACTCATATGGAAAATGCTACAAGACCATATGGAAGATCTTGTACAGATTCCAAGATATAGCAGTGGTTTTCACCACTCATTTAGATAGTTTGGCCTAGTCACTGCTAGTCGTGGTTGCCACCCGTGGTTAACAGAGTTGATCATGCCTCAAAGCTACAGTTAGCATAAAAATTTAGTTGGACCATTAGCTAATTCAAGAACAACTATAATGTCCAATTAAGTTGCAAAGCTAAGCATTTATAGGATGGAAGGATCTAGAAGCTTCCCTCCAACTGCTCCAACTGCCCTTTTTTGATCTTGGCTTCTCCATGAAGCTAATACATAGCCTTGTCAAATGCTATAAAATCCCTATCCAAATTGGGAAAAATATATAGATTATTCTCGATTTGATAAGCAACGAAGTCCTATTGAATTGAATACTCATTTTCATATATTGAGGGGAACACTTTGGCTACCCAATTGGAGATCACATGGCATTTGGATTCAAGGAGGGTATGGAGGGCTAAGAAGAATCAAGAAAACCAATTGAGCCTATTCCATCACCAAACTGAGCAATTCAACCACCAAATCTATCAAAGGACACAAAGGCAACCCTTGACCATCAATTTGGTAGAGAGATTCAAAGATTCAACCTTTGAATTAGAGTACAAACTCACTTCAAGATCCATCATGGCTGTCAACTATGGCTAACAGTGCTCACCATGCCTCAGAGTCATGGTCAAGGAAGTGATTTTTATTTTCCCTATTATTTAGCCATGGTATTTGTTCTATTATTATATTAGCTATATCTCATGTTAATTTGTTTCATTAGAGACTGTAGACACCTAAAATGTATCATGTCAATGGCGACTACCCATATGGACATGATATAAGACCATATGGAAGATCTTGGATAGACTCCAAGATAGAGCAGTGGTTCTAACCACTCAAGTTGGTCTCCTTGGCCTAATAAGTCTAAACCATAGCCCATACCTACGGTCTATAGTATGAATCGTAACTAAGGCCTATGATTTACAGTATGAACCGTAGCTACAACCTGTAGTATTAACTAAAGTTCAATTGGCATTCATCCAAGCCAAATCGGTTTGAATGGCCATTTGTTCTAGAAGAAGGTGGTTAGAGGATAGAAGCTTCCAATCCAACTGTTCTAACCACCCCTTCTTGATCTTGGCTTCTCCATGAAGCCACCCCTAGCCCTGGGACATCCTATAAGTACCCCTTCAAATTAGGGTAATGATATAGAGCATTTTGATAGCGAAGCATTGTCAAAATACTGAGGGAGAGTGCATTTTAGAGATCAAAGCAACAAAGCCCTGTCAAATTTTGGACTCACTTGAGTACATAGAGAGAGCCTTGTTGCCATCCCCATTGCCAATTTGCCAAACATCATAATGAATTAGGCCATGGATTCCCTAAGGACATAGGAGAGCCAAGAAACACTAATTTGAGCAAAGGGAGGCCCCATTCAACGATTCAACCACCAAAATTGTCAAAGGACACCGAAGGTGACCCTTGAACATTAATTGGACAAGGATATCAAGCCCACAACCATTAAATTTGGATGGCAAACCACTTGGTTGCTTACCATGGCTTTCAGCCATATTTTACAGTGTAGACTGCTCATCAGAGCTGCGATTTGCAATAAGGGTAAAATCTCTTTACTATTTTCATTACAATCTGATTAGTTAGGTTAGAATTAGCATTTTAGCCAATCAATTGTTGTTTTAGAGATCTCTAACCGATAGATTTAGTGTTTAGAGTAATTTTGTCATATTAGTGTAGAATATGCATTAATGGCTTCTTTTCATGCTTTCATGCTTCATTTTGCATAATTGATCCATTAGATTGATAGTTGTAGTTATTTTTTACATCTTTCAAGAAATCTTGATGAATCTTGCATATTTCTAACACCTTTTATTAGCTTCCTTGGTTTTAGTTATAATGGCATATACATGTTTATTACCTTCAATGGGCCTCATCACGAGAGGTTGTCTATGTTTTTAACTATATTCTATTGTTTCTTGACCATAGGGATCTATATTCAAATGAGACTACATTCAAATCCTTCCTCAATGTGAAGAAGAGGGTCTACTCCACCCTAGGGTAGTTTGTGACTATTTGAAAAAACATTTATAGTGTGCCTACCCCGTTGGGGGCTTTGGCAATTGTATTAAGAGTATCAACATTCTGGTGACCCTAAGAGGGGCAATATTGTAACCGAATTTCATTGACAATATTAATAAAAGAAACACACATTTTCATTGTTACATGCAATCTTGTTATTTTTTCATGCTTTCCTATTGATTTCATTAATGCAATAGCTAGGTATAATGCTTTTTGGGATAGGTAATAAGGTGATCATGATGGAACTCCGCAATTCATGCAATCTAACTGTTGTTTCTTAATTTTTGAAATTGTAGGTACAGACCGCAACTATCAGCTATGGGCCAACAAATGAACTATAGGTACAACATGCAGTTTACAATTTGAACTACAGATCAAACCTACAGTTTACACCTGACAATACAGATAGCAAAAAGCAAAGTGTAGATCAATTCAGGACCTGAGGTAGTCCCTATTTTCCACTCTCTATTATTTTTTTACTCTTTGTATTTTTATAGAATGCATAAAAGTGAATGAAATAAAAAAAGGGAAATTAATCATATCCTAGTTCATTTAGAATTTGGATCTATAGAAAGGTGTTGCTGGGAATAGCGGACCTATGATTGTAGTCCACCCTAGGCTACAGTGTGCTTGATAGAAGTGTTTGTTTGGTTTGCATGTGTGAGGCCCAATTAGTGGTCATTATCATCGTAATGTGCATTGTCTCAAAGAGCATCTAGATTAGTTTGCATTTTCTTAATGTAAAATGTTCTTTCATTTTGCATAACATATATAAAATAAGCATGAATGCTATATGTTGCATTTATTTTATGTACAATAAAACAAAATACACACACCACTTGGCACTTAAATGCTAGTGAGTTGGGCTTGACATCCAACCACTAGTAGGGTTTAGTGTCGATGGGTGTAATTTCCATCCATTGGTGCAAATCCTATGCACCCTTTATTACTAGATCAATACCAGATCCAAGAACCTTTCGTACCCTAAAAAATTTGCATGTATTATTTTCGGAGGGTATAACGCCAACTAGGGGAAAATGGGTGAGGATCTAGGAGGACTTGTGATCCTTGTCCGAGTGTGGACTTTCATCACCACACATGGGGGATTTACGTGGCCTGGAAGTCACATCCAGGTTTTCGAGCTATGAGCATATAGGTGAAATCCAATTTAAACTAATAATATCATTCAACACTTTTCAAAACACGATAAGGAATTATGTACTGATACAAAAAATCATTGAAACACATCAAACATTTTAGGGCTCATTTTTAAAATGTAAAGGAGATAATCACATTGTTTACTTTGTATGCTTCTTTATTGCTTAATTCATCAAGATAAGGCCCTCCTTGAGGCCAAAATTTTTAGTAAGAGAGGCAACCTCTCAAGTCTTGTTTAGTCGGTTCATCATGATGACTAGGCATGATAGAGCTCAATCACAAGCTAATGAGTTAGAGAGTTCATGGAGAGGCTTTAAACACTTTTGATGATCTCTTGAGGATATTTCAAACAACTTTAATGTTGCAAGCCTTTAACGATGTGGAATCCCCTATAGTAGGCACAATAGTCCTTCCCATCGAGGTGAGACAAAATATTATTCCTACATTGTGCTACATTTTAGAGGGATCAAGATAGTATAATATGCTACTTGGAAGACCGTGGATAAGAGCCATGGAGTGTGTGTCACCAATAGTGCATTAAGTACACCCATAGAGGTAAATTCCATATAGTTAATGCATATCTAGATCCCTTCAAGTATTAGAAACTTGAGGATCATCCACAGGAACCTGGTGAGGTGCCTATGCATCTACAAGTTAAATTGGAAGAGTCTATCCAAATTGTGGATGCAACCTTACAGACGATGGTGGAGTTACCATCCCCACCGCTATCACCTATGGAGTCACCTATGACCCCGACATTCTCGATGCCATTTAGCAGGGAAGGATTGATGAAAGCCCTTATGGAGTTGCTCATAGCTTCTTTGGAAGTGTTGCTATAGGATATTCATACTCCTATCAAGGAGGAAGAACCTAGCATGGTCATGGATGCACCTGAGTTTATCACACCCTCTTCATCCATCATGTCACCAGATAGTCCTCATGAGGATGATGGTGAATATGAAGAGATTATAGAGGCTAGCATTATGATGCTACCCACCATAAAGTCCACTAAGGATCTAGGTCAACTTTTCATCGAGTCTCTACCTGCAGATCCTATCCTAGAGACAATGTATGAGTATGAGGAAGGTTTAGTTATCACGGCTAAAATAAGATAGACTCAGTATGTTGAAAAATTACCTATGATGCATGCAGTTGTGGAGTTTTCTCACAAGTTTTTGGGAATGGTTGATATTAGGCTAGAATATCAAATGATTCCTAATCACATATAGCCATATATGGGGTAATCCAGTGGATTTTCTACATTTTTAGGACCCAAACCTTTGAAATTAGTCACTCCTGACTCATTTATTAGGGCACCATCTCAAGAGCACAAACAAGTAGTTTCCTCACATCATATTGGGGGTACTAAACTGACACAGTTCAACATAAGGAAGTGAAATAACAGCTTGAGTTGAGTCATATGCATGAGCATGTGGATAGCACTGATGAGGTGTGTCATAAATAAGGTTCCACATCAACTCAAACGAAGGAAATAGGTGATTTGAAATTACCTAATGGATCCATAACATCCACTTTTCTATTTCCTTCAAATAACAAAGGTATTTTGAATCAGGCATTGGAAATGCATATGAAATTTTTGTTAGTGCTGCGATCCATTATAAACCATATAGAATGGATGGAACATCAAATGGATGAGCAAGATAAGGCATTGCATTTTATCAGGAACCAGTTTGAAATCTTGGGATTACAAAAACAACCCTTGTCTAAGGCTGAATCACTTCCCATGCAAGTACAGGAAAAGCCTTAGCAAAAGCAAAAGCCCATGCGGCCAACCCAACCATTGGATTATCAAAGCAAACCAATGCAGATCAAGAGTCCAAAATAGTTGTAGCATAGTGGGACTCCTTTAAAAGAGTCTATGTCTGACATATTTTAGAAGCTGTAAGAGGCTAGGGTCATCACCTTACCTAATATCATCCCTTTAAACCCTAGTAGAGTTAAACCTATGGGTAACAGGGAACGTGACTATTGTATCTATCACTGAATAGAGGATCATGGCATTCGAGATTATCATGAGTTTAAGAGTGTGGTGCAAAATATGATAGATAAGGGGGTTTTTCATGTATATGGTTCTCTCATAGTGCCCCAAAATATCGAAGGGGAGGTCACACTTCCTTAAGAGCGACCCTGAAGTCGTCAGTCACTCGTAAGTCCAATAGGCCAGTGCAACGAGTAGTTTCATTTTAGATGACTACTCTAACTTTGTTTCAAAAGTTGCACAAGTCAAAGGTATTCATATTACCTGAATTAAAGCATAGGGCATCGAATATTGGATCACCTAATAGGGGTCCCTTTTGTGTGTATCATCGAGCGTATGGACATGATGTTAGGGATTGCCAATAATTTAAGAGGGTCATCCAAGACCTAGTAGAACGGGATGAGATCCGT
Source organism: Wollemia nobilis (assembly GCA_028583015.1). Classification (NCBI taxonomy): domain Eukaryota; kingdom Viridiplantae; phylum Streptophyta; class Pinopsida; order Araucariales; family Araucariaceae; genus Wollemia; species Wollemia nobilis. The sequence goes on from JAQPPZ010002272.1 coordinate 182,224, forward strand.
AAGGATGGTTCTCTCATTCACCTATGCTGACGCATAGGTACATCAGTGAGGTTCGTTCTTCACCTAAGGAAGTTGATTTATGTCACTTTTCCTAAACAAGCTAATTACTTTCTAGTAAATAGCATGCACGATGGGATCTTCAAGGTAGCATACCTTTTACACCAGCCATGCTAATTTTTATAAGGGAAAATAAATAATTTAGAGGTATTGCACCTCTCTCATCGTCATAGAATGGCACACACACTATGGGTATATAGGGCAGCATGCCCTCCCCAAAAGGCTTCAAGGGTTATTGAAACTGCTTGGTTGTGTCAATCAAAGGCCTAGAGGGTTTGCTTAAAACTGCTCGGCCATCCCAAAAATCTCCAAAGGCATTTATAAGCCCTTTGGTCAAATCCCAAAAGCCTCCAAGGGTTTATGAAACTGCTTGGTCATGTCAGTCAAAGGCCCTGAGGGTTTGCTTAAAACTACTCGATCATCCTAAAAGGCTCCAAGCTCATCTATGAGTATTTTGGTCAATCAAAAGGTACAAAGAGTTTTTTGAAAATTGCTTGGTCAACCCAAAAGCTCCAAGGATTCTTAAAAAATTGCTTGGTCAATATAAAGGCTCCAGAGGCATGTACTCATCGTTTGGTCAACTATGAGGCTCAAAACTCATCAAAATTATAAAATCAATAAAATCCAAAAACATTTGCATTTGCATTTTCAATTTGCATTCACTCATGCATCCACTACATTATTGCATTGCATATAGGCATTCGTCATTCGTTGCATTCTATAATAGAAGGGATTATGTTTTTCAGTATTACAAATGACACCACATTTGTGTTTAAATCATGCATATTTGCATTTATCATAAATCCATCATTCAGGTGAGTAATTGTGTTTTTCAACACAACCTATTTTGTTGTTATGGAGATATACTAGGGTTTTTCGGTCATTCAACCATACATAGAGGTCTTATCAAGAGTTGGTAGAAAGCTTGCTTTTATTTTTTAGATGAGGTTCAGTTAGTATAGCCCTTAGCATATCATAATATTATAACTAATCAACAAATTAAATAATCCTAACAAGGACTAGGGGAAGATGAAAGTTGTAAAGTAGGATCAGGTATCCTGAGGCAAAAAGAGTTATTCTTGCTTATCCCTCTATGTGGACGGTATGGGAAATTTTGGTAGTTTGCAAAAGGATAGGTTAGTTCCCTATTTAGAATCCCTTACTTATGATAAAATGATAAATATCCCAGAGTGATATCCCACATAAATCCTCAATATTGATACCCTAGATCGATATCATATATTGAATTTCCAGATTTATATCCCATATTGATATCATAATATCGATATCCTCAATCGATATACTAGAAACAATTTCCCAAATTAAATCCCCCAAAGGAAAGTTTTTGAAGAAAATTATCAAATGTAAATTCTAAAAAGTGAAGATCAAATGAAGATAAAAAAATAGGCTCAAATCAAGTTCAAAGTGAAGATCAAATGAAGATCATAAATCAAAAGTTTGAGTGGAGATCAAATGAATATCAAAAATCTAGTTCGAAGAGAGATCAAATGAAGATCCAGAGATAGTTTAGAATGAATATGGAATCAACTCCCTTGCTTCACCACATATGAGCAAGTATCCCAAAAATTGAAGGATAGAAAGGAATGAGCCTGAATCCCTGGAATTATCGGCACTACTATACCTTATGCATGATGATATGTCTGATACGCTGATCTTTTTCTTGTGGGTAGACCAATGTTTGAATGTGGAAGAGCTAGCTTTAGGTGTCCTGCTTTACCTAGTGGCTTAGTCCAATTTAAATATAAACTTGGGATTGGATAAGACATTTGTGGAACCCCTATCTTAGCAATGGACTGAAATAATCTCACCTGACATTGGGGAATGCTTATGTCTTATCCTAAAATATTCATGTGCACACATAGAGATAATTAACAATTAGGGCCTATCCTAGCAAAAGCCTTGCATTTCAAAAGTCTAGTGTGTTTAGTATGCAACTTTTGATAAGTCTACTAGGGTGTTTGAGTCTCATGGAAAACCTCAAAAATTTCTCTAATAGCAAAAAAATACCAACTATCACAAACCATATAAAATCATCAAACTACAAAGTATCAAGTCCATGATACATAATTATATAAAGCACAATCAAGATATAGGATAGATATCGGATGGATATTAGAAATAATATTTAGATGACCACTAACTATATTGTGCATATTTTTCAAACTTGCAAAAGAAAATAGAATGACACATTATATTATTCGTATCATAACATCGCATACCATTGCATTTCATATATGGGTGATTAATTGATTAAATTCTTATCTTGAGGATTTTCAATTACATTCATGATTTTTATATATTCTATGGTGTCGTCTATTATATTGATAAATATAATTGCATTAATTCCTTATGTTTTAAAGTGATTAAAACATACAAGTTCATTTACATTAGATTACCATCATGTAAATAATGCATTACATACATTGCATTAGCATATCGTGACATCGTCATAAATTAAATGCATGCAATCAAGCAAAATAAAATATGCATTTAAATAAATATTGCATTGATATGCCTCTATCATCACAAATCATACATCTAAGCATCTAGATCACTACATATCATCATCATCATAAATTAAATAGCTATCTAGTGCATGTCATCCATACATCACATCATATAGAATTAAATTAACATAAGCATTGCATCCATGTGCATCACATAAACATAAAATTAAACATACACAAGTACACATAATGAGCCATAAATGATCAATCTCATATATATGTGTCCAATAGAGTACATCAAGAGTAAAAAATGCCTGTAGGTTATAATCATGTAGGTCTTATTCCTTACACCAAAAAATGATACATATGCAAAAATATAGTCTAGATCAGTAGAGACCTAGCTCTAGCCTTCTTCCCCTGAACTAGAGCTCTCATCATCTCCCTCATCCCTATGCTCTGGAGCCTGCTCTACAGTCAGATATGGTGCCTGTTGTGTGCCCTATTGAGGACCCTATGTGCCACCTAACCCAAAGAGACCTAGCACATAGAATACTGGTATGTCTATGCAGCTAGACCTATGACTAGAGGTCACACCCATCTCTTTATAACCCCTATGAGAGTTGCCTCCATGTGTGCTAGAGGACCTATGCATCCTCTCTATCTTGTGAGTCTATTGGCTGGATCTCATTGTGGATTGTCTTATAGTCCTAGAACTGGTCCTCTAAGACCCCATAACATGTATATCCTCTGGCACCTATAAGCCCTGCAATATGATAAAGCCCTCTAGCTGGGAGATGTGAGCTGCCCTCACATCACAAAGATCATTTCCCTCCTCTATGAGGGAAGTGAGCCACCTAATATTTGCCATGGGATCACCACCTCCTGGTAGTATAGCTGATGGTGCTACTGGTGGTGCCATGATAGCTTGAGATGAGGAGAGGTCTCCTATGTGAGCCTAGGACTGATCCAAGTCCCTCTCTATAGCCATAGCTTGTCATGCCTCTTATACCTGTAGTGAGCTAGTGAGCTCATAAATATAATCCTCTTGTGGCACGAGTCATGGAACCTATGATCTCATCATAGATCTGATGGCATTGTCTCTCGCTATGAGCTAGATTTACCTCTAACATGGCGATGCTAGTGTCCCTCTACAACATCTGAGTGTGGAACCACCCAATCTAGCTCTACATATCTACTACCTGGGCTAGCAGCTAGCCTACCTCACTATCTAGAGGCACCTCACCCTCATCCAGTGCCTCCTCCTTGATATATCTAGGGGATGTGTCTCCTACTATAGCCTCTTCCCTCTAGCCACCCTCAGTCTGTGGGTGCACTGTTGAGCAAGGTGTAGCAACAATATTGTTATTATTGTCAACACAGTCAGATAGATCTGTTGATGTAGTGGACAGGAAGTTTAAAAGCTATTTAGATGCAGAAAACAGGAGTTCAAAGGTTACTCAGAGTATGTACAGTGTATTTCCAAGAAGATTGAAGTGGCCCATATGCAAAAGATCAAATAAAAATACAAGTAAGAAAAGTGTTGCGATATCGCAACATATACAACAGACAATAAAAATTGTCATGATTTCACGACATGTTGGAAGAGAGAGAAAAAGCAGGAAAATTGTTGCAATTTCGTGACATGTTGGAAGAGAAAAAGACAAGTGGAAAAAATATCGTGATTTCACGACATGTTGGAAGAAAAAAAAGCGAGTGGAAAAATTGTCATGATTTCATGACATGTTGGAAGAGAAAAAGACAAGTGAAAAAAAAAACTATCGTGATTTCGCGACATGTTGGAAGAGAAAAATGCAAGTGGAAAAACTGTCGCGATTTCACGACATGTTGGAAAAGAAAAAGACAAGTGGAAAAACTATCATGATTTCGCGACATGTTGGAAGAGAAAAAGGCAAGTGGAAAACTGTCGCGATTTCATGACATGTTGGAAGAAAAAGTGAAAGCAGAAAGAAGTGTAGTGATTTCGTGACAAGTTCAAAGAAAGAGAACAAGTAAGAAAAGTGTCGTGATTTCGTGACATGTCACATTTTCGCGACTAAAATAGGAGAGAGAAAGTAAGTTGGAAAAGTGTCACGATTTCATGACATGTCACATTTTCATGACTAAAATAGGAGAGAGAGAGCAAGTTTGAAAAGTGTCGCGATTTCACGACAAAAGTAAAGAAGAAGACTTCGAAGACAGAAGTGTAATGATTTCACAACAAAAGAAAAAAGCAAGACTTCAGAAGTAGAAGTGTCATGATTTCATGAAAATAGTCAAGAAGTAAAGTACGAAAGCAAAAGTTTCATGATTTCATGACAAAAGTAGAGAAGAAGACTTCAAAGGCAGAAGTGTCATGATTTTGTGACAAAAGCAAAGAAGTAAAGTACGGAAGCAGAAGTGTCATGATTTCATGACAAAAGCAGAGAAGAAGACTTTGAAGGTAGAAGTGTCACGATTTCACGACAAAAGCAAATAAGTAAAGTACGAAAGTAGAAGTGTTGTGATTTCATGACAAAAGTAGAGAATAAGACTTTGAGGGCAGAAGTATCATGATTTTGTGATAAAAGCAAAGTCAAAGTCTATGGAAGCAGAAGTGTCATGATATCACGACAAAAGAATAGAGAAAGTTTACGGAGGCGAAAGTGTTGCGATATCGTGACATGTATTTTCGTGGGCCAGAGCTAAGAAAAAGAGCAAGGAGAAAAAGTGTCATGATATTGCAACATGTTGTATTTTCGTGGTCCGAATCAAAGAGAAAGAGCAAGGAGAAAAAGTGTCGCAATATCGTGACATGTAGCTTTTTCATGGGCCAAAGCGAGGAGAAAGAAAGAGAAAGTGAAAGTGTCACGATATCGCGACATGTATTTTTGCGGTTGATTTGAAACCGACGAAGACCGATGACAGCTAACTAAATTTAGGGTTTACAGTTGTCATGAAAGCCAATTTAGATTAGGGTTTACAACCGACTAAGATTAGGGTTTTCATCACAAAAATTTTGTTATAAAAGAAGGGTTTTTTGGATATTTGAAAGTAAGTGTTGAAGTGTGTGAAGTTCAGTCATAGTGCATAGAGAGCAAGTCATATCGAAATATGCTAAGTGCAAAATTCATAAAGAGAGCAGAGTGCACAAAAGGGAGAAGACGATCATGAAGTTTGACTGTAGCGAAGCAGAGTGTGCAAAGTGTTTGTGCAGAGTAAGCAAAGTGCACAGAGAAAGCAAGGGTATCTTACTATCAATCTTCTAGTTTCAGAATTGAAGTCCAAGTTGGTGCTTGGCATAAGGGGTTGGTGCTCTTTCCATTTGGTGCTGGTAAATCAAGGGTTGATGCTCCTTTCTGTTGGTGCAGATAAATAAGGGATTGGTGCTCCTTCTAGTGGGTGCTGGTAAATTGTTTGTAAAGTTGTTTTTTTGCAAAGGCTAGATTTGGATGGTAGTCCAAGCAGTAAATTTTTGAGGAGTAGCCACATTGGTGAACCTCGTTAAATCTTGTGTTGTGTGATGTTCTCTTATGATACTTGTTTTATCTGGTTCTAAGGTTTCATTATTTCTATTTTAAGAGCTATGAATTTAAGTTTAAAGAGCTACACTAATTCACCCCCCCTCTCAGTGTCATTGTAAGACTAACAATTGGTATCAGAGCTAAGTTCCTATACAAGCTTAACCAGCTAGGGTGATCTTGAAAGTAACACAATGATAGGTGGTGAAGGTGTTGAGAAGCAACACACCCCCACTGAAAAATGAATTTCCATCCTTTGAAAACTTTGAGCTTTCATTTTGCAGTAAGGACCCTCTTGATATTTTTCAGGTTTTAATTCCAAATTTGCTTGCCTCCTTTTTCAAGTTGTGCTTTTATTTGCATCTGGCTTTGATTTATTCAGAGTTCATTTTTCACATGTTAGAATCATTGCTGATTAAAGGAAATCTTTCACCGGTATGAAAAAATGCAGATTCCAGATAGATAAATTCATTGAAAATCAAAACTTTCCATTTTTGGCAAAGTAGCGAAATCGTGACACTTCCATTTTTGGAAATGTCGCGAAATCGCGACAGGTTTCAGAAAATCCGCCAAGTCAGGAAAACGTAGCGAAATCGCGACACTTCCATTTTTGGAAATGTCACGATATCGCGACACTTTCCATTTTTGGAAATGTCACGAAATCGCTACAAGTCTGGAGAGAGAAAGCAAGATCGTACGGAACGTCGCGATTTCGCGACATGTCACGAAATCGTGACATGTCGCATTTTCGCGGCTGCAAGAAGAGAAAATCAGCTAAGTCCCAGAAACGTAGCGAAATCGTGACACTTCCATTTTTGGAAATGTCGCGATATCGCGACACTTCCATTTTTGGAAATGTCGCGATATCGTGACACTTCCATTTTTGGAAGGTGTCGCGAAATCACGACGGGTTTGAGTCGGAGGCACATTTTGGAAGAAAGCTACAAGGGTGAAAAATGTCGTGAAATCGCTACAGTTTTGGAGAGAGAAAGCTAGTGTACGGAACATCGTGAAATTGTGACATATCACGAAATCGTGACATGTCGCATTTTCGCTACTGCAGGAGGGAAAAATCGACTAAGGCATGGAACAAGGCATGAAAAAATCTAAGGCAGGAACATGTCGTGAAATCGTGACGTCGCGATTTCGTGACATCGCGAAATCATGACACAAATCAGAGTTGGCGAGTTAAGGAACCACCATGTCGTGATTTCGTGACATGGTGGAGAGATGGCAAGGGAAGCCTCGGCTGTGTCACGAAATCGTGACATGGTGGAGGAAAGAAGTGCTGAGGCCTGGTTGTGTCACGAAATCGTGACGTCACGATTTCGCGACGTCACGAAATCATGACAAGACGGGGGAAAGAAATTCTGAGGCCCGACTGTGTCGCAAAATCGTGACACGGTGGGGGGGGGAGAAAAGGAAGTTGGAAGAAGAAGGCGCAGCTATGTTCATTGCAAAGGAGTGTTTAAAGAGTAGAGGTGTCGCGAAATCGCGACATGTCGCGATTTCACGACACAATGAGCAAAAGTTGCCAAAGAGCAAGGGATGTCACGATTTCGTGACATGTCGTGAAATCGTGACATGTCGCATTTTCGCGACTTAGACAGAAAAGGGCCCGAAAGTGGAAAACAGCTGGAAATGGACACGTGTCATGATTTTTTGTGACACGTGTCAAAAGAAAGCAAGCATGCAAATGAACTTTAGGGTTTCATTTTAATATTTAAGGTTTTGATTTAATAATTTTAAAATGCTAATCCTTGTTTGTCTTTCATGTAGGAAGCCATCTGGCACTTACATGATAACGGAGAAATGGCCATAAAGACAAAGTCAAGTGCAAATTAATCGAAGACAGCCATATTGAAAGGAAAGATGCCGAAAATTGCTGCTTCATCCAAATTTTACAGATCTGGCCGCAAAGAGACTTTACGGTGACTAAGCAGCTGCCCATTTAATGGAGTATGTCGAGAATTGGCCGAAAAATGAAAATATCTACACTCAGTTACCGAAATTTGTCGATGGATGCATTTAATGAAAATTTATGGCAGAATTAATAGCTTGCAGACATTTTCAACTCAGGGATGGCTCTACGGAGATGAAATGTCAGGAGAAGTGGTGATTCATCCAAATTACCCGAGGGCATTAATGAGGGCATTTACTCACAGTTACGGGTGAATGCAAGTGGCATTCGAATTCTATCTTCTCCATTTATGGCAAGTGACTGCACTATTTTGTAGAATGGTTAAGTTTTATTCGAGACTTTGTTTTAAATGGCTTTATATTGTAAAACCCGGGTCCTAGGGTTTAAGATGATAAGATTTACGGTTTGAGAAGAAGATATTTCTGAAAAGATCAGGGTCTGTCCTGAGTCTATAAATACTTCTTCTCAATGTAATCGTAGGAGGCGGAGACTTAGAAATAAAAGGCTATTGAAGCAATTTCTTGCAAATATTGTTAAATACTTTATTTCTGGACTTGGAGTTGATGTGCTTTTGTTTTCTGTGATAGCATGGCCAGGAGCCTAATATTTTGCAGATTGTGATAAGTTCATCTTCTTTTGTTATCCGTTTCTTTAAAGTTTATTAAATATATGCTGTGAATCTGTGTTATCAAGATTAAATATGTTGTTGGGCTTCATTTGTTCTATTGTATGCTAGGGAAAATCATAGATTTAAGGTTCAAGTTTGTTCTAATTGCTCTGTCCTCACTGTGTGAGCTATGCTGCTGGTGAGAAATACCAATTTTAACGGACTTCCCTTTTGTTTATGATTTCCTTTCAGATCTGTTCCATCTCTGCCTTATGCTCTTAGTAGAAAGTGATCTTAGAAAGCTGGACACTTTCTTCTTTGATTTGTTCTGTTGTGAAGCTGATAGTATAAATAAAATTGGTAGTTTTGTTTTACAGCTAAGTTTGATAGACTTCTCTTTTTGCCCTACCCTACTCTCTTTGTTTTACCGTGAAATGATCCATTTTTATTTTCTTTTAAATTTGTCATTTATTTAAATCTACTGACCCATAAGAGCTAGATCAAAGAATTAATTTTAAATCTGATTGTCAACAAGTGACAACTTCTAGACATTACTGAACAAGTTCAGAGCCCGTTGTAAGGTAACAGACAATCCATATTGAAAACTATTCCAGAAGCGGAAAAGAGTGAATAGACATTCGACCCAACTCTGTAACTCGCACCTTGGATAACCAGCTAGATCCTAAAGTGAGTGGGATTTATCCCGTATAAGTGTTATCAGAGTTTCATGCTCATTCTTCATAGGGTGTGTATAAAAGTCGGACCAACATTTAAAAATGGCGCTAGAAGGAGGGCCTGAACTTACGTTCTTAGTGCGCTTGAGTTGAGAAATCTGACTGTATGTGGTACTTGACAAATGCTGTATTTTATCCAAAGTCTGGTAGCCAATTTTCCCTCCTCCTCTGCCTTTAAAATTTTGTTGTTTGAATTTTTTGCCTGAACAGCGGAACTTAACACCAACATTTAAAAGGCCCACTGAACTCCGGTCAGTATTGTAAGTTGTCAGTACAATATTTTAAAATTGCCAGAAAAGAAGACCTCAAGTTCAGTACTCTGTTAAGGATTGTAAGTTTGTAAGTGCTTGTGAAAAGCTGGATTCTACATACAGGGTAACAAGGTCCCACCCCAGAGCCGGAGAGCTCCTTGTGCCTGAATTAGAAACTCCGAGAAGAAGTAGCCTCAGAAGGGCCAAGTCTCTGTCTCAAACAGTTTTATCACCGTTGATAGTTACCCCAACCACAACTCAGAATATCACTGTCAACCAAGTAGTAATGGCAAATTGGTTGGGTTCCACTGCTTTGAATATTTCGGGTATAGCCCATGACCTGCCCAGAAATCCGGAAAGATATCTCCCCAGATATAAACATGATGGGACAAGAACTGCAGAAGAACATTTGGTTGCATTCAAGAATGCTTTGAAATTATTAAATGTACAGCATGAAGATGTTGCCTGCAGATTGTTCCCGTTCACTCTCCAAGAGGGAGCTTATGACTGGTTTCTAAATCTTACTAATGATTCTGTCACCAGCTGGAATGACTTAGAAAAAGTTTTTGTGTCACAGTTCGGGGAAGTGATAGATCCTAGTATATTGTATCAGCAGTTTTCTGGTATCAAAAGAGAATTAAGTGAATCTATCAGATCTTATAATGTTAGATTCCAGAAAGCTTATGGTAGACTTACTGGGTATTATGTACCGAATGCAGACCTAGCATTAGAGATCTTTAGAAACTCTCTGGATCCAATGACCTCTGTCTTCTTGAAGAGAGATCCCACTATTACTAATTTGACAGAAGCTTATAAAGAAGCTTTGATTCTGGAAAGACAGTTGGGACCCCAACCTTTAAATGCTCAGCAAATTCCTCTGGTTACACAAGCTGCCCCTGTGTTCAATCCTATACCACATCAGATGATGTTGCCAGTTTGTCAGACTCTACCATCAACAAATCCATTGGCTGTAGCACCTGTTGAGAATGTACAGAACCCAGGCAAAGAGGTTGACAATGCAAGAGTTGAAGAAGTCTCAAAAATAGTTCAGAAGCTGGCCAATGATTTTTTGAGTTTTAAAAGGCAAGTTTCTACTGGGGACAACTCAAACAGGTATTCATATCAACCGAACAGATTCAACCGGCCCCCATATGAACCTAATAAAGATTACAAAGGTAAAGGCCATGATGTGAATATTTGCGATTTAGCTCTGCCTAACTGGTGCAGAATACATGCCACTTCTCAACATGGGGAGTTGGATTGTTTGGAATTTTGTAATGCATTTGAAGCTTTGTCTGGGGATTTGATCTCTCCTAAAAATCAAAGAACTGCTGATGGCCCAAGTTCATCCAGCCACAGTGCAGCTATGGTCTTGGATTCTTTCACTTTCTCGGATGAATCTGAGAATGTAGTTGAAATGCCTATGGATGAGGTGCAGGCTTTCCAACAGTACAGAAGAGATAACTACAACCTGAGAAACAGGAATCCGGAGCCTAATACTACATCAACCCCTCCGGACAACTCTCACAATGTTCCCCCAGATCCCTCTCCAAGCAACAATCCATCTCCACCCAAGGGAGGAAATCTGAGGGGACCAGATGCTTTTGTCCCTCCACTTAACAAGGGATATAACATAGTGGAGGATATGAAAAAGATCAAGGCCAACATTACTCTACATGAGTTGGCCCAAATTTCAGAGCAGAGGGACAACCTTATAAAAACATACTCTGGCCCTGCTACTAAACCTGTGGACAAAGGAAAGAAAATGGCAAATGCGAATGTAGCCATGTACAAAGAAAAAACTGAAGTTCCCCCTTTTTTACTGACTGTTCGTATTTTTGGGAAGAACTTACACAATTGTTTGGTAGATTCGGGTGCATCTGCTAATGTTATGCCTTTGGCCATTTGTCAGCAGTTGGGTCTGACCCCAATGAAGTCTGAAAGGAGAGTTGTCCAATTAGACAAATCAGAGGTTAAAGTAGTTGGAGAGCTTCAAAATATTCATATCCAATTAGCATCTGAGCCAAGGGCTCAACATAAAATTGAAATTCAGGTTGTGGATATCCCCGTGGGGTACGGGATGCTTTTGAGTAGGGATTGGTCGAGATCTCTGAACGGATATTTGGCAACAGATTTTTCACACATGTGGTTGCCGTGGAAAGGAGTGGCAAATCAATTACGGGTTGAAAGAGAACCCAGGTACAAGCATACAATTACGGAATACAATGCAGAGAATGAAACTGTAAATATTGCGGAGGTAGATATTGGAGTTTACAATTTAACAACGGGACAAATTAACAAGTTTAATAAAGCCCATCCTGTTCATAGTAATGAAGTCTGGACACTTCATGTGGATGGGGCTAGATCTAAACAGGGTTCTGGAACAGGGGCAGTCCTTAAAGGGCCTGAAAGTCAGACATATTTTATGTCTTACCGCCTACAGTTCCCTTGTACAAATAATTTAGCAGAGTATGAAGCTCTGGTATTAGGTTTGAAATTTGCTTTGGACAAAGGAGCAAGAAATATTCAAGTTTTTACTGATTCGAAATTGGTGGCAAATCAAGTCAAGGGTAAATTCCAGTGTAAAGCATCTTATTTAAAAGGATACAAACATCGGGCTTGGGATCTTGTAGAAGACTTTGATGCTTTTAATTTGACACACATACCCAGAGAGCAGAATTCACATGCAGATGTCTTGGCTTCTTCAGTCGCAAGTTTAAAACCACTGGAAGAATTTAAATGGAATAAGTTTTCAATTGAGTTAGTCCCTTGTCCTTCAGTCCCAAATAATATAGATAATTTTCAGGTTTTCTCTGATGATCAACAGATTGTAAACTTTTTGCAGAGTACTAACACATTTGAAAATGCTATAATCGATGAGGGCCAAAGGGATACCTTGTTGGAACAGTTAGATGATGACAGGGGAATAATGAGGTTGAAAGACAACAGAATTCCAAAAGGGATGGTGGAGCTGGAGCGGCTCTTTGATGTTGACAAAATCAAGCAAAAGGTGAATTTTGAGGATTATGTGGGTGCCACAGACAGGTGAGATTGAAAACCCGAACATAGGGATCGAAGAAGATCCCGGGCACATCAAGTTGGCTAAGAACCGTGATCCAAAAATAAAAAGAAGTATGATTGATTTTCTTCACAGGTCCAAGGATGTCATGGCCTCGGTCATACAAAGACTTAAAGGTATTTGATCCGAAAGTTTACACTCATATTATACCTTTAAAAGAATTCTGCAAACCTTTCCGGAAAAAGTAGAGGCATGTCAATGCTCTGTTAGAGCCCCTCATCCAGAAAGAGGTAGAAAAACTATTGAGTGCCGCCATTATTTTTCCCATCAGGCATTCTACTTGGGTGGCCAATCTGGTGCCAGTCAGAAAGAAAAATGGAGAGATCCGCCTGTGTGTGGATTTTAGAAATTTGAACAAGGCATCTGAGAAAGATAATTATCCTCTGCCTTCTATGGATGAGGTGTTACAGATTGTCAATGGTTCGGAGATGATGTCTTTCCTGGATGGTTTCTCGGGGATATAATCAGATATTGGTTGAGAAGGAAGACAGAATGAAAACTGCTTTCACAACTAAGTGGGGAACTTTTGCTTACAAGAGGATGCCATTTGGATTAATAAATGTCGGAGCTACATTTCAACGAGCAATGGATCATGCTTTCAAGGGCCTTATGGGTAAATGCATTGTTGTTTACATGGATGATTTAACAATCTTCTCTAAATCTCGGTTTGACCATGTAAAACACTTGGAGTCCGTGTTTAACAAATGCGAGGAGTTCGACATTTCTTTGAATCCGAAGAAGTGCATTTTTGGTGTAACGGAAGGAAAGCTCCTTGGGCACTTGGTCACAAAAGATGGCATCTCCATGGATCCGGACAGAGTTGAAGCCATATCCGGCATACCATTTCCCAACTCCAAGAAAGAGTTGAGGTCCTTCTTTGGAAAAATTAACTTTGTCAGGAAGTTCATCTCCGGTTTTGCAGAGATAGTCAAGCCAATGAATGACATGCTAAAGCAAACTGCTCAGATTGTCTGGACCACAGAAGCTAAAACAACCTTCCAAGAAATCAAGACAGCCATCAAACAAGCACCAGTTCTGGTAAGCCCAGATTTCAGTGCAGATTTTTATCTGTACACCTTTTCTTCTGAACACACACTTGCTGCAGTTCTGACCCAACGGAGAGAAACTGGGGAACATCCAATTGCTTTCAAGAGTACCAATTTAAAAGGGGCTGAGCTGAAATATTCTCGTTTAGACAAACAAGCTTATGCCTTGGTGAGAGTAGTTAAGCAGTTCAGGCACTACATACTAAGAAGCAGAATTCATGCTATAGTTCCAGACCCAGCTGTTAAGTACCTATTAAGTCAGAATGAGTTGGGTGAACTAAGAGGTAATTGGGTTACAAGGCTGCAAGAATATGACTTAGAGATTCGGCCTGCAAAATTGATCAGAGGACTTGGTTTGTCCCGACACATTGCCGAAGTACCTGTACGGGAAGAAGTTAATCAGTTAAATTCTGAATCTGATGGCTGGTATGGAGATATTATTCATCTGCTGCAATTTGGAGTTTGCCCGTCTCACTTGAATAGAACCCAAAGGAGAGCATTAAAACTGAAAGCTGCTCATTATCTCCTCAAAGCAGGTAATTTGTTCAGAGAAAATTATGCTGGCATTTTCTTAAGATGCATTTCTCCGAGTGAAGTCAATGAAGTCATGTCCAGTTTTCATGAAAAGTTAGGGGCAGGGCATTCATCAGGATCTGCTACTATGCATAAAATATTGAGAGCAGGCTATTACTGGCCTACACTATTTAAAGATGCCCATCAACATGTGAGAACCTGCCATCAGTGCCAAACTTTTGCAGCCAAAGAGGCCAACCGGGCTCTACCATTGCAACCTGTTGTAATAAATAAACCTTTTATGCAATGGGGACTTGATTTTGTGGGAGTGATTAATCCAAATTCTTCAATAGGGCATAAGTATGTTCTAACGACTACTGATTACTGCACAAGATGGGTCGAAGCAGCAGCCACCACAAGAAGTACAGCTCATGAAGTGATTGAATTTCTAGAGTCAAATGTCATAACCAGGTTTGGGGTTCCTCTGAATTTGGTGTGTGATAATGGACCAGCCTTCCAATCATTGGAGTTTGCAGAATGGGCATACCAGATGGGGATAGTTATCAGATTTTCATCCAACTATTATCCCCAAGGCAATGGACTGGTTGAGTCCACAAATAAGAATTTAATGAATGCCATTAAGAAATCTACAGTAGACAAACCCAGGCAATGGCATACATTATTGAAATATGCACTTTGGGCTGACCGGATAAAATATAAAGTGGCTCTTAAAACTTCCCCTTTTGCTTTGCTGTATGGTACCCAGCCAATTGTTCCCATCTCTCTGAAATTACCTACTTACCAATTTGTCTTAGACTATTTTGAGGATCAAGCTGATGCAGAAGCCCGTGTTTTAGATCTAACTAATTTGCAGGATGAAAGACTCCAAGCCCTGGAGCACTTCAGTCGGCACCAAGAAACCGTCAAGCGCTGGTTTGACAAGAGGGCCAAAGTGAAAGCTTTTAGACTGGCAGACCTGGTGCTTCTATGGGACAAGGCCCATGAAAAGAAGGGTAAGCATACAAAGTTGCAGCCACTGTGGATAGGCCCATACCAGATTGCTGAGATTCTGGGTAATAATGCATTCCGTTTACAAGACCTTGATGGTAATTTTCTGGACCTCCTTGTTAATGGTCAATACTTAAAACATTATTTCTCGACTGTTTCGTCCAATGTATCATTTGAATGAGTCACAAAGAAGTTGTAACATGTGTATACATTGTAAATAGCTCTACAGTTTTATTTTATCTTAGCTTACTTTCAATGTCTGTACAGTGTTGTTTACTTTAGTTTTACTTTCAATGTCTATGCAGTGTTGTTTTATTTTAGTTTAATTTTAATTGTCTGTGCAGTTTTATTTTGTTTGTTGTTTAAGGTCTGTACACTCTGTGTCCTTCCATTTCGAGTCTGTACATTTATGTATTTTATTTCCTTGAATCTCGTATAGTTTATTTTATTTTAAATTTCATATTTTATTTTTATTTAAGGTCTGTGCAGTTTATTTCCTTTGTAAATAGCTCTGCAGTCTTATTTTATTTCATTTCCTTTGGTGCCTGTACAGTTTTATGTTAAAGTCTGTACAGTTTTATTTTTATTTTGTTTTTAAAGGTCTGTGTTTATCCTTGGAAGCCTGTACAAAGTTCTCTAGCTTTTAAGAATTATGTTCTTGAGTTTTGCCTGAGCATCAATGAAAAGTCAGCCTTCTAAATTTTTTATTAGTGTTCATTATCATAATTGTGAGATAGTCTATTTGAACTGAACAGTGGAACTATTTTTTTAGTTAGAACAATAGTGGAAGGATGATTGGATTTTGTGTCTTGCTTGCCACAATTGTTTTAATTATAAAGAAACTGCTATGCTGTTTGGTTGGAGAAACTCCTGAGGAATCCAAGAAAAGTTGGTTATAAGAGGGGACTATGATTCATGTAATTATTTGAGTA
The DNA here is from genome assembly GCA_028583015.1 of Wollemia nobilis. Taxonomy (NCBI): domain Eukaryota; kingdom Viridiplantae; phylum Streptophyta; class Pinopsida; order Araucariales; family Araucariaceae; genus Wollemia; species Wollemia nobilis. The sequence goes on from JAQPPZ010002272.1 coordinate 198,337, forward strand.
TCCACAGAGGCTATCAGTGCCTAGGCTGAAGCAGTTCCAGATTGATGAAATATTAAAAGAAAATTGTTATTCTTTCTAAGGCTTTTCAGATGTTGATATATTTCAAAAGAAAGAGATGAAAGTTGAGCAAGACAGCATGAAATTGGCACTCTGTTATTTCCAATATATATATAAAAAAAAAAAGAGATAAAAAGAAAAAGAAAAAGAGTTATATAATGAAAGAGGCAGCCAAGACTTCAAAAGATGTTTTTCTTCTACCAAGTTGTAGATTCTACCTTACAGTTGTAAATTTGGGTCGTGTAAATCTAAAGGGTAACTCTGTTGGGGTTGTAAAAGGCTAAACTAGTAAACAGAGCTCTACTCGGTTTCCCCTTTTTACAATCTAGAAAAGCTGATCAATCCAGAGTTCAACATTCGATCCAATCATTCTTGAAGAAAGTTTTATACGCTTGTAATTGCACATCAGAAATCTTCCTTAAATGATTCAACCTAGTATGTCCTTGGGAAATTTTAACAACTATCAGTTAGTAGTCAATTTATTTTGAAGAATATCTGTGGCAAGGCAAGATGCATGGTCTATGTTGTTTTGAAACTAGAGTCCTGGGTTCTAAAATAATGCTACTATTTTACCCGTAGATATCGCCATTTGTTGAGAAGCAACACACCCCCACTGAAAAATGAATTTCCATCCTTTGAAAACTTTGAGCTTTCATTTTGCAGTAAGGACCCTCTTGATATTTTTCAGGTTTTAATTCCAAATTTGCTTGCCTCCTTTTTCAAGTTGTGCTTTTATTTGCATCTGGCTTTGATTTATTCCAGAGTTCATTTTTCACATGTTAGAATCATTGCTGATTAAAGGAAATCTTTCACCGGTATGAAAAAATGCAGATTCCAGATAGATAAATTCATTGAAAATCAAAACTTTCCATTTTTGGCAAAGTAGCGAAATCGTGACACTTCCATTTTTGGAAATGTCGCGAAATCGCGACAGGTTTCAAGAAAATCCGCCAAGTCAGGAAAACGTAGCGAAATCGCGACACTTCCATTTTTGGAAATGTCGCGATATCGCGACACTTTCCATTTTTGGAAATGTCGCGAAATCGCTACAAGTCTGGAGAGAGAAAGCAAGATCGTACGGAACGTCACGATTTCGCGACATGTCGCGAAATCGTGACATGTCGCATTTTCGCGGCTGCAAGAAGAGAAAATCAGCTAAGTCCCAGAAACGTAGCGAAATCGTGACACTTCCATTTTTGGAAATGTCGCGATATCGCGACACTTCCATTTTGGAAAACGTCGCGATATCGCGACATCTTCCATTTTTGCGAAATGTCGCAGAAATCGCGACATGTCACATTTTTGGAAATGTCGCAAAAATCACGACACTTCCATTTTTGGAAATGTCGCGAAATCGTGACACTTCCATTTTTGGAAGGTGTCGCAAAATCGCGACGGGTTTGAGTCGGAGGCACAAGGCATGAAATCGTCGCGATATCGCGACACATTTTGGAAGAAAGCTGCAAGGGTGAAAAATGTCACGAAATCGCGACAGTTTTGGAGAGAGAAAGCTAGAGTGTACGAAACGTCGCGAAATCGTGACATATTGCAAAATCATGACATGGCGGGGGAAAGAAATGCTGAGGCCCGACTGTGTAGAGAAATTACGACATGGCAGGGGGGGAGAAAAGGAAGTCGGAAGAAGAAGGCGCGACTGTGTTCGTTGCAAAGGAGTGTTTAAAGAGTAGAGGTGTCACGAAATCGCGACACAATGAGCAAAAGTTGCCAAAGAGCAGGGGAAGTCACGATTTCATGACATGTCACGAAATCGTGACATGTCGCATTTTCGTGACTTAGATAGAAAAGGGCCAGAATGAAAACAACTAGAAATGGACACGTGTCACGATTTTGTGACACGTGTCAAAAGAAAGTAAGCATGCAAATGAACTTTAGGGCTTCATTTTAATATTTAAGGTTTTGATTTAATAATTTTAAAATGCTAATCCTTGTTTGTCTTTCATGCAGGAAGCCATCTGGCACTTACATGATAACGGAGAAATGGCCATAAAGACAAAGTCAAGTGCAAATTAATCAAAGACAGCCATATTGAAAGGAAAGATGCCGAAAATTGCTGTTTCATCCAAATTTTACAGATCTGGCCGCAAAGAGACTTTACGGTGACTAAGCAGCTGCCCATTTAATGGAGTATGTCGGGAATTGGCCGAAAAATGAAAATATCTACACTCAGTTATCGAAATTTGCCGATGGATGCATTTAATGATAATTTATGGCAGAATTAATAGCTTGCAGACATTTTCAACTCAGGGATGGCTCTGCGGAGATGAAATGTCAGAGAAGTGGTGATTCATCCAAATTACCCGAGGGCATTAATGAGGGCATTTACTCACAGTTGCGGGTGAATGCAAGTGGCATTCGAATTCTATCTTCTCCATTTATGGCAAGTGACTGCACTGATTTGCAGAATGGTTAAGTTTTATCCGAACTTTGTTTTAAAAGGACTTATATTGTAAAACCTGGGTCCTAGGGTTTAAGATGATAAGATTTACGGTTTGAGAAGAAGATATTTCTGAAAAGATCAGGGTCTGTCCTGAGTCTATAAATACTTCTTCTCAATGTAATCGCCAGGGAGGCGAAGACTTAGAAATAAAAGGCTATTGAAGCAATTTCTTGCAAATCTTGTTAAATACTTTGTTTCTGGACTTGGAGTTGATGTGCTTTTGTTCTCTGTGATAGCATGGCCAGGAGCCTAATCTTTTGCAGATTGTGATAAGTTCATCTTCTTTTGTTATCCGTTTCTTTAAATTTTATTAAATATATGTTGTGAATCTGTGTTATCAAGATTAAATATGTTGTTGGGCTTCATTTTTTCTATTGTATGCTAGGGAAAATCATAGATTTAAGGTTCAAGTTTGTTCTAATTGCTCTGTCCTCACCGTGTGAGCTATGCTGCTGGTGAGAAATACCAATTTTAACGGACTTCCCTTTTGTTTATGATTTTCTTTCAGATCTGTTCCATCTCTGCCTTATGCTCTTAGTAGAAAGTGATCTTAGAAATCTGGACACTTTCTTCTTTGATTTGTTCTATTGTGAAGCTGATAGTATAAATAAAATTGGTAGTTTTGTTTTACAGCTAAGTTTGATAGACTTCTCTTTCTGCCCTACCCTACTCTCTTTGTTTTACCGTGAAATGATCCATTTTTATTTTCTTTTAAATTTGTCATTTATTTAAATCTGCTGACCCATAAGAGCTAGATCAAAGAATTAATTTTAAATCTGATTGTCAACAAGTGACAACTTCTAGACATTACTGAACAAGTTCAGAGCCCGTTGTAAGGTAACAGATAGTCCATATTGAAAACTATTCCAGAAGCGGAAAAGAGTGAATAGACATTCGACCCAACTCTGTAACTCGCACCTTGGATAACCAACTAGATCCTAAAGTGAGTGGGATTTATCCCGTATAAGTGTTATCAGAGTTTCATGCTCATTCTTCGTAGGGTGTGTATAAAAGTCGGACCAACAGAAGGCTTCCCATAAAAAAAAGCACCATTGTTTGACGGATCTAACTACGTATTTTGGAGAATCAGGATGCAGACATATCTTTGTGCTTTGGGTTTCGACATCTAGGATTTAGTAGTTAGTGGATACATAATACCCCTCACTCTTCCAAAAGAGGCTGATGAAAAGAAACTATTTGAAAATAATTCAAAAGCAAAAAATACTCTCATGTGCAGATTAGCAGTTAGTGAACTAGTAAAGATCATGAGATGCAATACGGCAAAAGAGATATGGGACAAACTAAGGAGTATTCATGAAGGAGATGATAAGATCAAAGAGGCCAAGTTACAGACACATCAAGCTTAGTTCGAAGCATTGAAAATGAATGACGATGAAAACATTGAGGCATATATGCTAAGAGTTAATGGAATCATTAATGCGATCAGAGGACTCGACGAGGATATTGAAGACTCTGTCATCGTGAAAAAGGTACTAAGATCTCTTTCTCAAAGGTTTGATTCTAAAGTCTCAGTGATAGAAGAAGCTAAAAATATAAATTATTTTAGTATAGATGAGATGTATGGATATTTGACTGCATATGAGATGAGGATAGGAAGATCTAAACCCATAGACAGAGAAGCAGCTTTTAAAGCCCTTAAAAATAAAAATGTAAAACAAGAGTTTGAGAAAGAAGAGACATCAAATGAAATGGAAGCAAACTTTGTTAGAAAACTGAAAAAAGGAAAAGAAAAATACAGAGGGAAGCTACCGTTTAAATGTTTCAACTGTGGAGGCGTTGGTAATTTTGCGACTAAGTGTCCACTTAAAGAAAAGAACAAAAATGATGAAGGATCGCACCAACAAAGAAGTGACTGGAAGATGAAAATGAATTTCAGAAAAGGCAACTTCAAGAAGAAAAGTTTCATCTCCAGGAATGCCAGTTCATTAGAAGACAGCTCTGGTGAGGATTTTGAAGAGGAAATAGGTGAAGCTCTTTTCATGGCATTTGAAAAAGTAAAATCAAAAAATGAATAAGGAGAGAACTCTAAAGTATGTGGTGAAAACCTTGAGGCTGAGGTAGATCTAGAAGGTGAGTTGATATCTGCACTTGAAGAGTGGAAGATAGAAACGAAAAAAAATAAGAAAATGTTAAGAAAGCTTGAGGATGCAAATGAAATCATAACCAGTTTGGAAGTTCAGATAGAAGAATCCAAGAAAATATCTGAAGATCTCGAAATACAAATAACCATGAAAATAGATTACTGCAGCAAGCTAGAAGAAGATATTGTTGGTTTAAGAATGCAGCTAGAAGAGGTGAATAAGAAAATTAGTTGTTACCACAAATGTGAAGAAAGTTCTATGAAGCTGGATAAGATCATAAATGAACAAAGGCCTACAGGCATCAAATTTGGTCTGGGTTTCATCGAAGGAGAATCATCAAATGGATCAAAGACCAAAAATGTAAAATCCATGAAGAATGAAGATAAGAAACAGGTTGATCAAGAAAAAATGTCTCATGCAAAAGAAAGCAATAATGTGAGGTCACGAAAGGAGAACTGACAATGATGGATTCACCAATGTCACACATAAAAGAAGAAGAAGACCTATGGCTCCTACGACAACATGGAAAAGACCATCACCCAGGTTCAATTATCTCTTTTTTGGTTTCTGTTTTAAATGCAATGGCTATGGACATAAAATCTCAGACTGCAAATATAATGTAAGACCAAAGAATTTCACCAGTAGAAATATTTTTTCTCCTCTGATGAATTATACAGTAGAATGTTATAAATTTCACAATTTTGGGCACATTGCAAGAAAATGTAGAAGTACATTTGCATAAAATCAATTTCAAGGAAGAAAATTTCAACCAAATAGGATGAGACAAAATAGAAAAATTTCCAAAAAACATGCACAAGCTACTGATAAGGGAAAGGCAAAACAAGAGCCCAAAACTACTATCAAAACGGAGTGGAAAGGAAAAGAGCGACTTAAGGAAGAAAAGGAATACTTAATCATACAAACAAAATTTAAAGCATAGAATAAATATATACCATAGATACTTGATAGTGGATGCTCCAGTCATATGATAGGAGACAAACAAAAATTTGAGAAGTTACAAAAATATGAAGGTGCGGTAAAGTTTGGAAATAATGATGGAGCTAAGATAGTTGACAAAGTTTCAGTTAAAATTAGTGATGAAAAAATTAATTTAGCAGAAGTCTTGTTTGTGGATGGTTTGAAACATAACATGTTGAGCGTAAGTCAGATTTGTGATAAAGGTCATGAAGTGGTTTTTATGAAGCAGGGTTGTGAAGTTGAAAAAACAAATAGTGGAAAATTGATAGCAATTGGATCAAGGACATCTGGTAACCTATACATGCTCTTAGAGACTTCAAAAGGAGCTTGTTTTATTGGACAGGAAGAAGAAAATTGGTTGTGGCACAAGAGACTTGGTCATATCAGTTTTGATAATCTAGTAAAAATCACCTCAAAAAGGGCAGTGAGAGATATTCCCACCATCAACAAACCTGCAAACAACATTTGTGCTTCATGCCAAAAGGGGAAGCAAACTAGAGTCACATTCAAAACAAAAGAGTACTACACAAGCAAACCTTTGGAACTCATACACACTGATTTATGTGGACCCATGAGAACACAAAGCATAAATGGTGACAAATATTTTATGTTGTGCATTGATGACTATTCCAAAATGACATGGATAGTTTTCTTGAAGCATAAATTAGAAGCTCTTGATATGTTCAAGATTTTTAAAAACCATGTTGATAATGAAGCAAAAAAGAGGATCAAATGTTTAAGATCAGATAGAGAAGGAGAATTCATTCTAGAGGAGTTTATAGAGTACTATGAAAAATACGGTATTAGGAGACAGTTTTCAGCAGCCAGGACACCTCAACAGAATGGAGTGATAGAAAGAAATAACAAGACAGTGTAGGAAATGGCACGAACTATGTTGGATGAAAGCAGAGTAGTAGACAAATTTTGGAAAGAAGCAGTCCATACTACGATGTATATCCAAAATAGGTACATGCTGAGAACACATGAAATAAAAACTCCTTATGAGTTGTGGTTCGGTAAAAGGGCAACAACAAAATACCTCAAAATCTATGGCAGCAAGTGCTACATCAAAAGAACTGAAGATAATCTTGGTAAGTTTGAAGATAGAGCGGATGAAGGTATTTTTGTTGGTTATTCATCAAAGAGAAAAGCTTACAAATGCTACAACAAGAGGCTAAAGAAAATTGTGGACAGTGTCGATGTTAAATTTGATGAAGATAGAGAATGAGTAATTAACTATGAAATGAAATACCCAATTTATGAAGAGGTTATTGAAGGAGATGAGGAAAATGAAACCGAAAAGATACAGAAAAATGACTCAGATGATTTAAGTTGTGATTCAGAAGTGGAAGAAAATAAGAAATTCAAAACAGGCAGCTAGCAAAAAAATCATCCTAGAGAGCAAATAATTGGAGATCCCAAAGTTGGTGTTCAGACAAGAAGAAGAGTAGTAAGTAACTACTCTCTATTATCCAACATTGAGCCCAAAAATGTTGCAGACGCAAGCAAGGATGAAAGTTGGATGAAGGCAATAAATGAAAAATTAGATCAGATCGAGAAAAACAAAACTTGGGAGTTAGTACCTAGACCTGCAAATAAAAATATAATCGAGACTAAATGGATTTTTTTAAACAAATTGAATGAAGACGAACAGGTAGTCAGAACTAAAGCAATATTGGTATGTAAGGATTATGCACAAGTTGAAGGCATTGACTTTGAGGAAACTTTTGCACCAGTAGCTAGACTATAGGCAATCAGAATGTTTCTGGCTTTAGAAGTCTACAAGAATTTCAAAGTTTATCAAATGGATGTGAAATCAGCATTTTTGAATGGGAAACTTGAAGAAGAGGTTTATATTGAGCAACCAGATGGTTTCCAACTTGGTGATAATCCCAAATTTGTTTGCAAGTTGAAGAAAGCATTATATGGCTTAAAAAAGGCACCCCGAGCATTGTATGCAAGGCTAGAAAACTATCTCACCCAACAAAGGTTTAAGAAATGTATGGTGGATAGTAATCTGTATGTCAAAATAGAAAATGGGAATCTTATTGTTCTTGTTGTATACGTAGATGATATCATATTTGGTAGTAGCAAAGATGATTCATGTAAATATTTAGCAAATAAGTTGTAGAAAGAATTTGAAATGTCAATGATTGTTGAACTTTCGTATTTCCTCAGGTTGCAAGTTAATCAAAATAATAAAGACATATTTATTTCTCAAGTTAAATATGTGAAAGAGATGTTAAAAAAGTTCACAATGGAGGATTGTAAGCCAGTTAGCACTCCCATGATGAAAGGTTGCAAGTTGAGCAAGGATGACAAGTCTCCACCTATTGATCAAACCATGTACAGATCTATGATTGGAAGCTTACTATACCTGATAGCTACCAGACTAGATATTTTGTAGGCAGCATGCATGGTAGCATGATTTCAGGCTAATCCCAAGGAGACTCATGTGACAGCAGTGAAAAGGATTCTTCGATATCTCAAGGGTGCTATGGAATATGGGTTATGGTATCCGAAAGGTAAAGACTTCACCCTTATTTCGTATTTAGATGCATATTGGGCAGGATGTGTAGATGACAGAAAGAGTACCAGTGGAGGTGCATTCTATCTTGAAGACAGATTGGTCACGTGGCACAGTAAGAAACAAGAGTCAGTTTCTCTATCAACAATAGAGGCAGAATATATTACAGCAACAACATGTTATACGCAGGTATTATGGATGAAACAAACCCTAAAAGATCTTGATATTAGCTTCAATGAGTCAATATCAATCAAGTGTGATAACAAAAGTGCCATTAACATCTCTAAGAATCCAGTTATGCATTCATGCACAAAACACATTGCTATCAAGTATCATTTTTTGAAGGAGAAAGTTGCAGAAGGTGAGGTTAAGTTGGATTTTGTTCCAACTACAGAGTAAGTAGCAGATATATTCACAAAACCATTGCCCAAGGAAGTTTTTGAGTACCTTCATAATAAATTGGGAGTGGTCACACTTCCCAAGAATTGACTAGCTATAGGGATCACATTCTTAGGGGGAGCATTTAAGTATTTGATTATCTTTTTTCTCATGTTCATGATTTTTGCTAAGTGTAATAAATTGTTCCTGAGAATGTTGTGCATGGACTTAGGGGGAGTCTGCAGTAGCCCTTTGGTATTATTGTCAAAGGGGGAGAAGAGTTACAAGAAATTGCACATGTGTTGCCAACAATTCCAAAGGGGGAGATTGTTGAGCAAGGTGCAAGCAACAGTATTGTTATTGTTGTCAACACAGTCAGATAGATCTGTTGATGCAGTGGACAGGAAGTTCAAAAGCTATTCAGATGTAGAAGATAGGAGTTCAAAGGTTACTCAGAGTATGTACAATGTGTTTCCAAGAAGACCGAAGTGGCCCATATGCAAAAGATCAAATAAAAAGACAAGAAAGAAAAGTGTCACGATATCGTGACATATACAACAGACAAGAAAAACTATCGCGATTTCGCGACATGTTGGAAGAGAGAGAAAAAGTAGGAAAAACTGTCATGATTTCGTGACATGTTGAAAGAGAAAAAGACAAGTGGAAAAACTATCGTGATTTCACGACACGTTGGAAGAAAAAAAGGCAAGTGGAAAAACTATCGCGATTTCACGACATGTTGGAAGAGAAAAAGACAAGTGAAAAAAAACTGTCACGATTTTGCGACATGTTGGAAGAGAAAAAGGCAAGTGGAAAAACTGTCGCGATTTCGCGACATGTTGGAAAAGAAAATGACAAGTGGAAAAACTGTCGCGATTTCATGACATGTTGGAAGAGAAAAAGTCAAGTGGAAAAACTATCGTGATTTCATGACATGTTGGAAGAAAAAGGGAAAGCAGGAAGAAGTGTCACGATTTCGTGACAAGTTCGAAGAAAGAGAACAAGTAAGAAAAGTGTCACGATTTCGTGACATGTCGCATTTTCGCGACTAAAATAGGAGAGAGAAAGTAAGTTGGAAAAGTGTCGCAATTTCATGACATGTCGCATTTTCACGACTAAAACAGGAGAGAGAGCAAGTTTGAAAAGTGTCATGATTTTGCGACATGTCGCATTTTCACAACAAAAATAGAGAAAAATACTTCGAAGACAAAATTTTCACGATTTCACGACAAAAGCAGAAAGCAAGAATTCGGAAGCAGAAGTGTCATGATTTCATGACAAAAGTCAAGAAGTAAAGTACAGAAGTAGAAGTGTTGCGATTTCATGACAAAAGCAGAGAAGAAGACTTCAAAGGTAGAAGTGTCACGATTTTGTGATAAAAGCAAAGAAGTAAAGTACGAAAGTAGAAGTGTCACGATTTTATGACAAAAGTAGAGAAGAAGACTTCGAAGGCAGAAGTTTCATGATTTTGTGACAAAAGTAAAGAAGTAAAGTATGAAAGTAGAAGTGTCATGATTTCACAACAAAAGCAGAGAAGAAGACTTCGAGGGCAGAAGTGTCACGATCGTGACAAAAGCAAATTCGAAGTCTATGGAAGTAGAAGTGTTGTGATATCATGACAAAAGAATAGAGAAAGCGTATGGAGGCAAACATGTCGCGATATCACAACATGTATTTTTGTGGGCCAAAGATAAGAGAAAGAGCAAGGAGAAAAAGTGTCATGATATCGCGACATGTATTTTCATGGTCCGAAGCAAAGAGAAAGAGCATGGAGAAAAAGTGTCACGATATCATGACATGTAGTTGTTTTGTGGGCCAAAGCGGGGAGAAAGAAAGAGAAAGCGAAAGTGTCGCGATATCATGACATGTTGTATTTTCATGGTTGAGTTGAAGCCGATGAAGACAGATGACAATCGATTAAATTTAGGGTTTACAGTTGTCATGAAAGCCGACTTAGATTAGGGTTTACAGTTAACTAAGATTAGGGTTTTCATCACAAAAATTCTATTATAAAAGGAGGGTTGTTTGGAGATTTGAAAGTAAGTGTTGAAGTGTGCGAAGTTCGATCATAGTGCGCAGAGAGCAAGTCGTATCGAAATATGCTAAGTGTGAAATTTGCAAAGAGAGTAGAGTGCACAAAAGGGAGAAGATGATCGTGAAGTTTGACTGTAGCGAAGCAGAGTGTGTGAAGTGTTTGCGCAGAGTAAGGAGAGTGTGTAGAGAAATCAAAGGTATCTTATTATCAATCTTCTAGTTTCAGAATTGAAGTCCAAGTTGGTGCATGGCATAAGGGGTTGGTGCTCCTTCCAGTTGGTGCTGGTAAATCAGGGGTTGGTGCTCCTTTCTATTGGTGCAGATAAATCAGGGGTTGGTGCTCCTTCCAATGGGTGCTAGTAAATTGTTTGTAAAGTTGTTTCTTTGCAAAGGCTGGATTTGGATGGTAGTCCAGGTAGTCAATTTTTGAGGAGTAGCCACATTGGTGAACCTTGTTAAATCTTATGTTGTGTGATGTTATTTTGTGATACTTGCTTTATCTGGTTCTAAGGTTTCATTATTTCTATTTTAAGAGCTATGAATTTAAGTTTAAAGAGCCACACTGATTCACCCCCCCTCTCAGTGTCATTGTAAGACTAACATGCACATTGCACCCCTATGGATCAGACTCAGCTTCATAATCAACCTGAAAGAGGGGCCTAAATCCCTGCCACTGACGTAGTGACCACCAAGCATCATATGCAAGAGTAGTCCTAGCCATAGAAACCCTTGACTCCTAGAAATAATCAACTACATCCCCAAGTGTTTTTGGCTATATCCACTACAAACCTGTCTCTATAGCCATCCACCTGTAGATGATCAACAGCTCTGGTATGTCTTAAACTAAGCCAAACTATCGCAAGACATGAGATTAAAAATGGTAGTCCCTAATATCGTCCTTGCAGCCCAAGAGCCACCTAACACAATGAGTCTGACACAACCATTCATCAGCCTCAGGCTATGCAGGGCACCCTATGTATGGGCACCACTCTATATTGTCAGGCCTCAATTCCATAAATCTACTAAGGTAATGCCCGATGTCCCCTACATGGGACCTGCTCCAGAATCCCTCCTCCTCACAGGGCCAACAAGCTACGTAGCATTGATGTTGATCATCAATGGTAGTAATGTCAAGTGGTAGCTCTAAAAGATGCTCAATGTGGATATGCTGCCAACCATAGATCTATAGTAGTAGGCTATAGTTGATGCCTACCTGGATCCTACAAATCACTTGATAAAGCTCCCAATAGAGCTAGCATAATAAAGTACTCCCCCAGGCTAGGAGTAGTAGTCGATGGATGGTGCTCTGAACAACCCTCCTAATGCTGATAAGAAGGTTCTAAGGGATACTCGCACTTGAGGAGTCTGGAAGGACTATTTGCATGACCAGGTGCATGAAGACTACCTCTTTGATAGATAATATGCACTCCCCCTACTAGTAGCTGATGCGTACACCTCCATGATCCATCTATCACTGGGCCTCATTGCTTTGATCACCAAATATAGCATCACATAAAACCTTCTTCCTTTGATAGGAAGAGGAGGTGATGGCCTCACCATAAATAGGGATCCTAAAGATCTGATATACGTCCTCCAAGGTGATGGTCATTTCACCCATTGGCATATGAAATGTGTTGGTTTGGGCATTCCAGCTCTAGGCCAATGCAGTCATATATGTTATATCTACCCTAATCATGTGTAGATATAAGACAGCCAAATCTGACAGTTCTAAACCACTCCCTATCCCCTATAGTAATCTATCCATGGAGGGTGTGAAGTATGTCTGGCTCTCAGGCTCTATAAGTCAATTTTTGGAAATAAAAAATGCATAAGAGAAAAATCTAACTAAAAACAAGCAAAAACAAATAAAAAACAACTCTAAAAACATCAATAAAATTCAAAAGGCATCTCAAAAATGCAATAACTAGCATTAATTTCCAAAAAACCTTAGAAAAAGTGAGAAAAATTAGAAAAAAATTCCAAAGTCATCGAACCGTGGGTCAACCTTGCGGTCCGACTACGATCAAATTTGATCGTTGGAAATTTAAATTCTAACTACAACTGATAGTTGTGGTTCCCAAACTAAAAATTGGGAGCTACAGGTGCCAGCTGTGGTCTAGGAATGAGACCCATTTCGGGTCCCTTCCTAGCCTAGCTAGCCAAAAAAAATATAAATCTAACCTAGCCTAGTCTATGGTGAGGTTCATTACCAATAATTTAGTGAAGTTCATTAACCCATTACTTAATGTGGTTTATTTTTAGTTGGTAATGAGTGTGAGGACTCAATTTTGAGTTACCTTGTCCGCACTATGGCCTTTGCTAGTAGATGGTTATCTTGGGTCTACCATCGGTGTATGAGTGAAATTTGAGGTCAAGTTTGGCAGCGTTTCAAATCAAGGAATGTCTCTCACCTTTTAGAGCTCTCTAAAATGCAGTTATTTGAATGAGAATAATGAAATTTTCAAAGTGGGAAAACTATTTATAGTTTCCCTAATTTTGACGGACCGTAGACCCGACTTGCGGTTCCCAAATTAGAAATTTTCAACCGTAGACCGTACCCATGGTTTGTAAATAGCATTAAATACACTCAAACCCCATCGTGGGAAGGTCTAAAATGAAAAATTAATGACTCATAATAGATCAAATTTCAAAAAGAGAAATCAATATTGCAAATTTGGTGTTATTCAAAGCACCAGGATCGATCAATAAATCAAAATTAACAAAAAAATCAAATAATTAAAAACCAAATGTGCCTCGTATTCAGTCATTTAATCTACACACTTGGTGGTTGCAGTGACCTACGATCCATGCAATCTGACAAGAGTAGTAAATAACCATAAGGACATTTGGGGTAAAAAAATTTATCGTTGATTTGATATGCTTCTTTTCAATCCCTAAGAAGGCCTTTGCGATTTGACTGCTCCATGGGAACAAGACGTTTCATGTCATTTCTCCTATGACAAATTTCTAGCATATCATCGATAACTTGATTCAACACAAATATAATTGGATTTGTATCAGTTTGATTCCCTAAGATGGCTATGGTAGCCCGATTGCTCCATGCGATAGAAATTTGTAAATACTATTAACAATTGCAATCAGAAGCTAAACTAGGCCTAGCCAAGGTATTAAAATGCTCAAATATAAATTTTTTTAGATTATTCATAGTGGTCAAGTGACCTCGTTTCTTCAATCATTGTCATTATACTCATCGACTCATTGCTTGAGGGGGTATTCATAATATCAAATCATAATAAAAATTAGTAGAAAATCCCTAATATCATAGATCCCTTGATCTTGTCAAAATTGTGTTCGTCCTTACGAATCATTATCAACAACTATCATAATATTACCCCTTTGCTTGGGGAAAATAGCAAATATGATAATTTATTTGTAACTCTCATCCTTTCGGATTGACAGGCGTCAAAGCCTACTTGGCATTGATGCTATCCGAATATCTAGTGATGAGTACAAAATTTTTAATTTTAAGCCTCCAAAGAGTTGGAAGCAATGATTCCAGGGTGCACATCCTTTTGCAGGACCTAGGGTATCTAATGTTGATTCGACTAATGATAATCATAGAACCTTTGGTATCATTTTAGGAGGTCTATTTTTCTCAGTGTTATACGATCTCACAATGCATCTCAAATGTGGCATTTGTATACACCTAAAATGCGTCATTGGCGACTACTCATATGGGCATGCTACAAGACCATATGGAAGATCTTGGATAGGCTCCAATATAGAGTAGTGGTTCTAACCACTCAAGTTGGTCTCCTTGGCCTAATCAGTATGAACCATAGCCCAGACCTATGGTCTATAGTTTGAACCATAGCTAAGGCCTATGGTTTACAGTATGAACCACAACTGCAACCTATGGTCTTAACTGAATTTCAGTTGACCTTCATCCAAGCAAAATTGGTTTAAACAACCATTTGTTCTAGAATAAGGTGGTTAGAGGATGAAATATTCCAATCCAACTATCCTAACCATCCCTTCTTGATATTATCTTCTCCATGAATCCATCCCTATCCCTAGGACATCTTATAAGTACCCCTTCAAATTAGGGCAATGATATAGAAAATTTTGATAGCGAAGCACTATCGAAATACTAAGTGAGTGTATTTTGGAGATCAAAGCAGCAAATACCTATTGAGTTTTGGACTCACTTGAGTGAATAGAGGGAGCCTTGTTTCCATCCCCATTGCCAATTTGCCAAAAATCATGACAAATTAGGCCATGCATGCCCTAAGGACCTAGGAGAGCCAAGAAATGCTAATTCAGGCAAAGGGAGACCCCATTAAATGATTCAACTGCTATACTTGTCAGAATACACCGAAGGTGACCCTTGAACATCAATTTTACAAGGAGATCAAGCCCACAACCCTTGAATTTGGAGGGCAAACCACTTGGTTGCTCACCGTGGCTTTCAACCATGATTTATAGTGCAGACCACTCATCAGAGCTACGGTTTGCAACAGGGGTAAAATATCTTTACTATTTTCATTACAATCTGATTAGTTAGGTTAGAATTAGCATTTTAGCCAATCAATTGTTGTTTTAGAGATCTCTGACCGATAGATTTAGTGTTTAGAGTAATTTTGTCATATTAGTGTAGAATATGCATTAATGGCTTCTTTTCATGCTTTCATGCTTCATTTCACATAATTGATCCATTAGATTGATAGTTGTAGTTCTTGTTTACATCTTTCAAGCAATCTTGATGAATCTTGCATATGTCTAACACATTTTATTAGCTTTCTTGGTTTTAGTTATAATGGCATATACATGTTTATTACCTTCAATGGGCCTTATGACGAGAGTTTGCCTATATTTTTAACTATCTTTTGTTGTTTCTTGACCACAGGTATCTATATTCAAAGGATCCTACATTAAAATCCTTCCTCAATATGAGGAAGAGATTCTACTCCATCCTAGGGTAGTTTGTAACTATTTGAAAAAGCATTTATAGTGTGCCTACCCCATTGGGGGCTTTGGCAATTGTATCAAGAGTATCAGCATTCTGGTGACCCTAAGAGGGGCAATATTGTAACCGAATTTCATTGACAATATTAATAAAAGAAACACATATTTTCATTGTTACATGCAATCTTGTTATTTTGTCTTGTTTTCCTATTGATTTCATTAACGCAATAGCTAGGTATAACGCTTTTTGGGATAGGTTAGAGAGTTTTACTGGTGCAATTAGCATTTTTAGTCATTTTCCTTCATTCTTGTAATTATGCTACTAATGTCTCTTTTCATGCTTCCATGCTTTCAATTTCGTAATTAGTCCATTAGATAGATGCATATGCTTTTCCTTTACATGTTCTATGGTGATATTTCATGATTAAAATAGGTTTAATATGCTTCTTGCACTTTCTTTATTTCATGCTAATTACATCATACTTTATGCAAGATTCTCTTATAGCCTCATAAAGAGAGGCCTCATTTGTATCTAATGTTTCTTATTGTTTATTGCATACAGGATCAACAAGGTTTTGATATGCAAGGTAGCAAATACCTCTAATCATGGATAATAAGGTCATCAACACATTGGAGTAGTTCATGTCATTATAAAAGGCCCTTAAAGACACCTACCCTTTCCAGGGATTGTCACACTATAGTTGTTGTATCAAAATGGGTATCCCTAATAGGGACATATTTGTAACATGAATTGATTCATATTAATGGAAGATACATTTCTTGTTATGTGTTATTTCTTGTCAATTTATGTGTGCATTCTCATTTTCATATGATCTACAACCATTATAGCAATAGGCGTTAGCCTTTTAGGATGTTACAGAAGGTTATCACGATAGGAAAAGCATATTTTATGCCACATATTATTGATCTCTATGTTTTGTGATGATAGGTGCTAACTAATGTTCACAGCCATAGTCAACATTTATTATCGTAGCACAGACCCATGAGCAACATTGATAACCATGCCACAGAGCCATGGTTAGAATTTGGCAGGTCGTACAACAAGGAGAAAAAGCTTATTTGGATAAGGATCTAAGGTAGGATCTATTTCTCTTTGGATTTCTCTGTTCTCTGTCTGTATGTTTTTTCTAGAATGCGCAAAATGCTAGCATAATTAGGGAATGCAATGAAAGAGGATTAAATGCATTGAGTCCCTAGGTCTATTTTGTAGGTTTCATTAGTCGCTTCTAGGAATATCAGACCTCTAAGTGTAGTTCGCTCTAGTCTCTAGCAGTCTAGACCCTTGTTGTATGTTGGTTTTGCTTGCATAAGGTCCATTTAGTAGCCATCTCGTCATCGTTATTAGTGTGCATATTTTGAAATTCATGTAGATTAATCATGCATATTTCTAAAAATCAAACGTTCCTTTTTGCATAGCATGCAGAATAATAATTTGAATGCTATTTTATGCATTTAATTTTCATGCAAAATAAAAAGAACCTACACACACCATGATACAATTAAACACTAATGAGTTGGAAGTCACATCCAACCATTGGTAAGGTTTAACGACAGTGGTAGTGATTTCCATCCGTTGGACAAAATCCTTTGTACCTTGTGTTACTAGACCAATACGAGACCCAAGAACCATTCGTAGCTCAAAACATTGCATGTATTTCTCTTTGGAGGGTATAACGTTGACCAGGTGAGATTGGGTGAGGGTCTGGCAGGACCTGTGCTCCCTGACCATGTGTGGGCTTCATTACCACACCATAGGTTGGATTACGTGACCATGAATTTTATTTATGGTTGTCAATTTATGAGTATACAGGTGAAAACCCTTTAACAACTGAGTATATCATCAACATATTGAAAACACGATGAGAGTTACTTATTGATACAACAAATTATAAAAAACATCAAATAGTTTAGGGTTTACTTTAAAACTTTAAAAGAAGATAATCACCATTGCTTTCTTTGTTTGCCTTAAAACTTATATAAAATATAATATAATAGCATGGTGCAAACATAAAGAGGCTAATCTGGGCATAGATCTGAGATCGAAACCAAAGCTTCACCCAACACACAACAAGATGCATAGAACCCTCGAGCACATAATCCTCCCTAATGTGATTTGGCGAGTATTAGAGGCGAAAATACTACACACAGGGATTTTTTTGAGAATACCCTAGTTAGAGGAGCTACTAGACACTCCTTGCAACATAGATTAGAGCATGGAGCTTCCCAACATGGGGGTTTCGAACATGTTGGCATTTACCATAACTGCACTCCCTATGCATCCACGGGATATGCTAAAGAGTTTGTCATCAAGGGATACAAGTTGGTACCTCTTTGTTCCATGTCTAGGGGATTTTTGAGGCCTCCAACATCTAAATATAGATGAAATCAAGATCCCCCCCCGTCAAAAAAAAGTTAAAAACCTATACCCCTTTTTTTTTTGTCTCCCCCCCCCCCCCCCCCCCTGTTTTCTTCTGCCTCCCCCCCCCGGGGGGGGGGCGCGCCTCTCTCCCCCCCCCCTTTTTTTTAAAAATAAAAAAAAAAAATTTTTTTAAGGTCCCCCCCCCCCCCCCCCGGGGGGGGGGCGGGGGGGGGGGGCCCGGCCCCCCCCCCCTTCTTTTGGGGGGGGGGGGGGGGGCGGGGGGGGGGGGGGCGCGGCCCCCGCGGGCCCCCCCCCCCCCCCCCCCTTTTTTTTTTTTTTTTTTTTTTTTTTTTTTTTTTTTTTTTTTTTTTTTTTTTTTTTTTTTTTTTTGGGGGGGGGGGGGGGGGGGGGGGGGGGGGGGGGGGGGGGGGGGGGGCGGGCGCGCGCGGCGCGGCGGCGCGCGGGCGCGGGGGGGGGGGGGGGGGGGGGGGGGGGGGGGGGGGGGGGGGGCGGGGGGGGGGGGGGGGGGGGGGGGCGGGGGGGGGGGGGGGGGGGGGGGGGGGGGGGGCGGGGGGGGGGGGGGGGGGGGGGGGGGGGGGCCATCCATTTGGGGTAGGTATATAGAGCAACTTTTGAGAGTAGACCCGTGCAAATTCCTAACAAGAGTGAACCATATAGGATCACACTAGACATATCTAAAGTGGTAGAAAATGGTATGCCACCTCATGAGCCATGGTGTAGTATATATTTGTATGGTTTAGATAGAGTCCTAGGATAGTTAGGTTATAAGCCTACTCCTATGCCTTCTCGTTCGGCAAGTGTGTGTAGCAGTAGTACCATTAGAACTATTCAAGAACCTAGAGAGGGCTCCAAGAATCATCATGACATGTGTATCCTTGCATCACAGGTAGGTAAAGAGTATAGGCCATAGCTAGACATGAATGCCATATTAACGAAAAAAGGCAAGAGCATAGCAAATAAATCCCTTGGGGGACATACACACAAAACCACTCGAATAGAGCACACACACCAGAGGCCTCATACGACCGATCAAGTAGATAGATCTCATATAATGGTGTTAGATTAGAGACATAAAATACTACAAGACCAATTGGAGGATGTTCACACAGATCGGGAATGCCTTGAAAACAAGAAAACTCATAGTCAAAGGTTCCTAAGATAACATTTATATGAACAACGCATGCATGAAAAATGCATACTTTATTATAAGGAGTGTGTTGAAATGGAGGATCTACTGGCTAGGGCATATATACATCCTTGTGATGAGCATAGGGAGCACATTGATAGATGAGCTACTTGTAGCCTGTGTTACACCCTGAGTACATAGGGACTCATCCTAACAATTCTGCCCAACATAGATATAGGTGCCCCACATCCAAATATCATGGGCAGAGACAATATGAGGAAGAAGTGGGAGAGGAAATAGAGTAGGAGTATCTTGAATCCTCCCAATTTGAAGAGGAGGAAGAGCCTAATCCTCTACGTCAGTAAAAGAGGAATCGACCTCTGAAGGTTCCTCCAAGGTAATCTAGAGAGAAGAAGTTCTTATCTTTGTAGGCTTACAAAGCCTTAGCAGAAAAGGTCAAAGCAATTGAGAAAAAAGGAATGACTTACCAAAATACTACCTTGAATAAAATCCATAATGAAACTTTATTCCCATCAGTGCCTATTCCAGCCTATCTTGAGCATTTTAAGATGCCTAGGCTGGAAAAGTTCAAAGGAGAGGAAGATGTCGAGGAGCATGTTACAAATTTTCTAGAAATGTGTTTTCAGATTACAAGCAATGATTCCTTTCTCCTATACACCTTAATTACGACCCTCTCAGTCCTAGTTCAGGAGTGGTTGAATCAACTAATAAGGCATAACATCGCCAATTTTGAGCAATTGGCTGATGTATTTCTTGAATGCTTCTCCTTTGTCATTAATAAAAAGCTAAACTTATCCGATTTGGGTGCTTTAATGCAACACGATGATGAGCCAGTGATGAATTATGGAAAATTATGGAGGAATATGATGGCAAAGTTTACATTCCCCATCCCTGCTTCTGAGTTAACTCGAATGTTTATGAAAAATTGTGCTAAGCACATTTTTCCATTACTCTAGTTGCAATAGTATTAGACCTTTGAAGAGGCTTTGGCACAAGCCAAAGTAATTGAGGATATCAAGTTGCAGGAAGGCAACTTGAATATTACGAATAAGAAGGAGTGGAACAATAAAAGCATTTAGAAACAATAGCCCAAACCGGCCCACATAAATCAAGTAGTCCTAAACCTTTATAAATGGGATAAGGGGAAAAAACAAAGAAAATATCAAGCCTAACCTCCTCTTGCGTAGTATGAGCAACATAATAATAATCAAAAGGGTAATAATAAGGAACAACACCCACCTCACTAGTTCACACCTTTTATGGAATCGATGACTTCGATATTCCATCAATTATGTGAGACCAAGGCCATAAACTTACCAGAGATCATGCTATTGGACCCTAGTCAACCCAATCCAAATGGGTATAGGGATGAACTATACAACATTTTCCATAGATCAAAGGGACACAACATAGAAGTATGTTGGAGTTTCAAGAATTCGGTACATAACATGATAGAGAAATATGAGCTAACTATGGATAACCCTTAGGCACCAGATAACCAAAATATAGGGATTTACAAGAATCCTTTGCCCAATCATGAGGTACTAAGGAATAATATTGGCCAGGTCAACCAAGTGTGCATTGAACCTCCAACCCATGCATCCATTGGTATGGTCAATGTTGTCACCAGACATGTGAGGTATGAGAGGCCCAATCAACCTCCAACTCCCATCAGAGTTCAAGATGTACCTCCTCCAAGACCAGCCCAAAATGTTCTAGGCCCACCAATTAGACCGGTGGTGATGATCAAGAGTATGTTGATTCAAAACCTATAGACAAATCCTGCAAATTTGTCAATCTATGAGCTAATCCAGCAGTCTCCCAAGCATAGGGATATTCTTATGGACATTTTAAGGTCCATCAAGGTATAGTACCAAGATCTCGAAGAATTCACACACTTCGTGGGACATGTACAATAGTTCCAAAAGTCGGTCATTAAATTTCATGACCATGAAGTCAAGACAGTTTCTACTATTATATAATATCCACTACTTCACATTATAGCATGTATGAATCACATACCGTTCAAGCGGGTATTTATTGATACGGGGTCATCAATCAACATTATAACAAACAAGGCATTGACTTATTTAAAGTTACCAAAATCATATATTGTACCTTCAACATTTACCTTGCAAGAATTTAATGATGCGTTATGCTCGATGGTAGGTACCATAGTCCTTCCAATCCAAGTCAGAATAAAGACCATATCTATGATGTGTCACATGATCGAAGGTGCTATGCAATATAATATCCTATTAGGGAGACCTTGGATTTGATAAATGTGTTTCATCCATTCTATACTTCATCAGTGCATCAAATATGTACATGAGGGACAGGTTCACATGGTGCCTTCAGATGAAGAACCATTTAAGTACATGAATCTAGAAGACTTGCCAAGGGATTTCATGCTCCCTTAAATACACCTAGACATATGGCCTACGTCATTGATTAAAGAACCAAGAGGTAAAGCAAAAGAAGTATGTGCAAATCTTACAACATCCACATCGCAATGACCAGAGCACACAACTATTACTTCTACTAGACCATCCACATCCATAATGCATCAGGATGACATGAAGCTAAAAGAAAAAATGGGCAAAAAAGAGATAAAGCAAGTGCCCAAATCTGTTGTTGATGAGATTCCTAATTCTATGGAGCTAGAGAATGCTCAGGTAGAATTCGAAGAGGCACCTCAGCCTACTTTACCTGCATCTTCAGTAGGGTCATCTACATCACAGGTGACCATTCACTTGGTTAATCCCGTAATGGGGGAATACATTGTGTAGAATGTTATGTTCATACCAATCATTGATATTGTATAGGACATCGGTCGATGACGAGCCCATTTCATTCCCATAGATATGGTGGTGCCACTGGGGGTACTACCTAATCAAACAAAATTTATCTATGGAGGGCTCGACTAGATAGCATCTCACAACCCCATGGACGAAGACGATGATGAACCATTTGCCATGGATGTTCATTATCTTTCTAACCCAGAGTATGCCCTGCCATATTTTGAACGTTACCATTGGCATGGTTATGGCCTTGAGCTATTCGATAAGGGGTACAAGAGACCTTATGAACCACAATATTAGTTACCTACTGATAGGTTTGGGTTAGGATACTACATCGAAGGAAAATATGAGCTCTTAGTGGCATCTTTAGACTACCTATACCTTAGCATAGGGGGTGAAGTCGACTTCAATCCTTACCACCTCAATCCCTTGACCATTTGTAGGGATAATTAGATAGTGTCGTATGTCACTATAGAACCACTCGTGATATATCATGATGACATCTTGTTGGTTACCTTTATAGAACATATACCAAGAGATAAATTGGGTGAAAAAATCCATCAAGAAGCCAATGACATTGGTCTATAGGTTCAGGATACTAGTTTAAAAATATAAACCTGAGTCATAATACCCTTGTAATGAGGATAAAGCAGAGTCCATATTTGATATTGGTGGATTGAGCTATAGGCATGGGAGTAATTATGATGATATATCCTCAAGCGATGAGCATTTCGAGGATAGAACTGAGTTGGCCTACATAGGACCTCTTAATTTATGTTATCTACTACCTTTAGAGACAATCATCAAGGATGAGCAATACTCTATAGGTGATATCGATTATCAAGATTGGGATCACATGGGACCCCATATTACTAATTTTCCAATTCTAGTAGCTAGTGATGAAGGTATCTATTACGATAGTGATGAAGAATATGAGATAGAGAGCCTATCTAGGACCTCCGTACCTATGTCATCATAATGCACCTTACACGATAAAGGATATGTATAGAGACATCAATCTTCATCCTCTCCTTAGAGGAAGACCACCTAATTTATATAGGATTTACCATATGTTCTTCCCTAATCCACCAACATTCAAAGAGCTTCTTAAGTCTAGTGATTATGTTTTTGAGTTCATCCATAGATCGGATCTAGAGATCCCTATACCCCAGAACCACATCTCAAGGATGGAAGCTATACAAATATAGAATCACATGCACATGGTCTTGGAGACATAATCCAATCCATCAATATGATATCCATTTATTTGACCACTCCACTCTACAATCCAGTCGATCCATGCAAACCATTGTATCTAAATATAGATGCTATTGATTGGGATTGTGCTGATTCACCATTAGAGCTGAATATTTCTTCCCTAATGAATAAATGTTGCAACCATTTCATTTTATACCAAGATATGCACATGATGTCTATCATGCTAGGGGTGCTTTTGATGTGGAACCCATAAACCCAACAGATGACATCCATTTGATCTCTATGCCTCATCATCTTAAGGAGGGATTGCATATGTCAATAGAGGAAACCTTCAAAGTGGACATCAATGATGATCCCACCAATCCAAGGAAGGTTAAATTTGGAGAAACTTTAACTCCTGATGAGCGTTCTAACCTCATACCTCTACTAAAAGAGAGACTTGATCTCTTTGCTTGGACTTACAAGGATATACTAGGTCTAGATCCAAAATTGGTTACACACAACCTTTCACTAGATCTATCGAAGAAACCAGTCAAGAAGAAACTTAGGAAGATGCATCCAATAGTAGTCTTAATGGTAAAATATGAGCTACAAAAGTTGTTGGATGTGGAATTTGTCATTTCCATTGACTATCCAAAATGGGTATCCAATATGGTGCCTATAGGAAAACCTGATGGAAGGATCCATATTTGTACGAATTTTAGAGACCTCAATAAGGCAACATCGAAGGATTAATTTTCATTATCGAACATAGATGAGCTCTTAGACACAACTACGGGTCATGA
Source organism: Wollemia nobilis (assembly GCA_028583015.1). Taxonomy (NCBI): domain Eukaryota; kingdom Viridiplantae; phylum Streptophyta; class Pinopsida; order Araucariales; family Araucariaceae; genus Wollemia; species Wollemia nobilis. The sequence continues at coordinate 222,149 of JAQPPZ010002272.1, forward strand.
AATGCTCTCCTTAATGGATGATTTTTTTGGTTACAACCAAATTTGGATTAAGCCCGAAGACCAACATAAAACTGCATTCATAATGCCATGGGGGATATTTTGTTACAAAGTTATGCCATTCAGCCTTAGGAATACTGGTGCTACATATTAGTGGGCTATGACATATATTTTTCATGATTACATGCATAAGATCTTAGAATATTACATCGATGAATTATTGGCAAAGTCATTGCTATGTGAGGAGCATGCCGAGGTCCTAAGAAAGGTCTTTGATTGCCTGATAGAGCATAATGTTAGGTTGAATCCTAAGAAGTGTGTATTTGGTGTCACTTCAGGAAAAATCTTAGGATTCATCATTTCAAAGTGAGGGATCTAAGTCAATCTAGCAAAGGTTAAGGCCATTTTAGAAATGCATCCTCACTCAAATATCAAGGAACTAAGAAGCCTTCAGGGTAAAGTAGCATCCATAAAGTGATTCATCGCTCAATTATCAAATAAATATCAACCCATGAATCGACTGCTACACAAGGGGGTCCCATTTAATTGGGATGAGGACTATTAAGAAAAATTTGTAGAAATCAAGCACTACCTAGCGATGCTACCAGTACTAGCTCCACCAAAACTAGATATACCATTCTTGCTATATATCAATGACTAATTTTGCATTAGGGACCATGTTAGCCCAAAATAATGCATAGGACAAAGAACAAGTCATATATTACATTAGCTAAACTTTGGTGAGTTACGAGATAGGATATGCATACATGGAAAATCTATGTTTAGCAGTGGTATTCATAAAAAATAAATTGTGATACTATATGCTAAGTCATATGACGTATGTTATATCAAATCAAAATCCTTTGTAATACATGATGAGTAAAACATACCATAATATGCGCAATGCAAAGTGGATCATGCTATTGATAGAATTTGATTTGGAATTCATTAGCCAAAAGTCCATCAAGGGACAAGTCATAGCTAATCAACTGGCTAAGGCACCACTCAAAAATAGTAAGCCTCTAACCATTGAGCTTCCTAATGATGCATTATTTGCATTATCAGAGGGTCCTGAACCTGAAGAACTAAACAACAAAGCCAACATGACCTTGTTCTTCAATGGTTCAAAATGTGATCTAGGGGGTGGTGCAGGAGTAGTTTTGTTCACACCACAAGGTGATCATATGCCCTTGTCATTTAAGTTGGACTTTCCTTGAACTAACAATAAATATAAATATGAAGCCCTAATTTTGGGCCTCCAAACAACTATCGCCATGAAGATTAAAATATTAAATATATTTGGTGACTCCCTTCTCATTGTAAATCAAGTTAAGGGACTATTTAAATGTAGGTGCCCAGTCCTGAAGGAATACAAAGATCTTGTTGATACATATATAGCTAAATTGGAGTGGTATGACATCGATGCAATCCCTCATTTTTCAAATAGATTCACAAACACAATGGTATCTTTGGGATCCTTAATACCTTAGAATATATCTACTAATTTTACCACCATCCATGTCAAAACATTATCACACTCTATTGTGCAGCATGGAGATATGGATAACAAAGAGTCCATAAACATGATTCATGTAGAACCAACTCATAAATGGTCCTAAAAATCCAGAGACTTCTTTAAGATAGCACCTTGGGGGTCATTGATATCACAGGGTCCTATGGAGAATGGTACTACCATTCACCATAAAATTGTTTTCTAGTCTGCATTTGTGAATTTTGAACCATAGGAGGAACATGTTGTCTTGTCAGTCAAAGCTGAAGCCTATCAAAAATGGATGTCATAGATCCATGACTTCCTGAAACTTGGTGTAATCCCCAAGGATTATTGTGTGTTGCAAGATGCACATTCAAATAGAAAGTAACAAAATATGTCTTGTTAGGAGATATTTTATATTATCAAAGCTATGATGGAGTTCTCCTTCGTTTCCTTGAGCCCCAAGAATCAGCTTGGGTGATTTCACAAGCTCACGATGGTACATGCGGTGGCCATTTTAGTGGCATGGCTATCATCAAGCACATCCTTCACATGGGCTATTATTGGCCTACTATGGAGAAGGACTACAATGTGTATCTCACGAGGTGCAACAAATTCCATAATCATGCTAATATTGTGCACCTACCATCACAAGCATTACATCCCATTCAAGTGGCTTTACGATTTGCTCAGTGGGATTGGATATTATCGATAATATCTCTCCTCCATAATTGGGCCAACATATGTTTATCATTATAGCTACTGAGTACTTTAAAAAGTGGGTGGAAGCCATTCCCTTAAAAATGACAACTGGATCATGTATTGTTGAGTTCATACTCACCAATATTATTAGTCATTTTGGATACCATCCAAGATCATTTCGGATAATGGAACTTCATTTAAGAACAAAACTGTGAGAGATTTTATGTCCAAGTATAGGATCAAGCACAGTTTTGCAACTCTATATTATTCACAAAAAAAAAGGCAAGCTAAGGCCTCCAATAAGATGGTGGTATCTATATTAAAAAGATGGTACAAGAGCACCACAAAGACTGGCACACCTAGTTGCCCCTTGCATTATGGGATTATAGTACTAGCATTCAGAAACCCACTGGGGCAACTCTGTTTTCACTAGTATATGGCACTGAGGCAATTATGCCCCTAGAGTTGGAAATTCCAATGTTGCACATCACATTGAAAGAGTCCATCGATGACGAAACTATGTGGCAAGATCACCTTGATCAATTAATGCTACTTTTTGAATGTCACGTAAATGCCCTAGAGCTTCTCCACATTTATTAAGAATTCTTAAAATGAGATTATAATGACAAAGTCCATCTGAGAGACTTTGAGGTTGGTGATTGATGAGATTTGCAATGGAATTAAAAGTGTGAAACAAGCAATTAAATGATATGATGTAGGTTTAAATACAAGGAGGTGGTTCGGTTGGAATGAACCGCCTGGTTGGTTGCCAAACCAACCAAACTAATTGGAGAGTGCTATGCGCTATTTTTCCCCCTTAAACTATAATGTAATAAATACATCATATTTTATAATATGCTAACATCCCCCCTTATTACATTATTGGAAAATACCAAGAGTATTGTGAAACATTTCAAATTTGACCCATGCAAGTGCCTTGGTGAAGATATCTGCAACTTGTGCATCAGTGGGAATGAATTGGAGTTGTATATTGTTCTTTGGAACTTCATCGTGAATGAAATGACAATGGGTGTCAATATGTTTGGTACGATCATGAAATATTGGATTCTTGACAAGGTTCAAAACACCTTGATTTTCGTAAAACAAATGCAATGGAAGATTCTCTAGAAGACCTATATTTTTAAGGATGCGATGTAGCCACATTATCTCGTAGACTGCTCCACTAGTTGCACGATATTCTGCCTCTGTAGAAGAAATAGCAACCACTTGCTGCTTCTTGTTGTGCCAAGAGATAGGACCATATCCAAGATGAAAGATGTATCTAGAAGTTGATTTCTAATCATCAATAGATCCAACATAGTCTGAGTTTGTGTATCCTTGTAAATAGAACTTTTTATTCTTTTTGTACTCCAAGCCATAATATGATGTACCATGAACATAATGTAGAACTCTTTTTGCTACTTTCCAATGACTTACTTTGGGTTCCTGCATGAACCGTGAAAGATAACCCACAGAAAAACTAAGATCAAGCCTAGTATTGGTTAGGTATAATAGATTCCCGATCAGTTGATGATAGAGAGTGCCATCTACCTATGGAGATTGATCATATATTGACAACTTAAGTCCTTCTTCCATGGGAGTAGCCTTGGACTTATAGTCATCCATGCGATATTTCTCAATCAAATTCTTGGCATATTTCTTCTATGTAACTCTGATGTGATGTTTTTTTTTGAGTTACTTCTAAACCAATACAGTAGTGTAGAAGTCTTATATCTGTCATTTCAAAAGATGATTTGAGATCACTTTTCACTGTATCAACCATACTTTATGAACTACCTATTATGATCAAATCATCTACATATAGCACTAGAATCACTATGTTAAAACCATTGTTCTTTATATAGAGATTCACATCTAATGGACTTCATTGGAATCCATGTTGTAATAGGTGACTATCAATTTTGATGTACCAAGCTTGGGGAGCTTGTTTTAGCCCATACAAGGATTTGATTAACTTGCAAACTTTCTGTTCTTGCCATTTGACAACAAATCCTTTAGGTTGAGTCATGTATACTTCTTCTTATAGATCACCATTAAGAAAGGTACTTTTTACATCCATCTGATGTAACTTCCACCCAAAATGGGCTGCCATAGCACACAATATTCGGATGGTAGTAATTTTTGCAGTAGGAGTGAACATCTCTTCATAATATATGCCTTCTTTCTGAGCATAGCCCTTTGCAACCAGGTGGGCTTTGTGCTTATCAATTGTACCATCTGCCTTATACTTTAATTTGAATACCCACTTATAACCAATGGGTTTCTTTCCTGAAGGCAGATTTACTAGCTTCCAAGTGTGATTTTGCATGAGATATGTATGCTTTACCTCCATAGAAATATTCCATTGAGGCTTACTAAGAGCTTCCTGGGTAGTTGTGGGTTCATTTTCATCCAACATTGTTAGATAAACCCTTTCATCCTCTATATCCATTTCTCTATCTTTTGTTGCATCTACGGATAGTTCATCAAACTAGTGACAAAGTTCATCAACTTCTGAATATGGTGCTTCTGCCTTCTTTTGCTGAGTGATACTGCACATACATGGTCGATCTAGAGTCATATCTGGGAATGAGGTCAATTTAGAATCTCTCAAAGTGCTGGTATACCATTTGGGAATATTTTTCTGAGGGGGTGAAACCTCTTGCTTAGGCTCATCATCCTCATGATATACTACTATAGAGGTATTATTTGATGTGAAAGCTTCATCAAATATGACATCTCTACTTATATGTGTTTTCTTGGTTATAGGATCAATCAAGTGATATCCTTTTGAATGCTCATCGTAACCAAGAAAGATACATTTCAAGGTTTTCTCATCTAACTTCTTCCATTTCTATTTTGGAATATGCATGAAGGCTTTACATCCAAACACTCGTAGATGAGAAATGGAGGGTTTCTTCCCACTCCATGCTTCTTGTGGGGTTTTTCCTTGTAGAGCTCTTGTGGGTGCTCTATTCAAGAGGTATGAAGCTGTATTTACTACTTTTTCCCAAAAATGATCTTCAATATGTGCTCCTTTTATCATACATCGGACCATTTCCATAATGGAGCGATTTCTTCTCTCAACAACACCATTTTGCTGTGGTGTATAAGCTGTTGTTAGTTGTTGCTTTATCCCATGTTCTTTTAGATATGATGAAAATTCCTTGGAAGTATATTCCCCCCCTCGATCTGAGCAGAGGGATTTGATAAGACATCCAGACTCTTTTTCAACAAGTTTCTTGAATTGTCGAAAGTATGAAAATGCCTTTGATTTCAATTGGAGGAAGAAGACCCACATTTTTTTGGAGTGATCATCAATGAATAATTGAAAGTACTTATTTCCACCATAACTAGTTGGCATAGGACCGCACAGATCGATGTGCACCAACTCCAAAATTTTCTTAGCTCTGGAAGAACTGGACTTAAAAGGTACTCGGTGTTGCTTCCCTTCTAAGAAATCTGAGCAAACTATTCGGATGGAGGAGAGACGAGGAAGGCCTCACACCATCTCATATTTACTCAATTCAAGAAAATATCCTGAATTGAGATACCCATATCTTCTATACCAGAGAAAAGTGGCCACCTTTGTAGTTGCAGCCAGAGCAACATGAGGTTTTGAAAGAGCATCTAGAATGAACAAGCCATGCTTGTAGGAACTTGTTGCAACATGTTTACCATTGTGGGTTATAAAACATTTTTTCTTGCCTTCCACAACTCAGAACACAAAATCCATTTTTCTATCCAACATTTGAGGAATAGACAACAAATTATTGGCTAATATGGGGACATAGAGGACCTTCTCAATCTGACATATCCCATCTGGGAGAGTGACAGAAACATTGCCTTCACCCTTTACTTGATAGACTTTATCATCAACAATGGTAACTGGCTTCCCCTCTTTCTCCTCAAATGTTTCAAACCAAGATTTGTCTCCAGTCATATGCTTACTAGCACCTGAATCAATATACCATACAACATCTATCTGGGAAGATGAAGTATGAGTCATGAGCACCTTGTGTGCTCTTTCAGAGTCAGAATATGAATCGGGACCAAAGGTATCTGAGTCTGAGTTGGAATTAGCATAAGCAACATGTCCCTTAGGTTGCTTATGTTTCTTTTTATATTGTTGTTTCTCTTTCCCTTTCTTCTTATGAGGTTGATCATTTTGTTGCTTGTTTTTGAACCAACACCTATTGGTGTCATGGTTATTCATATCACAAATCTTGCAATATTTATCCTTCTACTGATTTTGTTTCCATTTTCCCTTGGAGGAAGAACCCCCTTTTTGAAACTGACCTAGGTTCTTGCTACTTTGTTGGGTGGAAAGGGCATTATCTAGTAACTCATATTTCTGAACTTGATTTGCCTCCTCAGTCTAGAGAAAATTTACCAATTCCACAAAAGACACTTGTCTACCAAAAAAATTGAGGGAGGTGACCAACATCTTATAGGATTCTGGCAATGCTCACAAGATGATAGAGTTTAAGATATCATCATCCACTGGTTTTCCCATTGCATTCAATTTGGCTTTCAAGTCTGCCACTTTGCATAGGAATAGATCAACTGTCTCTCTAAAATTCATACTGAGGGTGTGTAATTGAGTTTGAATATGTAGAATGGTGGACTGATTCTTTCCTTCATAAATAATAATCAAAGAATCCCAAGCTGCCTTACTAGTTTTGGCATCACAGATATGAGGTTGAACCTCATTTTTCGTAGCAAGTAGGAGAAACATGAGACCTTTTTTGTCCTTCTTATCCAAATATTCTTGATTTGTTCCTACTGTTTGAGGGTATTGTGAAGTGTTGGTTACTACATCCCACAAATATTCCACCTGAAGAATGGCTCTCATCTTTGTCTTCCATGGAATAAAGTTAGAACCTTTTAGAAACTGAGAGTCTGAGAGATATTTATGAATAGTAGCCATTGTGAATGTGGTTCCTTATATTTTCCCCCCTTGGTCTTAGAATTTTGTAAAAAGAGAATACTGTGCTCCCCCCTTCTAGTTGCAAAATAAACAAGGAAGAAAAAAAACTCCTTTGGCCTACAAAAATGCTTTTGGATATCAAAAAATCTTTAGGATGTCAAGAAAAACCCCTTTTAGGGCATCAAAAATCCCTTTTGGGTGTCAAAAACCCCTTTCGGGTGTCAAAAACTCCTTTAGGGCATCAAAACCCCTTTCGAGCATCAAATAACCCCAATCGGGCATCAAAGTCCCCTATCGGGCGTCAAATAACCCCAGTCGGGCATCAAAGTCCCCTGTCGGGCGTCAATTACCTCAGGCGGGCGTCAAATTACCTGTTGGGCATCACAAAAAAAATTGTGTTAAATTTTGTTGTCCATGATATTTGAACCGTGGACCATGTCCACAACAATGAGCATGGGTGACCAACTATGCTGCCCAAGTGGTTGGGAAGAAAGGCCCAGCACTTGGTATTTATCAAGGTGGAGATACGTGAGTAAAAAATGTGGGATTTATCCCACATGCATCCTATGGATGCACTCACGCAGGATATAAGGTGGGAGGGCCACCTTTGAGAGTGATTGCCTTTGGGCGGTCACCCCTCCCCCTGTGTCCTTTTACCACCTGGAATGGCATGCAACACTCCATGTTAGCTTACCACCAACCAATATCTACACTCCATGTCATCTTACCGCTAGCCAATCTCTGCACTCCATGTCAACTTTCCACCAACCAATCTCTACACTCCATGTGTTTTGTGAGGGATGATGTCAGCATATCCTCAGTGTGTCTTCGATCCATCTCAACATCCACATCAATATCAGCATGTCTTCGGTCTACCTTAGTGTCCATGTTAGCGTCGAATGGGCTTCCGTCATGTGTCGCCTACTAACCTATCACTTGTAAGCATAACAACACATTTACCTTGAGATTCAAGCTACTGCTCTACCTTGGTTCTTCATGTTTTCCTTGGGATTCAAGCTGCTACTCCACATACATGCTCCATGTCAAGTGTCAATCCTCATGATCCATGTTCTAGTTCTACTTCAGGCATCAGTCCTCGTGCTCTGCATTCTAGTCAGGTAAGATTGGTCTGGTTTCATGCTCTGCGTTGGTCGGTTGTCCTCAGTGCTTTCATGTTAGTCACCTGTCCTGCTCTGATACCATGATGAGATTTTCAATGGAATTAAAAGTGTGAAGCAAGCAATAAAATTATATGATGTAGGTTTAAATACAAGGAGGCGGTTCGGTTGGAATGAACCACCTGGTTGGTTTCCAAACCAACCAAATGAATTGGAGAGTGCTATGTGCTATTTTGCCCCCTTAAACTATAATGTAATAAATACATCATATTTTATAATATGCTAACAATGATCTTGTGCTTAAAGAGAACAAAAAAAACTCAAAATTACCGCCAAAACTATGAGAAAAATTCATGGCTAATTGGTTAGGTTCATACATCATCTCTAGGAAGATTGAACCTAGTACATATCGCTTGACATCTCTTGAAGGTATTGAAGAGCCTGAACCACTCACTATCCTTCATCTTAAATTGTTCTATGCCTAAAACCAATAAAAGGCTCCAAAGGAATTTGTAAGCCCTTTGGTCATCCCAGTAAAGGCTCAAAAGGCATATGTAAGCTCTTTGGTCATCCCAGTAAAGGCTCCAAATGTGTTTGTAAGCCCTTTGGTCAAAATCAAAATTTCAAATAAACATTTCAAAAATCCATAAAAAAAAAATTTAAAAGCCATAAAATCTAAAAACATGTAAAATTATCAAAATTCAAAAACATTTGCATCATTGCATTTCATTCAAAATACATTGCATTTCATTCACATCACGTATTTCATATTGCACTTGCATCCATTTTGCATTGCATGTAGGCATATCCATCCATCGCACTTGCATTAGGATAGGTTGTGTTTACAATCTAACAAACAACACCACGTTTGTGTTTCAATCATGCATCTATGCACTATTATCATTATCATCTATCACCCTTGTGAGTAAATGTGTTTTTCAACACAATCATGTTGCTATGAAGAATATACTAGGGTTTTACAATCATTCAACCATACCTAGTGGTCTTCTCAAGAGTTTAGTAGAAAGCTTGCTTTGCTTTTGAGAATGAGGTCTAGTTTTGATAGCACTTAGCATATCATAATCCTATCACTAATCAAACACACTTGACAAATCCTACTTAGGGTAAAGAAGGATGAACACTACAAAAGTGGTCTGGGTCACCTTAGGCTGAATGTTTTGTTACTTGCTTATCTTGTGAGTGGTAATGGTCTAGGGTAGTGGTTATTGACAAAAGGACAAGCATTCCCCCCACCCGAATAAATCCCTTGCTTACAAATGAAGGAGAAAATCCCAAAAATTCAAATCAAATCCAAAAAAATCAAATCAAGTTCAAATCATATCCCACCATTCATATCAAAAATTCAAATCCCTTGCTCAAAGAAAAGAAGAAAAATAAAATGCAAACTAAACAATGGTTCTTATCACTAAGCAAAAAAAAATAGTGATTTTTATCACTATACATGAGCAAGTATCCTAATAAATTGAAGAAAATAAGGGGGTGATCTTGAATCCTTGGAATGATCATTACTTGAAAGCCATAGAGTGATCCTCAATAACAGCAATGGGCTGAAAGAATCATGCCTGTCATTGAAGGGCTAGCTTTAGGTGGCCTAGATTGCCTAGTCGTCTAGTCTGACTGAATCAAAACCTAGGATTAGATAGACATTTGAGGATCCCAAATCTTAGAAATGGGTTGAAAGAATCTCATATGACATTGGGGTTTTCTTATGCCTTATCTAATATATTCATTTGCACACACAAGGGTAATGAATAGCTTGGTCATTCAGAGTGAAATATTTATGTTTCAAAAGTCTAGTATAGTCAGTATGCAACTTTTGATAATTCAACTAGGGTGTTTGAGTTTCATGGAAAGCCTCAAAAATTCCCAAATAGAAACAACTAATTTTCAAATGCAATCATCGAAGATAAATTTTGTTTATGAGAGTTTATTTATTAGAACTATTTGTGATGTATGTTAGATATCGGATGGATGTCAAAAATGATATTTAAAAAGCCACTGACTATGTTATGCATAATCTTTTAATTTACAAAAAATTATAAATAGAAAAAATGCATTATTGCAGCTCACACATGAGTGTCAAATTAATTAATCATCATAACAAAATATAGTAATTATCATGCATGATTGTTAAACATTATGTGGTGTCATACATTAGATTTTTAAACTCATATTGCATTCATACATTATATTTTAAGTGATTAAAGCATACATGTCCATTTACAATAAATCATTATCATAAAATATATGCAATACAAACATGGCATGGATCATGTCATAATAGCATAAATTAAATGCATACAAGTATAATATATCAAACCTGCATTTAACATCAAACATTGCATTCATATATATTCATCATAAGTAGTCTATCTACACATATATATCATGGCATATAAAATCATACATCCATCATATATCTAATGTATGTCATCAATACATCACATCATACATCATAAAATAGACATCACATATAAGAATTGCATCCATATGCATATCATAAAATATAAATAAAAAAATAAAAAAATTGCACATATAATGAGGCTCAAATGTTAGATCATATATATATGTGTGTGTGTGTGTGTGTCAAAAATTAAAATAATAGTACATCGACATATGTCAAAAATGCCCGTAAGCTAAATCTATGTAGGTCCTCGACCTTACACTTAAAAATGGTACAATACCATATGTAAGATCTATACTAGCTAGCACATGTGCCCCTAGTATGTGAGGCTCCACCCTTGCCTCCTCCCTCTCTGTGAGTCCTCCTAGAGCTAGCACCAGAGGTCCTCTTTGACTTGTGAGTCCTATTATTGGAGTTAGCTAATGACTGTTTGTCTCTCGAGTGTAATTTTTTTAAGACCTTGAAGCTATGGGTATCTCTAAAACCACACACATGAGTAGCACAATCATGCCTCTCAAAGTAGAGATATAGGTAGAACTCTATGCACCATCATCAATGTGATCTTATACTAGAGCCTAGAGTCTCCTGATCTCTACCCCTTGATCTAGAACTACTAATCCCTATGTTTTTGGTACTACCAGCATTGTTAGAGCTATTGGAGTAGTTGGAGGCACTAGAACAACTTGTGATGATGAGGGATCACCCATAATAGCCTAGAGTGTAGTAATCTATGCCATCATAGTATCTATCTAAGACTTTATAAGAGTACGCTTCCTTGTAATATTTTGTATCTATGTGTCTATTGTAGTAATCCTAGCCTCTAGCATGGTCTTCTCCTCTATGTAGTCTCACCATTGAGTCTACCCTACTATTAATTGATCTTGGAGATCCCCACATTTGCCTATAGAGTGGCAATGGTGGTATCCTGATGCAAGAGCTGCATCTATAGAGAGACTACTTAAGTCTGTAGGATATCCAACTGAGCCTTGAGCTATCCAATCTTACTGTCTAGTGCTACCTTTCCCTCTTTGAGAGCATCAACCTCACCCTCAACTGATGACATCTCCTCTATGGCTACCTCATCGCATCCACCCTTAGTCCTTTGATGGACTCTATGACCCTGTAGATCCACCTCTACACCCTTGCCACCCTATGTTGCATCATCTAGGACCCTACCCAAGGGGCCATCAAAACCTTGCCATACCTGGAGTATCCACCATGTGTCATAAGTTGTGGTAGTCCCTACATCCACATACCCTGACTCTTGGAAGTCATCATCCTCATTAGCTAGTGGAGTAATCCTAGGCTAGGTCAAGTACCTCTCTAGGTGGATGTAATGATAGATAGTCGAAAGCTCTAGTATATCCTACCTAATATCAAACTGTCTAAGGATGTGAGAGTAGTAGAAAAAATATTGTATTATGGAATTACATTTGAGGAGCCATATGTCTCTGCATACCTAATGTAGCCAATCATTTTTCTTAGGCCATGGAGGATAGTATCGGTATGAGTGCCACTCAATATGATCTACTTGCAACCCTGAGAACCATACAATATAATGAGCTATATCCCCTGCATAAGACATGATCCTAAACCCCTCTTGGTTGCGAGGCTATCATACAGCGTAGCACTAACACCTCTCCTTAATGCTGCCAATCTCTAGTGGTAGGCTAGCAGGATGCTCAATCTTAATAAATTGCCATCCCTATATTTGAATAAGTAGACTGCATCTAATGCGAACCCTGCTCCTCTAAGTAATCTGATACAACTAATTATAGAGCTACACTAAGAAGGCACTCCCAAAGATAGGATGAGGGGATGATCAGTAGGACTCATGAGGACATCCAAAGTGCTAGCTAGGAGGTTCCAAAGGAACCTCACTCTAGAAGAGTCAGGTAGAATAACCTGCATGATCAGGTGCATGAAGATAATTGCTTGCTGACTAAAAATCCCTACTGTATACCAATACTTAATGTGGAACCATTCATGGTTTGAGTCATGATTTGCCTCCTCACTACGTCAGCCAAATATCTAAGAAATACTATCTTCTTCACCTCAGTCGGTGAATATGTGATGGCCTCACCATCTAGAAGGATACAAAAGATGTGGTAGACATCCTCCAAGGTAACTGTCATCTCACCTATCGACAGGTGAAAGGTGTTGTTCTGTGCATCCTAGCATCGAGCCAATGTAGTCATGTAAGCCAGGTTGGCATTGATGGTGGGGAGGTGCAAGATATAGTTGAACCCCATAGCCTTGAACCACTCTTGGTCTTCCTGAGAGAGGGCATCACACAGTTTGTGAAGGATCTCATATTCCCTCACCCTCATAGTCAAGGTCTAACATAAATAATTATAAAGAAAAATCAATTAAAAACAATCAAAAACCATAAAAAACAATCTAAAAGTGACAAAAAAAATTAAAAATATGTGAAAAACATCAAAAAATTGAAAAACAACACTTCAAAATGCAAAAAAATCAATTAATTCTGATCAAAATGCGAAAAATTGAAAAAAAAAATTCAAAATTGGTCAAACCGTTGTTCAAACCCATAGTTAGGATGGTGGTCAAAATTCTGACTATTGGATTTCAAATCCTAATACGCTTGATAGTTACGACCCCCAATTTGCCAATTAGGGACCGCACCTTCCAGCCGTGGATAGCAAGGATGACCTTTTCAAGGTCATTCCCCATCCCGAGGCACCCAAAAAAATAAAAAAAAATCCCTCCCCTCTAAGCCAACCTAAGATAATCCTAATTAGGGTGAGATTTATTTAGCCCATTACTTAATGGTTATTTTAAATCTGGTAAAAGCAAATAATAATGAGGTTCCACGTTTCTACCTTAGAAATACCGACTCCTTCAGGTTGGTCCACCATAGATGTGGATTGAGGTGAGGTCAAAATACGACAGCGTTCCGTATCAGTTTTGTCTTCTTCCCTCTCATAGCTCTCAAATTTACAAATGTTAGCAAGAAATAATGCAATTTTAAATTGCACAAAATTCTTATAAATTTCTTATTTCAGCCCTAATCGTGCCTAACAACTACAGTCCCTGAATTAGGGTTTTCCGCACGTGGGTCTGACTCGCGGTTAAGAATTTTACAAATTCTAACTACTACTAACAAGCATAGTTAGCAATTTGCATTAAATGCTTCAAAATCCCATCATGGATAATTATAAAATGAAAATTTAAAAATACCTACCTATCGAAAATTATCAAAAATATCAAAAATAACAAAAAAAAATTAGATAAATCAAAATCCAAATGCGCCTTGTATATATTTATTTACCCTATACACTTGGTAGTTGTAGCGACTTGCGCTCCATGCAATCCAACAAGATGAGTAAATTACCATAAGGACATTTGGGGAAAATTAGTTATTACTAAATTGATATGTTTCATTTCAATCCCTAAGAAGGCCTACATAGTCGGATTGCTCCATGGGAACGAAATACTCATGTCCATTTTCCTATGATATTTTTAGCAAATCATCAAACAATATGATTCAACACATGTCCAATTGGAATTGTCATCATTTTGATTCCCTAAGAAGGCCTTCATGGTTGGACCGCTCCATGGGATAGAAATATACAATTACTCTTAACAGTTGTAATCATAGCTAATTAAGCCAAATCAAGTATCAAATGCTAAAACTCTCAATTTTTTCAAAGTCATTCATAGTGGTCAAGTGACTCGTCACTTCATTTAATGTCATTACCCTCAGTGACACCTCACTTGAGGAGGTAGTCATAATATCATAATCATAATAAAAATCAATAGAAGATCCATTGATCGTAGATCCCTTGATCTTGTCAAAGTTATGTTTGTCCTTGTGAATCATTGCTAACAACTATCATAAGCCTATCCTTCTGCTGGGGAACAAAGAAAATATGATATTTTAGTTTGTAACTCTCTCCCTTTTTTTTTTTTTTTTTTTTTTTTTACTTTAAAAAAAAAAAAAAAAAAAAAAAAAAAAAAAAAAAAAAAACAAAAAAAATTTCAATGGTTATATAGGTCTAACTCCTATTGTAGCACCAAATCTACCCAAATTTCTAATGACGAGTGCAAGCTCTATCAAATTTAAGCCTTCCATCTAGTTGGAAGCAATTATTCTAGGATGTGCATCCTTTTGTTAGACTTGGGGCATCTAATGTTGATTAGACTAATGATCATCATCAAACCTATGACATCATTTTAGTAGGTCTAGTTTTTCTCAACGTTGTTCAAAATCACAATGCATCTCAAAAGGGGAATTTGTAGACACCTAAAATATGTCATGTTGATGCAACTACTCATATGGGACATGCTACAAGACCATATGGAATATATTGGATAGATTCCAAGGTATAGTAGTGGTTTTTACCACTCATTTAGGTAGTTTAGCCTAATCACTACTATCCATGGTTGCCACCCATAGTTAGCAGAGTTGATCGTGCCTCAAAGCTGTGGTTAGCATCAAAAGTTAGCTGGACCATTGGTTGATTCAATAATAGTTATAACGGCCAATTAATTTGCAGATCCAAGTTGTTCTAGGATGGAAGGATCCTGAAGCTTCCCTCCAACTACTCCAACTTCCCTTTCTTGATCTTGGTTTCTCCATGAATCTAAGACATAGCCTTGTCAAATGCTATAAAACCCCTATCCAAATTGGGGAAAATATATAGACAATTCTCGAGTTGATAAGCAGTGAAGCCCTATCAATTTGCATACTCACTTGCATATATTGAGAGGAAAAATTTGGCTGCCCAATTGGAGATCACATGGCATTTGGAGTCAAGGAGGCTATGGAGGGCTAGGAAGAATCAAGAAAACCAATTGATCCCATTCCATCAACAAACTCAGTAATTCAACTGCCAAATCTATCATAGGACACATAGGTGACCCTTGACCATCAATTTTGTAGATATATTTAGAGATTCAACAACTGAATTGGAGTACAAACTCACTTCAAGCTCTACCATGGTTGTTAGCCATGGCTAACAGTGCTCACAGCACCTCAGAGCCACGATCAGGGTAGTATTTCTAATTTCCCTATTCTTTAGCCATAGGATTTGCTTATTGTTATTAGATTAGCTATATCTCATGTTAATTTTCTTCATTAGAGACTTTGACCGGTGCAATTAGGATTTTTAGTCATTTTCCTTCATTCTTGCAATTATGCTACTAATGGTTCTTTTCATGCTTCCATGCTTTAAATTTTGTAATTAGGCCATTAGATAGATGCATATGCTTTTCCTTTACATATTCTATGGTGTTATTTCATGATTAACATAGGTTTAATATGATTCTTGCACTTTCTTTATTTCATGCTAATTACATCATCCTTTATGTAATATTCTCTTAAAAGCCTCATCAAGAGAGGCCTCCTTTGTATCTAATATTTCTTGTTGTTTATTGCACGTAGGATAAACAAGGTTTTGACATGCAAGGTAGAAAATATCTCTAATCATGGAGAAGGTCATCGACACCTTGAAGAAATTTGTGTCAATATAAAAGGCCCTTAAAGACACATACCCTTGCGAGGAATTGTCACACGGTAATTGTTGTATCAAAATGGGTATCCCTAAGAGGGACGTATTTGTAACACTAATTAATTCATATTAATGTAAGATACATTTATTTTTATGTGTTATTTCTTGTTAATTTATGTGTGCATTCTCATTTTCATATGATCTAAAACCATTACAACAATAGGTGTTAACCTTTTAGGATGTTACAGATTTTTTCTACCTAACCTTGAGATTGGCAAAGAAGATTTGATTGTGATTGAGATAGGTTTTGAAGACATATCTCCATAAAAACAAAATGCATGGGTACATCTTCCTTGTGAGTGAAATATTTTTGGGTTGAATGTTGTGAAATGCAAAGTTGGAGTGAAAAGGTTTATTTGATAAGCATTGTTGAGTGAGTTTTCATGTGCATGATTGGTGGAAGTTTGTGAGTACATTTGAGTGTGAAATTGAGAACTATCTTGAACTAGGGTTTGTGAAATATCATGAGTATCATTGTTATGTGATATTGTTTGATAAGTATTGTTGAAATATTTGAGTAAAATTTCATGTGCATGATTAGGGTTTGAGAAAATATAATGAGTATCATTTTTTTGTGAATGTGGAATCATCTGTCAAGGGTTGATATTCATAGAGTGAAACACTTGGTTAGGGTTTGTAAGTAAGTTGTGTTTCATTGAGTGAATGGTTGAGTGAAATTGGATGAGCATCATTGAGTGAATGCATTGGAGTGATAGTTCAAGTTATATGAAATAAATTATTATTTATTCTAAATTGATTGGAAAAAGGGTTTGAAAGTGATAGATTTATTTATGAGTGTGAAACATATTGAGTCTCTTACCATTCTCTATATTTTTATGTGGTTAAACAAAATTATGAGTGAAATTTGTTGGTGTGATTGAAGAGGTTTTCTAAAAGATATTAAGTTGATTTTGGTGAGTGTTTTTTTGAGTGTGAAACATATTGAGTCTCTAATAATTCTCTATATGTTTCTAAGGTTAAACAAGATTCCGAGTGAAACTTGTTTTTGTGATTGAAGAAGTTTTCTAAAAGAGATTGAGTTAAGTTTTGAATGTAAGTTTTGCAATTGATTTGAATAAGATTTTGTGAAAGCTAGTGGGCATATTTGAGTAAGTCCTAGAGGGGAATTAAGGACAAAGTTGAGTAAGATTTTGTGAAATCTTAAGGATAGTATTGTGTGACCTTTTGTGGAAGCTTACAATCATATTAGACAAGTTCTAGAGAGAACTTGTTGAGCAGATTTGAGGCAAGTCTTGGTGAAGACTTATTGAGCAGATTGAGCAAGTTCTTGAGAGGACTTGTGGATAGATTTGAGGTAAGTATTTGAGAAGAATTGAGAGTAGATTTGATTGATTTATTTGTTAAAGCTTTGTGTTAAGGCTTGAGGACATATTTGAGGATAGAGTTTGGTGCATATTTGAGAGCATATTTGTGCCAGACTAGAGATAAATATTTGGTAGATTTGTGCTAGACCAAAGGACTATATTAAGTGTATATTTAATATAGATATTGAGTAAATTTATGCAATATTGAAGGACTATATTTAGTGCACATTTAAGATAAATATTGAGTAGATTTGTGCTAGACCAAAGGACTATGTTTAGTGTAAATTTGAGACAAATATTGAGAAAATTTGTGCTAGACTGAAGGATTGTGTTTAGTGTAGATTTGAGATAGAGATTGAATAGATATTAGAGCAATGTTTTGAGGTGATAGAGCAGAGGATATTAGTATCCAGTGGATATATATCCATTATCCAAAGTAGTGAGGACATAGGTCTTCTATGGAGAGAGATCCACAAGCCAGTGTAGTGGAGGTAGTAGTCTTCTATAGGATCACCAGCCAAACCACAAAACAACTAAGGGGATTGGTGTCTCCTATGGAAAGGGGCCCATAAAATTTATTAGGATATTGGTGTATCCTTTGGATAAAGTTCCATAAACATTGTAATAAGGAAGGATTCCCAAGATATTTTTTGAGAAATTTTTAGTAAAATATTTTCTTTGTGGAGTAGCCCACATTGGGTGAACCATTTTAAATTGGTGTCTCTATTGTGTGTGGTGATTTGTGCATTGCTTTTATTACTACTATTGATATATTGCATAATATTATTTGGGAAAGAAAAGTAAAAAGTGGTCTTATACTATTCACCCCCTCTCAATATAATATTGTGTTCTTCAACTCTTCTTCAATTGAATGAATTAATTTGAAGGACATCCCTTTGCCAAAAAATAGTAAGGATTATTCAAAAAATTGGAGGCTTAGAAAATATTCTAATAAAATAGCTTTGCTTGAAGTCCTTTCATATAGAAAGTGAGGGATATTTGTGAGAGAAATATAGGTTCCTACTTATGGCTCTGTTACTAAGGGTTTATATTGTCTGGATAGCAAGGAATACCCAAAGGTTATGAGAGTCTCACTCTTAAAACATGAAAATGAGTTTTCCTAAATGGAAACTAGATTAAAATAGAAAAACATTACAAGGAATATCCTCCCAGATCAGTAGAATGTTGAGGTGGCAACCTCCAATTGGTTTTCAAAAGAAAAGGATGGAGTTGTACTCCATGAACACCACAATTCTAAGCTCTACAAGATGTTCAACCTTCAACTAAACTCAGTAGCTAGGATGGTTATAGGTCAATCTGGATCATCCTTTGTTATTGAAAGGACTTTTCATAATCGATCTACAACTAAAAATGTAGGCGAGTCTTGATTTTGGTGACGTTTGATCTTCCATGATTTTTTTTTGCACTCCTCAAGTTCCTCTGCATTCTCCTCTTCTTTGAAATCTGCTACTTTGAATTTGGCCAGGATATTTTTCACTATTTTGACCATGAAAATGGGGTTCTTGTGGTATTTTATGGATTCCTTTTAAATCCACTACTTTGTTTCTGCTGAATCAAGTATAAGTATATTGACTATGGGATGAGGATTCAATAGCAATCAACATCATTTCATAAAAATATGCAACTTCAAAATTTTCTAGGCTAGGTTTGACCAATTTGACCGTAAAATGAGCTTCCTATAGTTACTGAAGGTTTTCTACAAAATATGTTACTTCAATTTTTGCTAGGTTTGATTTGACGAGTTTGACTATGGAATTATTATTTTACATCATACTTGGGTGGATTTTAATGCTATCTTACCTCCTTGCATCCAAAATCTACAACTTTAGATTCGGCTAAGTTTTGTTTGACTATGTTAACTACAAATTTTATCCCTCAATGGATTTTAACCTCATCATTTCTTAGTGGATGTACCCTATGATACCTCACACATCGACTAAACTTGTGTCTTTTTGCCACATAAATACACCTTCAAATATGGAGTTTTCCTCCTCAATTATGCTACTTCACTTTCCATTGAGCATTGTTTGACCATGTTGATCGTGGACTTTACCTTATATCATAGACATGTAGGAAATAACACAAAGTTTTTCTCAAGTTGCTACTGGAGTACCTTATTTTTCATGACTCTACTTCTTCAAAATCCTCTAGACCTGTTTGACTATGCTTACCATATATTTAGCCTCCCTTAGTAGACTTCTATTATGGATTCTTTGTACAAAAGTTAACACCATCCTAGAGATGCATTTTCATTTCTACCTTCATCTTCGCTCCTTTGAATTATGTTGGACGTTGGTTTGTTACTTTGATTGCAAAATTTGTACCTCAGTGGAACCTTGTACTGCCCTTTAGGTTCCTTCTTCTCTTAGCCAAAATTTCACAATTTTGCTAAGTATGTGGCCCTTTTGGACCTACACTAGGGAAAAAAAAATACCTTTGGAAGAGGCTACACTATCAGTGCCTTTCTATTAGCCCATCTGAGCTTTCACTTCACTCTTATGTGAGCATGGACATAAATAAAATTTGGGATTCCTTAAATTATCAAGCCCTATGAATGAAGGGTGTCTAGCCTATCCTAATTCATGATGCACCAAAAATTAGGAGACTTTTGGATTATGAAATCCAAAAATCCACTCATGGGGGCCACTACAATTGCTAGGGTGTGAGCCAATTTATGTATATGAAGCCCACTGTCGTTGGTCTTGATCAATGGTTGGTGATGAAATACAAATCATTGATGTTTTCAATGAACCATGTAGTGTGTGATGTATATTTTTATCTTTCTTAGGTTCATTTTATTCTTTTTATTCCTAGCTATGATGCCTAATGCAGTCTCTTTTAATGTGAGGAAAGAAATCTAACATGCTCTTTTTTTCCTTTACTCACACAAATGCAGCATACATTATTTAAAAAACCAAATATGATCTAACATGCTATGCAATACTTACTTAATAGAATTAATTGCTATCTAAAAATAAAATTATTTTAAGCAATCTAAGTATGAAAATACACTCAAAATAGAAAAAATGATAGTTCCCTACCTATAGTCATGCATTGTGTCGAATACTAGAGGTGACTATGCATTGTGACCATCTAGGATGGGATGGTTTCTATCTGAGACCATATAGGTGCAGATAGTTGTGTTCTATGGTTGTCTAGGGCTAGACGGTCTTGCTCCTATGTATTCTACAACCTACATAAAAATATAAAATGGAAACCTATTAGATTTATTGAATGCAACAAAAGTCAAAAGATAGAAAAATACTAAAATTAAGCATAAAATGATAACAATGTAGAAAATTACATAAATCAAAAGTTCAAGGGATGGGTCCCATCATGATCACCATATTGTAGATAGTAAAAGTACACACTATGCAATATAAAATGAAAAGCAATGAATATGATATTAAACTTTGAAATATTGTTATGCTTCCTCTATTCTTTTACACTATTTACCCACACAAGGGTTTACAATAATATGAGGGAACAATTTCCTTGTGCAAATAAATATGGTGCTTCGATACTCTTGCATCTACATCAAGTGATTGAGCAGAGTTTTTGGTGATTCTCACTTTGTAAGATGCATTTGGGACTATGTGTGATACTTTTGGATCAATGTCTAGACCTATGTCTACTAGATCTGGAATAAATGACTCTCTAGATGGTAATTATTTATGGGTGGAAAATAATGGCTAGAAACCATCTATTGATGGATGATCACAATTGGAAACCATCTAGGTGTAGATGGTCAAGTTGTGTGTATGACTACAACTAAGGAAATATGGATCTACATATTTAGGTGACTTCTAGATATTATCTGGTTTTACGATCAACCTAGTTCATACCTATGGGACCTACACATATGCAAACCTACACTGATTCAATAATATCTATTGAGCCTCCCTAAGTGAGGCCCAACTACAATTAAAATAAATATCAATGCAAGTATTAAAAAAATGATAAACATGCAAAAGTAAAATGAAATGAGCTTGCTTTTTACCTTCTATGAACTATTGTTGTTGTTTTTTATATCATTGCATTGCGTGTGGGATATTTCTACTTTGTAATTGATCCATGCTACATAGGGAGGCTTCCTACATGAGCTAGGATTCAATCATCTAGGGTTGGATGACCATGGATTGAGATGATTTAGGCTGGGACGGTTGTGACCTATAGCATTTGAAATATATACAAGAGTGAATTTGGGCCTACAGAAGGATGCAAACGTGTTATGCACAAGATGTGGATGGAAAAATATTGAGATCTTGGAAGTATAATTGTTGTGGTTTCTCAAGAATTTATTAGGGCTTCACTACAATGTCCATCCTCATGCTCTAAATGGAGGGTGAGGCTCAATTTATAATTTTCCAAGTGGTAAAGGATAACGAGGTGGCTCAACCAGTTAACTATTGTAACTGGAAGCTATCTCCTTGTATTGGATTTTTCACTAAGAGTACATGCAAGATAAATTTGCATTGGAATTATCATTGATTGATTTGATGCATGCAATTTCATGATATTTATTTCTTTTTATTTTTTTCTTATACTTTATTAAGTGCACATGATTAATTAACTAAATGTGCATAGATAGATTTGTATGTTTATCCTTTTAACTGATCCTATTGATTGTGTGCATGTTTAGTTAACTAACTTAGTTAACTGAGTGCATGATGTGATTGAGTATACATATCTGAGTTAATTGATTTAGTTAATTGGGTGCATGATTATCCTTTATTTATGGCTTAGAGATGGAAATACTAGTAACTCTGAGTTCATTTGTGGATGAAGTCTTTTTTGTGCATGTGACCAGTTTGGACGATGAGAGGTGGAACTAAAAGTGCCATGGATGACATGGAGGGGTGATTGTGAGGGTAAATGCATCTATGAAGAGGGGTGCAAAGTTGTGTGATCCTAAACATTAATTAATTAATAATTTAGTAATTAAATAAATTAATAAATTAATTAGTATTTAGGGGATTTATTGCTTATTTAATATTAATTAGATTTAATTAATATTTATCCTAGTAGATTTAGGTGTCTATAGGAACTATTTGGACAAGTTTGTCCTAGTATTTATGGATGATATTGTGATATACTCCTAAAATAAAGAAGAGCATGATAGACATTTTAGAGTCATGTTTGCATTGTTCAGGAAGAACCAAATATATGGGAATCTATCCAATTGTGGCTTTTATGTACCATAAGTACAATATCTTGGATAGATTATATCAATAGAAGGGATATTTGTGGATCCTAAAAATATTGAGGCCATTCTAAATTAGCCACTACCCACCAATGTGATTAAATTATGGAGCTTCATGGGCATGACATGGTATTAGAGGCATTTTGTGAAGTATTACTCTAAAATAACATATGCTATAACCAACCTTCAAATAAAGGAAAAGGAATTTAAGTGGACAAACAAGTATGAAGTAGCCTTTGAGATACTAAAGTGGAAGCTTACTACCCCACCTGTACTTAGAATTTTGGATCAACAAAGGAAATTTTCATTTGCATTGATACATGCTTGGAAGGTTTGGGAGAAGTTATATCTCAAAATAAAGTAGTCATAGCATATGAGTCAAGGAAAATAAAGAAACATGAGGTAAAATATGCTACGCATGATTTAGAGTTGGTAGTGGTTGTGCATGCTCTTAATATTTGGTAGTATTACCTAACAGATAAACCTTTTGAGTTAAGAACTGATCATCAGAATTTGAAGTATATATTTGTCCAACCTATTCTAAATACATGATAGATAAGGTGGATTGAATTCTTAGCATAATATACCTTTCGTATATCATATATAAAGGGAATAAAAAAATAAATTCATTGATGCCTTGAGTAGAAGGAGGTATATAGCTACCCTAACCCATAGTCACGTGGAATTTATGGACTAAGTATGAGAAATACAATCACAAGACTAGTATTATAGTGAACATTAGGTTAAAATGGAAAGTAATCCTAAAGAGAACAAGTATTTTGGCATAAAGGATGGATTATTATGCTTTAAAGATAGGGTGGTCATACCTAAAATTGGCGATTTAAGGAGATTAATCATGCAAGGAGCATATAGGTCTCCTTACTTGGCTCACCATGGAGGGGTAAATATGAGGGAGAATATGATAAAGAAATTCTTCTAGCTGGTTATGAAAAGATATATTATTTATTATATTTATTGATGCTTGGAATACAAGGAAGTGAAGGTTGAGCATAGACACCCTACATGGAAATTATACCCACATGATATGCCAATGCAAAAGTGGTAGGTAATATCAATGGCCTTCATAATGGGGTTACCTAAGACTAGGTACCAACATGATACAATCCTTGATGTGGTTGATATATTGATGAAGGTTACTCATATTATAGAAGGAAGCATAAAGAATGATGTTGTAGTAGTGGCTAGCAGATTTGACAAAGAAATTTTTAGGTTACATGGGTTCCCAGAAGTGATTATCTCAGATAGCAATTCTATATTCACTTCCACATTTTATCAAGATCTTCATCATGTAGTGCGTAAAATGCTAAATATTAACTATGCATACCATATAGAGATAGATGGACAAATATAGAAGATAAACCAAGTCTTGGAAGATATGCTTTGCATGTAATGCATGGAATAGAAGTCTCTATGGGAATACTTCTTGCATCTAGTGGAGTTTTCTTATAATAATGGTAATAATGCTTCCTTAGGTATGGTCCAATTTTAAGCCTTATATGGCAGGAGGTGCATAATACCTCCATCTTGGCATAATATAGAGGAATGAATTGTCATCAAACCAAATGTGGTTCAAAAAATGGAGAAGTAGCTTAAGATGATTAGGCAAAGGCTCAAGGAAGTCATGGATCATCAAAAGAGTTATGCCAATTTGAAAATATCATTGAGGGAGTTCTTTGTGGGAGACATAGTATTCTTAAGAGTTAAATCCATCAAAAGTGCAATCAAGTTTTCCAAGTTGGATCCTAGATATATCAAACCCTTTGATATTATTGAAAAGATCAGTCTGGTGGCTTATAGAATTGCATTACCATCCAACCTATCAAATATTCATGAATATTTCCATGTATCCTTTCTTAGGAAATATATTGTTGATCCTAATCATGTGTGGGATGTTTCATGTAGGCAACAAATCCACCCCCTAGAAGAAGAAGAAATGATTATTGGATTTGCACATTTTTGCTCAGTTTTGTCAATTTTGATTAAAATGTACAAGTGTTCAAAGCATACAAGTAGGTGTAAATGTACAAGGTTGAAAATATAAAACTTGAAATATTAATGAAATTATATGAAATATACATTTGGGATGAATTTGATAGATATCAAATTAGACTTAGTAAAACCTTATAATTAATTATTTTGATGGTAGTTGTAAGAAATGCGATGTCTCGGGAATGGCTTTGGAACATCTTGGGAATGCATTATATAGCTCCCATTCAAATTTTCTAGGTTATTCTATATATTTGTAGGTTCTTGATAATTCTGGTTTTGTTCATGGTATGAGTTCAATGTTGTTGAATGTATCCATTATTGATGTCGATTATTGAGCCCATTGATGCTATTAATATTAGTCATTATGGATGTATTGTACAAAAATAATATATCAGTAGAACCTCTTTGATTCCTAGATATTGTGATTTCCATGGTGTGTTGTTATTATTGCATGTTGTAGATTCTATGTTGTATGATAAAATTGCTATGTTAGATTAATGGAGTTATAATGGAAATGGTTTCTGATGCTTCTATGTCCCTAATGTGAGAGTGAGGAATGATTTCATGATGAATTGTGGCTGTACAAAGATATTATATATTAGTTGTACATTTTTTTGGAATTTTGGTGATGATAATAATTCAATGTTGTTGAATTAGGGTTTGCATGTTGGAAGAAAAGTTAACAATTACAATAGGAAATCATCCCAAAACTTCTCTGAAGAGATATGTGGTGTAAATTGCAAAATCAGTGAATGGATTTTTTAGCAAGGGTTAATGCAAATTGTACAACCTAACCCCTATATCGTACAAATAATGGTTTGCCTAATTTAGAATTAAACTTGCATGATAAAACTTGTCATTTATGGAAATTTGATGTTTCGGAGAAATCGATGATAAAACTGATCAATTGAAGTTACAAAACTAGTTTCAGCAAATTGACTAAGTGGTAAATCATACAAGCTATAGTGTTGTATTATTTGGATCATACAACTGCACAATTTTATGATCCAATGGGACCAATATTCTAATAAAACACCACATGGAAAAACTAGATGAAATAAAAATATATTTTCCTTAATTATTCTAATAAGTTATAATATGATGTTTTGTAGGAAACATAGTGTATTGTGTTTAGTCTAATGGGGGTAGTATGTCATGACCCACCTTGGCAGGACTTGCTACTTAAATTAGACTATGTATTAATGAATGATATTTAATGCTTAGATTTGATGATTTTGATGGATGTATGCTTTTTTATGTATATATTATTATGTAAGGACATGGTATTATTGATACTCTACTTGGTTGTAGGATTGGGTACTCTTATGGGTGGACAAGAGAATTGACCACGAGGAATGAGAGACCCCATGTAAGGGAAATAATGATGATGACTTGTTCATCAAACAACTCAAGATAACATGGATGAATACCTATTACCCTTTCATGTTCTAGAATCCCTCCAAAAAGTGAATTTGATTTCACAATTGAGCTAATTCTAGGAACAAAACCTATTCATAGTACCCCAAACAAGATGAATTCTATAGAGATGCAGGAGTTGAAGGTGCAACTCCAATGGTTTCTAGAAAAGGGTTTGATAAACCCAATGTATCACCTTGGGGTGCACTAGTTCTTTTTATTAAAAATAAATATGGTTCACTAAGGTTATGCATAGACTATAGAACATTAAATGAAGCAACCATTAAGAATTTATATCTCTTACCTAGGATTGAGGATATGTTTGATCAACATAAGGATACCACTATGATTTTCAAGGTCGACTTGAAATCTGAATATAAACAATTGATTATCCATATATGGGCACTATGAGTTCACAGTGTTACCTTTTGAGTTGACCAATGTTGTAACAACTATCATCAACCTAATGAATAGTGTGATTAGAAACTAGTTGGAAAAGTTTATCCTAATATTTTTGGGTGATATTGTGATATACTTTTGAAATAAGAAAGAGCATGATAGACATTTGAGAGCCATGCTTGAGTTGTTGAGGAAGAATCGACTCTATAGGAATCTATCCAAGTGTGAATTTTATGTACCAGAGGTACAATATCTTGGACATATCATATCGATAGAAGGGATAGCCATGGATCCTAAAATGATATTGAGGCCATTCTAAATTGGCCACTACCCACTAATGTGACTAAAGTGTGAAGCTTCATGGGCATAACAAGGTATTATAGGCATTTTGTGAAGGATTATTTTAAAATAACCTATCTTATAACCAACCTTCGAGGAAAGTGAAATGAATTTAAGTGTACAAACAAGTGTGAATTAACCTTTGAGTTACTAAAGTAGAATCTTACTACCCCACCTGTACTTAAAATTTTAGATCCATAAAATAATTTTTTAGTTTGCATTGATGCATCCCTAGAAGGTTTGGGAGGAGTTCTATCTCAATATGAAGCAGTCATAGCATATGAGTTAAGGAAACTTAAGAAACATGAGGTAAAATATGCTACACATGATTTAGATCTAGTAGTGGTTATGCACGCTCTTAATATTTGGTAGCATTACTTGTTAAGTAAGCCTTTTGAGGTAAGAATTGATCATCAAAGTTTGAAGTATATCTTCAACCATCCTATTCTAATACATGATAGTATATCAAGGTAAAGTAAAATAAAGTCATTTATGCCTTGATTAGGAGGCATATAGCTTCCTTAACCAGTATTTATGTGGACTTGATGGACCAAGTCAAGGAAATGCAATCATATGACTAGTATTACAATGAAATTCAAGCTAAAATGGAAAGGAATCCTAAAGAGAACAAGGATTTCAGCATAAAGTATGGACTCTTATGATTTAAATATAGGGTGGTCATACATGAAATTGGTGATTTAAGGATATTAATCATGCAAGAGGTACATATGTCTCCTTACTTGGCTCACCCTAGAGGGGAAAATATGAGGGAGAATATGATAATGAAATTCTTCTGGCTAGTTATGAAAAGGGATATTACCAATTTTGTTGCTTGATGTTTGAAATATAAGAAAGTGAAGGTTGAACATGTACATCCTATAGGGTAATTATACCCACATGATATACCAATGCAAAAGTGGTAGGTAATATCAATGGACTTCATAGTGGGATTACCTAAGACTAGGTACTAACATAATGCAATCCTTGTGGTGGTTGTTACATTGATCAAGGTTACTCATTTTATACTAGGAAGCACAAAGGATGATGTTGTGGTAGTGGCTAGCATATTTTACAAAGAAAGTTTTAGGTTACATGGGTTACTAGAAGTGATTATATTAGATAGGGATTATAAATTCACTTCTACCTTTTAGCAAGATCTACATCATGCAATGGGAAAAAGCTAAATATTAGTTATGCATACCATCTAGATATAGATGGAAAAATAGAGAGGATAAACTAGGTCTTGGAAGATATCCTTCGTATGTACTGCATGGACTAGAAGTCCCGATGGGAATATTTCTTGCATCCAGTGGAGTTTGCTTACAATAATGGTCATCATGATTCCCTAGGTATGGCCCTATTTTAAGACTTGTATGGTAGGAGGTGAAGAATACCTCTATCTTGGGATAATCTAGAGGAAGGAATTGTCATAAAACTAAACGTGGTTCGAAAAATGGAGAAGAAACTTAAAATTATTAGGCAAAGGCTTAAGGATGTCATCGATCGTTAGAAGAGTTATACCAATTTAAAAATATCATTGAGAGAATTCTTTGTGGGAGACATAGTATTCTTAGGAGTTAAACCCATCAAAAATGCAATAAATTCTTCCAATTTTGATCCTATATATATCAGGCCCTTTGAGATTATTGAGAAGATCAGTTTGATGGCTTAAAAACTTGCCTTACCACCCAACGTGTCAAATATTCATGACTCTTTCCATGTATCCCTGATTAGGAAATATATTTTTGATCCTAATCATGTGTGGGATGTTTTAGATTTGTAGGTGGAAGATCCATCGGTCATTGAGGTGAGACCATTGAATATTCTAGATTTTCATTCCAAAGTGATGAGGAAACAAAATCTAGAAAAATACAAGGTCCAATGAGACCAATATTCTAATAAAAATGCCACATGGGAAAAAGTGGATGAAATGAAAAGATATTTTCCTTTTTTGAATAAGTCGTAATATTATGTTTTGTAGGAAACATAGTGGACTATGTTTAGTCTAAGAGGAGTAGTATATCATGACCCACCTTAGCAAGACTTGCTACTTAAGTTGGACTATGTGTTAATGAATGATGTTTAATGCTTAAATTTTATGCTTTTGATGGATGTATGCTTTGTTGGTATTACTAATGCTCCACTTGGTTGTATGATCGTGTACTCTCATAAATGGATACGAAAATTGGACATGAGGAATGAGAGACCCCATATAAGAGAAATTATGATGTTGAATTGTTCATAAAACAACTCAAGATAACATGAATGAATATCCTTTCATGTTCTAGACTCCCTCCAAAAAGTGAATTTGATTTCACAATTGAGATAATGTTGGGAACTAAACCTATTCATAGGGTCCCAAAAAAGATGAATCCTATAGAGATGCAAGAGTTGAAGGTGCAATTCCAAGGGTTGTTAGAAAAGGGTTTGATAAACCTAGTGTATCACCTTGGGGTGCACCGATTCTTTTTATCAAAAATAAAGATGGTTCACTAAGGTTATGCATAGAATATAGAATGTTAAATAAAACAACCATCAAGAATTAATATTCCTTAACTAGGATTGAGGATATGTTTGATCAACATAATGATACCACTATGTTTTTGAATATAGACTTGAAATATGAATATCACCAATTGAGGATCCATGAGGAAGACACTCACAAGACTACTTTTAAAACTAGATATGGGCACTATGAGTTCATAGTGTTACCTTTCAGGCTAACCAATGCTCCAGTAGCTTTCATGAACTTGATGAACATTGTGTTTAGGAACCAATTGGACAAGTTTATCCTAATGTTTTTGGGTGATATTGTGATATAATATTAAAATAAG
Organism: Wollemia nobilis; assembly: GCA_028583015.1. NCBI lineage: Eukaryota > Viridiplantae > Streptophyta > Pinopsida > Araucariales > Araucariaceae > Wollemia > Wollemia nobilis. The sequence continues at coordinate 251,894 of JAQPPZ010002272.1, forward strand.
GAAGATCATGATATAAATTTGAGACTCATGCTTAAGTTTTTGAGGAAGAAACGACTCTATAAGAACCTATCCAAGTGTGAATTTTGTGTACCAGAGGTACAATATTTTGGACATATCATATCGATATAAGGGATATGCATGGATCCTAGAAATATTTGAGGCCATTCTCGATTGGCCACTACCCACTAATTGGACTAAAGTGTGGAGCTTCATGGACATGACAAGGTATTATAGGCATTTTTTGAAGGACTACTCTAAAATAATCTATACAATAACCAACCTTCAAGGAAAGTGAAAGGAATTTAAGTGGAAAAACAAGTGTGAAGCAACCTTTGAGTTGCTAAAGTAGAAGCTTACTACCCCACCTATACTTAAAATTTTGGATCCACAAAATAATTATTTAGTTTGCATTGATGCATCCTTTGAAGGTTTGGGAGGATTTCTATCCCAGGATGAAGCAGTAATAGCATATGATTCAAGGAAACTTAAGAAACATGAGGTAAAATATACTACACATGATTTAGAATTGTAAGTGGTTATGCACACTCTTAATATTTGGTAAGCATTACCTTTTAGGTAAGCATTTTGAGGTAAGCACCAGTCATCAAAGTTTGAAGTATATCTTCACCCAACCTATGCTAAATGCATGATAGAGAAGGTGGACCAAATTATTAGCAAAGTGTGACTTTTGTATAGAGTATATCAAGGTAAAGGAAAATAAAAGTCATTGATGCCTTGAGGAGAAGGAGGTATATAGCTTCCTTAACCAGTAGTTATGTGGACTTCATGGACCAAGTAAAGGAAATGCAATCATAGGACCAATGTTGTAGTGAACTTCAATCTAAAATGGAAAGGAATCCTAAAGAGAACAAGGACTTTGGTATAAAGTATGGACTCTTATGCTTTAAATATAGGGTTTTCATACCTAAAATTGGTTATTTATGGAGATTAATCATGCAAGAGGTACATAGGTCTCCTTACTTGGATCACCCTAGAGGGGCAAATATGAGGGAGAATATGATAAAAATATCCTTTTGGCCAGGTATAAAAATATATATTATTGATTTTGTTGCTTGATGCTTGAAATGCAAGAAAGTGAAGTTTGAGAATGGAAACCCTATAGGGAAATTATACCCACCCAATATACTAATGTAGAAGTGGCAGGTAATATCAATGGACTTCATAGTGGGGTTACCTAAGACTAGGTACTAAAATGATGCAATCCTTGTTGTGGTTGATATATTGATCAAGGTTGCTTATTTTATACTAGGAAGCACAAAGGATGATCTTACGGTAGTGGCTAGGAGATTTTCCAAAGAAATTTTTAGGTTACATGGGTTCCTAGAAGTGATTATCTTAGACAAGGATTCTAGATTCACTTCTACCTTTTGGAAAGCTCTTCATCATGCAACGAATACAAAGCTAGATATCATTTATGCATACCATATAGATATGGATAAACAGAGAGGGTAAACCAAATATTGGAAGACATCCTTTGCATGTATTGCATTGCCTAGAAGTATTGGTGGGAAGAATTCTTAAATCTAGTGGATTTTTCTTATAACAATGGTCATCATGCTTCCTTGGGTATGGCCCTATTTTAAGCCTTGTATGGTAGGAGGTGAAGAATACCTCTATCTTGGGATAATCTAGAGGATCAAATTTTCATCAAATCGAATGTTCAAGAAATAGAGAAGTAGCTTAAAATTATTAGGCTAAGGCTTAAGTAATTCATTAATCATCAGAAGAGTTATTCCACTTTAGAAAGATCACTGAGAGAGTTCTTTATGGGAGATAAAGTATTCTTAGGAGTTAAACCCATCAAAAGCATAATTAAGTATTCCAATTTGGACCCTTTATATTGAACCCTTTGAGATTATTGAGAATATTAGTTTGATGAATTTTAGACTTGCCTTACCACCCAACCTATCAAAGGTCCATGACTATTTCCATGTATCACTAATTAGGAAATATATTTTTGATCCTAATCATGTATAATATGTTTCAAAATTATAGGTAGAAGATCCATCGGTCATTGAGGTGATACCAGTGAATATTACAGAGTTTAATTCCAAAGTGATGAGGAAATAAACTCTAGAACAATACAGGATTCAATGGGACCAATATTCAAATAAAAATACCACATGAGAAAAAGTGGATGAAATGAAAAGACATATTCCTTACTTGTTCTAATAAGTTGTAATATGATGTTTTATAGGAAATAAAGTGGATTGTATTTAGTCTAATAGAGGTAGTATGTCACAACCCACCTTGGTAGTACTTGCTACTAAAGTTTAACTATGTATTAACGAATGATATTTAATGCTTAGCTTTGATGTTTTTTATGGATGCATGCTTTGTTGATGTATCTATATTTTTATGAAAGGACAAAATACTACCGATGTTCTGCTTGGTTTTAGGATTAGGTACTCTCATGGATGGACAAGATAATTTGACATGAGGAATGAGAGATCCCATGTAAGGGAAATCATGGTGATGACTCGTTCATAAAACAACTCAAGATAACATGAATGAATACCATTTCATGTTCTGGACTCCCTCCAAAAAGTGAATTTTATTTTATAATTGAGCTAATTTTTGGAACTAAACCCATTCATAGGGCCCCAAACAAGATGAATCCTATAGAGATGCAATATTTGAAGTTGCAACTCCATGTTTTTCTAGAAAAGGGTTTGATAAACCCAATGTATCACCTTGGGATGCATCGGTTCTTTTTGTCAAAAATAAATATGGTTCACTAATGTTAAGCATAGACTATAAAACATTAAATAAAGCAACCATCAATATTCGATATTCCTTAACCAGGATTGAGGATTTGTTTGATCAGCTTAAGTATGGCACTATTTTTTCCAATATTGACTTGAAATATGAATATCACCAATTGAGGATCCATGAGGAAGACACACACAAGACTGCTTTTACAACTAGATATGGGCACTATGAGTTTATAGTGTTACCTTTTGGGATAACCAATGCTCCAAAAAATTTCATGAACTTGATGAAAAACATGTTTAGGAACCAATTGGACAAGTTTTTCCTAATATTTTTGATGATATTGTAATATAATCCTAAAATAAGGAAGAGCATGATAGACATTTGAGAGTCATGCTTGAATTGTTGAGGAAGAACTGACTCTATGGAAATCTGTCCAAGTGTGAATGTTATGTACCAAAGGTACAATATCATGGACATATCATATTGATAGAAGGGATACCCATGGATACTACAAATATTGAGGCCATTATGAATTGGCCACTACCCACTTATGTGATTAAAGTGTGGAGCTTCATGGGCATGACAAGGTATTATAGGCATTTTGTGAAGGATTACTCTAAAATAACCTATGCTATAACAAACCTTCAAGAAAAATGGAAGGAATTTAAGTGGACAGAAAAGTGTGAAGATACCTTTAAGTTACTAAAGTAGAATCTTACTACCCCACTTATCCTTAAATTTTTGGATCCACAAAAGAATTTCATTATTTGTGTAAATGTATCCTTGGAAGGTTTAGGAGGATTTCTATCTCAGGATGAAGCAGTCATAGCATTTGAGTCAAGTAAACTCAATAAACATGAGGTAAACTATGCTATGCATGATTTAGAGCTAGTAGTGGTTGTGTACACTCTTAATATTTAGATGCATTACATGTTCAGTAAGTCTTTTGAGTTAAGAATCAACCATCAGTGTTTGAAGTGTATCTTCATCCAACCTATTCTAAATACAAGATAGAGAAGGTGGATTGAATTATTAGTAGAGTATGAATTTGGTATAGATTATATCAAGGGAAAGAAAAATAAATTCATTTATGCCTTGAGTAGAAGGATGAATATAACTACTTAACTCGTAGTCACATGGACTTGATGGACCAAGTTAGGGAAATACAATCATAGGACTAGTATTATAGTGAACTTTGATCTAAAATGGAAATGAATTCTAAATATAACAAGTATTTTGATATAAAGGATGGAATCTTATGATTTAAATATAGGTTGATCATACCTAAAATTGGTGGTTTAAGGAGATTAATCATGCATGAGGTACATAGGTCTTCTTACTTGGCTCACCCTGGAGGGGAAAACATGATGGAGAATTTGATAAATATATTCTTCTAATTGGGTATGAAAAGAGATATCATCAAATTTATTACTTGATGCTTGGAATACAAGAAAGTGAAGGCTAAGCATAGACACCCTGTAGGGCAATTATACCCGCATGATCTACCATTGTAGAAGTGATAGGTAATATCAATGGACTTAAAAGTGGGGTTACCTAAGAATAGTTACCAACATGATGCAATCCTTGTGGTGGTTGATAAATTTACCAAGTTTGCTCATTTTATACCATGAAGCACAAAGGATGATGCTCTAGTAGTGGCTAGTAGATTTTCCAAAGAAATTTTTAGGTTACATGGCTTCCTATAAGTGATTATCTTAGATAGGGATTCTATATTCACTTATACATTTTTGAAAGCTCTTCATTGTGTAGTGGGCACAAAGCTAAATATTAGTTATGCATACCATCCAAAGATAAAAATGGATAAATAGAGAGGGTAAAGTAGGTCTTAGAAGATATGCTTCACAAGTACTACATGGACCAGAAGTCTTGGTGGGAAGACTTCCTATATCTAGTGGAGTTTTCTTATAATAATGATCATCATGCTTCCTTAGGTATGTCCCTATTTTAAGCCTTGTATGGCAAGAGGCACAAAATACCTCTATATTGGGATAATCTAGAGAATAAAATTATCATAAAATTGAAAGTGGTTAAATAAATGGAGAAGAAACTTAAGATGATTAGGGATAGACTTAAGGAAGTTTTTCATTGTTACAAGAGTTATGCCAATTTGAAAATATCACCAAGAGAGTTCTTTGTGGGAGGTAAAGTATTCTTAAGATTTAAACCCATGAAAAGCGTAATCAAGTCTCCCAAGTTGGATCATAGATATGTTGAGCCCTTTTATATTTCTAAGAAGATCAGTTTGGTGGCTTACAAACTTGACCTACCACCCAACTTGTCAAAGATCCATGACTATTTCCATGTATCCCTACTTAGGAAATATATTTTTGATCCTAATAATGTGGGATGTTTCAAAATTGCAAGTGGAAGATCCATTGATAATTGAGATGAGACCAATGAATATTCTAGAGTTTCATTTCAAAATGATGAGGAAACAAACTCTAGAATAATACAAGGTCCAATGGGACCAATATTTTGAGAAAAATACCACATGGGAAAAAGTAGATGAAAAACAAAGACATTTTCCTTGTTCAAATAAGTTGTAATATGATGTTTTGTAGGAAACATAGTGGATTGTATTTAGTCTAAGGGGGGTAGTATGTTAGGACCCACATTGGTAGGACTTGCTACTTAATATGGACTATGTATTAAGGAATGATGTTTAATCCTTAGATTTGATTCTTTTTATGGATGAATGCTTTGTTGATGTATCTATTTTATAGAATGATATGGTATTACTGATGCTTTGATTGGTTGTAGGATCAGGTACTCTTGTGGTTGGACAAGATATTTTTCCACAAGTAATGAGAGACCTAATGTAAGGGAAATGATAATGATGAATTTTTCATTAAACAACTCAAGATAACATGGATGAATACCCTTTTTATGTAGGTGCATTATAGTTTTCTTATGCTCACGTTCATGCTATTGAACTAGGGAAATTATCTGCAATGAGTCTCCTTAACATGACTCAATGATAGCTTAAGTCTATATTAAATAAGGATCCACTCACTTGAGGATAAAACAATGGTATAAAACATCGAGGGAGTGCATTTGTTCTTACTTTTGGCATGATGATTTTTTATTATCTCCTTGTATTGTTGAAGAATTAATTGGTTGATGTTAATTCATGTGTGCCTAAGATTGTTAAATTAATCCATTAAAAAAATATCTTGATATTTTAGATTTAAATGTTTGCTTTATGCTTCATTGTGGCTAAGGCATGTGTTGCCTTTAATCCTTAATGAATGCTTGTATTTTTCCTCCATAATGATTTTGAGTGGTTTTGGTTGAGGATATATGAGCATTGGAGAAACACTCTTGAGTGTTACACCATGAGCACTACTTGTGTGGGAGTGCTCAGGCTTGCCTCACTTTTCTATTAGAAGGCATTGGTTTAGAAGTGGGAAGATGATGAAGGAAATAAGAGTTGAGGAGAAGAAAGGATTTGTATAGCGAAGAACAATGCTTGTGGGGACTAAGTTTTAAGAGGAAGTTGATGTTGCACTTTGTCCTTGATATGTTAGGTATGTTGTGGTGGCATTTTTGTATTTTTATTTTCACTATTATTTTCTTGCACCTTTTATCTTTAGTTTTGTTGTTTGCCTAGCATTGTTTGCTTATGGTTGGCTTGATTGTTGCCCATGCACTTCCACAAGTTTCTACAACATTAGTGTGATTGTGCTAAAGCCTAGTTTGTTGTGCTTTAGGGTTCTTTGTGATCATTTCATTAACTTGGGACTCATTCCCCTTGCATAGTGAGAAAGAACACTATGTGTAGTGCAAAATTTGGTTTGCTTTCATTGGTCAAATCCCTTGCAGTGTCTTCGAATTATATGTTATTATGGTTTATGCCTTGTTAGCTTGATATAGGTTGTTGTTAAGTTTTAGGGCATCATCATGGTCCTCTACAAGGATGACAACCTATGAGCATTTTGTTACATAAAGCTTTGGGTCGAGAAGTATTCTTCTTTCCCTAAAATTAGACGAACATTTGAATCTTCATTTGTGCATGTGATTAGAATGGCTTGATTCTTCCCTTTTGTTATATTAGATAGATTCAATATTTGGTTGCTTTTTAGGGTTGGTTTGAAAAATATTAATCTATTTTCCTTGAATGGTTTAAAAATATTTAATCTTAGTCAACATTGGATTCATATTAATCAAAGTGGTTGATTAATTAAAGATAGAATAATCTAATGTTAGATTCATATTAATAAAATATATTGATTAATGTTATATTTTTCTAGTGTTAGGTTTATATTAATAAAATGGGTTGATTAATTAAATATAGAATAATCTAATGCTAGATTCATATTAATCAAATTGATTGATTATTTGATTTAGACTAACCTATTGTCAAATTAATAATCTAATGGAATTATTTGAGATAACCTTAGACTAATATTTGATTGGTTATCACTCTAAGGATGGGTTATTTTGGGAAATAATATTAGATCAAATTATTAATCTATCCGCCATTATATTCTTGGATTAAACTAATTATTTTTTATCTTATGATCTTTTGGTTTTAAATTATTCTAAGTGGTATTTGGATCTAGTGATGGATTCAATGGATGTAATCATTCAATGGTTGATTCAAGTGTTTGTTACTTTGTTTGATAAAGAGAACTAATGCATGGGTTGGGTAATGATAGAAGATATTTATGGAAAATATTTTGGGAAAAGTATGGGATATTTAGGCATGTGTTGCTCTAGTGAAATGAATCTTATAGAAATGCATGGGTTGATTAGTGAAATAAAAATATTTGTGGAAAATATTTTGAAAAAGTATGGGCTTCTTTTTCTTGTGATTATTATGCATGAATCATATAGAAATGCATTCATATCTACATATGATCTATTTTGATCCCTACCTTCCTACCAATTTACTATGGAAGTCAAGGGAAGAATATGTTAGATCATGCTAGCTAATTACTCAATTATTCTTGGAATCCTATGAAGGATTAAGTTGGAAATCACTCTTGGTGAAATAGGACTTATTGTAATAAAAAGAAAAGACTATTATTTTGGATGTATAATTTGTACCTTAATGAATGTATGGTCACATATTCATGGATTGTAATTATGTTATAGCTATGCTTTTAATTTGAATCAATGCTTGGGTTCTAAAATATTAACCTTGGTTTGATCATGCACTTCAAGTTTACATATATAAGAAATGCTTGATGTCATAATCTTTCATGCATACTCTATATTTTGCTACTAGAGAGAAAGAGAGAGAGAGAGATAGAGAGAGAGAGTAGCTTTAAGAGTTTGGATATCTTGGAAAATTGATAACTTAAAGAAAACTTGTTTAAGAATCCTACCTAGGTTAGTTACAATGAGTCAATGCCTAGGTCTTCTATGTCCATGAGGAAGCTATCACATGAAGTGATATGCTTAATATTTTCATCGTGGATATGGGATGTTCAAGCATGGAAGTTTAGAAGATCATTGTGGAGGTGCAATGGACTAAAATCAAAGGCATTACACCCAAAGAAACAAAAATAGAATGCCTTATGTTGGTAGGGGAAAAGGTGTTTCCATTTATCTAAATATTAAGAAGGGATAACCCCAGTGTTGTTTTCAAGATGCCTTGCATTCCTAGAGAATGTAAGGAATGTGGGGTGGCCATTTAGAGTGTCCTTTATACCATGGAGGTGTATAATATAAATCCCAACATCTATGGGAGCTTGGCCTCTCCTATCCACTTGAGAGACATCTATAGTATTAGAGACTCTAAATGTGGTTATGCCATAGTATTATTTCAATCATAGATATTCCTTGTGAACCTTGTTGAGTCCCCTAAAATAAATATCTCTCTCGAGTTTTTTGGTTTTAGACTTGAAGAACACAAGCTTATACTGAGAGGGGGATGAACAGTATAAGATCACTTTTTACTTTTCTTTTCAATTCAATAGTATGTAGTGTAGATAGCAGTATCAATAGCAGTAATCAAAGCAATGCACAAAACACCATACACAATAGAGACATATATTTTAACGTGGTTCACCCAACGTGGGATACCTCCACAGAGAAAATATTTCTTCTAAATATTTCTCAAATAATATTTTGTGAATCCTTCCCAATTACAATATTTATGGACCTATTTCAAAAGGATATGTTGATCCTCTAAATCTAGTTTGTGGATCTCAATCCATAGGAGAACTCCTTCTCCTATGCTCTGGCTAGTGATCCTCTAGAAGACTACATCCACTACACTAACTATGGATCTCTCTCCACTTGAAGACACTTATCCTCACTCAGAAGACCTATCCTCAATATCCTAGCTTATGGATATCTATCCAATAGAGACTCTATCCTCTTTGCTCTATCACCTCAAAAGCTCTGCTCAATAGGCTCACTCATAACCTTCTAAAATATACTCAACAAGTCCACTCATAACCTGATCAAATCTGCTCAACAAGTTCACTCATAACCTGCTCAAATATTCTCAAAAAGCTCACTCATAACTTGTCAAAATATGCTCAACAAGCTCACTCAGAACTTGTCCAAATTTGCTCAACAAGCTCACTCTGAACTTGTCCAAATATTCTCAACAAGCTCACTTAGAACTTGTCCAAATTTTCTCAACAATTCCTCTCTAGGACTTGCTCAAATATGCATTGCAAGCTTCCACAAAAGCTCACACAAAATCAATCCACAAGCCTTCTCAAAGACTTGTCTCAAATCAGCTTAACAAGTCCACACAGAACTTGTCTAATCTCATAGAATCATAAAGAGAATTTTTAGAGACTCAATATGTCCTATACTCAATGCTCAATCACTTTCTCAACTCAATATCATAGAAGCATAAAGAGAATTGTTAGAGACTCAATATGTTCTATTCTCAAATCTCAATCTCAACTCAAATCAATCTCATAGAAGCATAAAGAGAATTGTTAGAGACTAAATATTTTCTATTTTCTATTCTCAAAGCTCAATCTCAAATAAAATCAATCTCATAGAAGAATAAAGATAATTTTTAGAGACTCAATATGTTCTATACTCAATGCTCAATCTCAACTCAATCAGAATATAGAATAGTTTGTTTCATGAACTTGAACAACCACTTCATGCATCCACTTGACTAGGCTTAATCAACTCTACTCAACCAATCACCTCAAGGAACAACCCTTTCTCACAAAACCTAGTCCAATCATGTATCAACCAACTCAAAATGTTTCCAACAATGCTCAACAACAAATCTCACATAACAATGATACTCATGTTCTTTTCTAACTCAAGTTCAAGTTTTTTACTTAACCAATGGATTCAACAACAATGCTTCTAAAACAAGTTTTAATCACAACACACAATCTAGAAAACCTTGAATAATTAACTCAACCACTTTCGAAAAGGAAACCCTAATCAAATCCTTTTCACTCCAAAATTAATTTTCAATCAAGCCAATAACCTAACTCAACAAAGAAGAATTTTACCCATACCTTTTCTTGAAGAGTAGTTGTCCTTACAAATCTGACACACTCACAATTACTTCTTTGGCAAACTCAAAAAAGGTTAGAGGATAATTTGTATATCACAAAAATAATATCACAATTACACCTTATCACTCCAACTTAACAATAAGCAATATCCTCACAATAATCAAAAACCCTTTATTCAAATGCACCCATAAAGTCTTAACCTTCCAATACTCCAAAATAGCAAAATTTAAGACTTGAAAATAAAAACAGAATTCTCCTTATACCTCCTAACAATATTTCTCAACTACCAACCTTTATCACAATGCAAAGACTTTAATAACCAAATACCTTATACCTCCAACTTAGGCATTAATAAAATAAAACATAAAATGTAACTTTACCTTTGGAGAGTTTTGAACTCTTAATGCAGCCTACACAAATGTCTTTGCACATGATGTCATCCACCACATGAGCTACATGCTCGTTGGAAATAAAGAAGCACCACATGCTTCAACACCCTTGTCCTTTATTGACTTGCAAAATGAATGCGCCTAAAGTTTTTGCACCTTCAACATGTCCAAGAAATGCTTCCATTGAGGTTCAAACACCAACCACCATGCACATCAAAAACGTAATCCCTCTTGCCACTAGGCCAAAGCACCTTGGTGGCTTCCAACTAATCACTTTAACACCTTTTTTTTGTTTCCCTTTCGATATAAAATCAAACATGATTTCTGCAACTTTATCTCATGAGCTCTGCATTAATTCGTATATCAACATTTATCAAAACAAGAAAGGATAATTTTGGAAATAACTTTGGCATGGTATTAATATGCATTTCAATTAAATCAAATTACGTTGGTGCTTCCCTTTGGCTTATGACGTCGATGCTTCCCTTTGGATTTTATGACGTTGGTGCTTCCCTTTGGAAATAAACTTTGCCTTGTTTAAAACTCTAAATCCAACCTTTGGATTTATTAAAATAATCTTTGGTCTTAAACCTTTAAACCCAACCTTTGGGTTTAGATATTTTCAAACTTAATAAACCCACTTTGGAAATATAAAATATTGTAATAAAATTTACAATTATTTTATTTGGGTTTTTAATATGGCACTTCTAACCATTATAATATTTATTTATAAAATTTTATTTCATCCTGAATTTAAATAATTTATAAAATAAATATTACCACTCCTTTCTAACTCCTGTCTTTTGCATTATTTCACTTGAAATTCTACCTTCTTGTTGAATATCAAATGACCATCTTTATTGCC
>JAQPPZ010002274.1:1495000-1597500 GCA_028583015.1 Wollemia nobilis
GTGAATAACCATTAAGCTGGAAATGCAAATCCTGAAGATGAGGAAGAACATTGGCCTTTTTTTATCTGAATTTTGCCTTGAAAGTGATCAAAACCCAGGACACCTGAAGCAAAATTTTAAACTTTGTGAGTCTCCTTAGAGACTCAGTAAGGGTTCTCAAAACATTCTGAAACAACTCATCATTCCTAGTACACCACAGATGCCATAAAATCTCCATAGATAGCAATAACCAGAACATATTATAACAGTGATGCAACCCAAGAATAAATCCAAATATAACATGATGTCTAATATGAACATTACTGATATTCCAACCATGTAGAGAAGAAAAAAACATGCCCCAAATCTCACGAGTATATACACAATTAAAAAATATATGATCAAAAGTATCAGGTAACCACGTAATGAACACATAGTTACCATATTTTGTACCAAGCAATCCTATAATTTATTTTAACCCCATAGGTTTTTAATATTGTTGACACTGGGCTAAATCAAGAAAAATATCAAAATTTTAAATTATTTTTATAAATAGTATTTTATTAATTAAATTGATTTTTTAGGTCAGAGAGTGATTTCAATCATAATATTCTTATGAAGGATAAAAAAATAAAATAAAATACTTTCATGAAAGATGTTTTCAATTCTTAATATATATATAAAGTTTGAGTTTGTTCGAAAATATTAAATATTAATATATATATATATATATATATATATATATATATATATATATATATTTTGTAAAGGGTTACGTGAATCATTCATAGTATTCTCATAAAGGATAAAAAAAATAAAATAAAATATTTTCATGAAAGATATTTTCAATTCCTAATATATATATAAAAAGTTTAAGTTTGTTGGAAAACATTAAATATTAATATTTTTATTTTATTTTTTTGTTGTAAACGGTTAGGTGGATTGATAAGTATTTGTTTGGTCAGGTATTTATTAGGTTCAAACCATAGGCTTGTAAAGGTAGTAGTCTGATCTTAGGCTTGTAAAAGTAGTAGTCTGATCTTAGTCCTCTGAGTGTACAACAAACTGATGATGACGACGATACGAAATCGAAACCGAACCGCAAGCCACCGGTGATCTTTTCATACCGAATCAATAAGTGTCAAGTGGGGGTCAACAAAACAAAAAAATTATGACGTAACGAAGAACAAATTAACAAATTATCATGGAAGAAGTATCGCCAAGGAAAAGATGGGATGGACGGTTGAGCAATAGTCCTCAGCCCACACGATATGAAACCACGCAGGTCCCACTCTGAAGACTTGTGGAAGACAATGTTCAGGGTTGGGATGTTTTTATGTACGATAGGGGATGTACTATAATCATTATCATCAATATATTATATGGTTGGCATATTGTTTGTTCTTTGTTCATGGTAGTATTTTTTCTCGTTGACACACGAGAACCAATATATTCCACCACCATAGTTCATAGGTTGTCATATGTTCGTTTAGTACTTTTCAAATCATTTCCCATGCTCAAGTATGTTAGCCATGTTTTCTATGTTTATATGCTAACCATAGTGCAAGATCAGGCCATGCTCAGTATGTTAGCCATGTTTTCCATGTTTATATGCTAGCCATAGTGCAAGATAAGGCCATGCTCAGTATGTTAGCCATGTTTTCCATGTTTATATGCTAGCCATAGTGCAAGATAAGGCTAAGAACAAACCTTGGTTAGAGTTTAAAAACTCGTATATACTTACTACATGATCTAAATAGACTAACTTTATTCACATGCTTGTGAATATTTTTCTTATTATTTTTTTGTTTTTTAGTTACACGAGAGTTGATCACAACCACATTTTTTTAGTAATTAATAAGTATAGGGTTCAAATCACAGAGGCTGCTCCCACCAAATTTATTTCGTCTTGTTATTGTTGACCTGATGTTAAGAGAACCATCGGGAACCACTTGTTGCTTGGGATTCGTTTTATCATCGTCGATCTGACACGTACTCAAAGAATTTAGATCAGATTACTACCTTTGCAAACAACTACCCTCGAGATTTGAACCTGGGTATCTTCTTGGTAAATGCTTGACCGAACAAACACTTACCAATCCACCTAACTCTCCGAGAAATATTTTTCCTATTATTGTTGGATTTTCTTGACTTGAACCGATTGGTTGTGTCATGCATAATCTTGACAACTATGCATCAACTTCAACTTTTTGTTTGGTTTTGTTTTGTAATTCAATTTTTTTTTTTGAGAGTACAAACTATCCAATCAATATGTCATTTTTATATTAAATATAATATGATGACACTGATACACATAATTGGGCCACTTCATGTATAGTATGTAGAAGTAAACTAGGTGGTAGCATTCTTATTTTATCTTCTTTATCAAAAGTTGTAAATTTATGATATATAATCATTTTAAAACTTTATCAATTGAAAAATAATGATAATAATTTGTTTATGATTTTTGGAATTCATCATACAAGAGGAATTTTTATGAATGCCTCCAAGATTATTTTCATTTAGGATGGTGTGGGTGGTGATATGTTGTAGCCTTAATATTTTCTTTCCTTTGATTCTTTAGCATTTTGTTTCTTTATTTTAAATTATTCCTCATGCTCTTCTCTCTTGTGCCCTTTTTTTGGTGCATCCTCGTGTGCTTCTAACAAAGTTTCCTTGGACTTTGTTCTTGCTATTGTTCCCCTACCATAACTACTTCTTACTTCTTGTTGGATCCTTGCTCCTTAAGTTAAGAAACATTGTACAATGTTATCTTCTTTTTCGTGTACCATAACTTCATAAAATTCCTTTATGCATTAATGTTGATAGTACCCCAAGAATCCAACCAAGGATAACCAAGAAAAGTAATCACAGCATCCATCTTAGTAGCATGCAAATTTAAATGTAAAACATATTTATCCATGGTGATCTTCAAATCTTCAAAATTTTGAACATTCTCATCCTAAGTTGTATGTCCTTATTTTTTGTTACTTGAACCTATCTCTTAGCCAAAGCACTATTAATAAAATTATATCTACTGCCAAGGTTAATGGAAATAATAACCTTTTCATTTTGAACACGTCTATGAACCTATAAAATAGATTGTTTAGATTTTTTAGATTCTTTTGATCCTTATCTTACTTTAGTAAATCCAAATATATGGCTTCTTCATTCTTATCATTATCTTCCTTAGCATTTCCATTTTTTCTTGTCCTTGAGTAAGTTTATTTCTTTTTACTATATTCATTTTGTTTCTTGAAAAAATCCTAGTTTCATTTCTCTAATTTTTGAATCCCTTGGAGTTTATTTTCAACATCTTTGATGAGACCCATAAGGTTATCTATCTTTTTGTTCTTTCCCTTAAGCTCTTTCATACAAATATCTAACTTTCTTTATAATTAAAATTGAATAGGTTCCCTTCTACTCAAGGATGCATGCTCTATTTCGTCCCAAGTGTAATTATAATTATTTTTCGTTACAAAACTTCACCAAAAATAAGCTTCCTCTTTTAAAAATATGCTAAGGTGGATTCAACAACAGTAATCATTAACTTATAGAGATCTAAACTTCATCCACCATTCTCAAACATCAATATCATCCTCTCCAAAAAAATTGTAACTCCATGAGTTTACATCCACAAAAGTACAAATTAGGGTTTTATAAAAATGTATATCTTCCATAGATTTTGAAGCTAAAGTTCCACATAAATAATTAAGCCCAAAAAATATAGTTTATTATTTACTTACCCAACTAACAAATATCTCAAATATCATTTTCTAGAAAGAATGTGATTTGTTACACTTCCCTAGATCTAGATGGCTGAATTCATAGGGTTGTATATCCCTAAATACTGCTTGAATTCCTTCATATGAACACTCATTTTAAATCTCTTCAATTTTTGAATAAAATGGTATAAGAATAATTTGAATTGAACAATTTTATGCAAAGATATGGCTCCCAAAAATGAGATATTTTTGAAAAAATTACCCCAACATTGTCCTTGTTCTAGATGGCTAACTTCATAGGGTTGTATCTACCTCAATACTACTCAGATTCCTTCATATGATCATTTAATTTAAAGCTCTTAAAATTCTAAAAAAAATGGTATAAGGATCATATGAATTTGATAATTGTACACAAAGATATGCTACCAAAAAAGAGATATTTTTTGGAAAACATTGTCCTAATTTTGCAATCCATAAAAAAGAATACCCACTTTTCTAGAATTGTTGCTTTGATACCACTTGTTATGAAACTTTATTTTTATTAATGAAAATCATTCATCAATATACAAAATATCATATCATTCATCCATAAATAATTATCCATAATAATAATCCACACAATGATACAAAGATAGATGATACGCTTAGGGTAGGACAACACCAATAATACTCCTTAAGGAAGAAAAAATCCACAAGATATCTCAAGATGAGAGCACCACTTAGAGAGGGAAAATTCTCATAGCCACTTTGTGGGTAAAGACAATTACAAGTAATACTCCACATGATTGATCTCGTAAGATGACAATGCCACTTAAAGAGGGAAAAGTCTCATAAGCCACTTTGTGGATAAAAATTATTATAAGTAATACTTCATATGAATGATCTCTATGATTACAATGACAATATCCCTTCTTTATATACCCATATTATAAACCCTCATCCTACTTATTATTATATTATAATATAATAATATAATCAACCTTGGGTAATGTGTGGCCCATGCCAACTATCCATAATACCTATATATAATATAATATCATATTCCCATATACCTATTTCTAGGTACCATAGTAGTATATAATAATAATAAGGTTTGTTGAAATAAAATTATAAATTGGTTATAGTATAGTCGTGACATGGATTATTTCATTTTTATATAATTAATTGAAAAAATATTTATATATAATTAGGCATAAAAGAGTAACCCAAACAATCAAATAACATTAGTTCAATTGGTTAGATACCTTGACTTTCAAGGAGGAAACCAATATTTGAATCTTATGATACTTGTATAATTACTTAGTCATAATAACACTATGTGGTTATAATGCAATACAAAGTGAGGCCCTATATCAATACCATATAATTAATTAAAAATGTAAATTAAACACAATTATTATTTAATAGTGCACATATAAAAACAATCACATAGAGATGAGACTAAGTTTTTAAAGGAGGAAACGACAAAGGAAAAAACCTTTATAAATTATTAGAAAGGCAAAATAGTCAAATCTTTGGTATACAAAGTTGTATCAAAACAATATTAAAATCTTCCTAAATTTCACATGACACAACTTAGTGACTTATTTTACACTCATGCTACCTATACACCCTACACATGTATACATGAACATATGGCATAAAATAGTTAGACACTTTATATCATAGGTTTTAACTTCTTAGTTATGTGTACTTAAGTATCTTAAAATTCATGTGAAGATAATAAAGTTTTTGACCAAACATAAAATAGGAGATGAGGCTAGACTGAGTAGAACCTAGAACATAGACCCAATTGGTAGCTTGGATGGTACTCAAAATCAATCAAGGGCCAAGACTAAATGGCTACCACCTTAAGAAGGATGGATGAAGATGAAATTTGATGGGGCTTCAAAGGGGAACCTGGGGAAGCCAAGGGTAGGTGCTATTGTCCGAGATGAACAAGGAAGGATAAAGGGTGCAATCTATGAATATTTGGGAAGAACTACAAGCCACCAAGTAGAAGCTCAAGCTCTATTGATAGTAGTAGAACTAGGAAGAGACTTGGGAGTTAGAAAGTCAGTAGTGGAAGAAGATTCTCTGAATATCATTAACTATCTTAAGCAAGAAGCAAAGACAAATTGATAAATAAGTAATATTTTTTAAGATATTAGGAATGCTTTCCAAGCCTTTTTTGAGGTGGAAGTAGTCCATATATATAGAGAAGGTAATATGGTAGTAGCCATGTTAGCCAATAGGGGAGCACTACGAGATGAGGATAAAATATTGATACCCCTAGGGGAGATCCTCATAGATATTTCTAGATTAGTTTAAAAAGAGTAGCTTTTGGACAATACATAATACTTGAGGTTTGTTTCTCCATAGAAGTCAAAGCAAAGGGATGACAATTTATATAAGGTGATCCTATGGAATGGTCAACCATAGGTATTTTTGTATTACATTTGTAGAGTTGGGAGTCAGAGCCAATATTTTTTTTATTCTTCTTCTTCATAGGAATTGGAGCCAATGTTTTCTAGGTTTGTTTATCCATAAGGATTGGATCAAAGGTATGATATTTTATAGAATATGATCTTATGGATTTGATGGTGGTCAGCCATAGGCAACAATTTTATTACATTTACAAATCTAGGAATTAGAACTAGGATTTTTTTGGATTTGTCTCTCCATAGGAATTAGAACCAAGGTTTTTTTAGGTCTACTTCTCCACAATAATTAGAGCCAAGATTTTCTTGAATTTACTTCTTCACAACTATTGGAGCCATGGTTTTTTGGATTTTTTTCTCCACAAGAATCAAAGACAAGGTTTTTCATGGTTTATTTCTCCATAGGAATTGAAGCCATGTTTTTTTGGGCCTACTCCATAAGAACAAGAGCCAAGGTATTTATGGATCTACTTCTCCAAATGATTTGGAGCTAAGATTTTTTGGGTTTATTTCTCCACATTAATAAGAGCCAAGGTATTTATGGATCTACTTCTCCAAATTATTTGGAGCTAAGATTTTTTGGGTTTATTTCTCCACAAGAATTAGAGCCAAGGTT
The DNA here is from genome assembly GCA_028583015.1 of Wollemia nobilis. Lineage (NCBI taxonomy): Eukaryota > Viridiplantae > Streptophyta > Pinopsida > Araucariales > Araucariaceae > Wollemia > Wollemia nobilis. Next base: position 1,501,741 of record JAQPPZ010002274.1, read on the forward strand.
TTTTTGGGTTTGCTTCACTAGAATTGGAGCCGGGGTTTTTTGGGTTTATCTCTCCATGGGAATTAGAGCTAGTTTTTTTGGGGTCTAATTCTCCATAGGAATTTGATCCAAGGTTTTTTGGGTTTGTTTCTCCATAGGAATTGGAGACAAGGTTTTTGGATTTGTTTCTCCACAGGAATCAGAGTTAGGGTTTGTCAGGGTTATTTTGGATGAGCTAGAACTCCCTGGGTGAGTTTTCTAGGAGGTATTATTGTATATATGTTACCTTTAGTAAGAAGAAATTTTATATCTATATTTGTACTCTTGTAAAAAAATTTGGGCCCTTTAAAAATCCTATTTTTATCCTAATAAAAAGTATCTTAAACTTCTCCATACAAGATAATATTGAGAGAAATATGACTTGGAGTTATATTAGATGTGTCACTCTAAACTAAACTTGCACGAAACCTATCTTAGAGTATATAAAATGTGTCAATCTAAAATTTTCACATGATACCTCTTTATAGATAACCTCCTCATATATGAACAAATTCTTTCTCGTTTTAAGAGTATAGGATAAATATTCCTCTTATAAATATTTTTTCAATGAGTTTACACACGTTTTTATGATGGGTCCTAGTTCCCTCATACTAAGTAGGGTTTGAAACTTGAACCTCTTAAAGAGAGGCCAAATCCCTTACCACTACAGTAAGCTTGCAACTATTTTTCAAAAAATAATTTGAAAAACTTATATTAAAACAAGATCATTTACAAGTTGGGATGAGACTTCTTCCAACCTTAGCTAAAGAGAACACATGTTTACAATAGTAAAATAAGATTTGCATTGGATCCAAATCTCCTAAACCATATTTCTACATTGGCTTTTCATTTTTTTACAACTATAAAATAAGATCTACGTTGGAGCTAAATCTCCTAAACCATATTTCTACAATGGTTTTTCAAATTATCTAAATGCTAGATTTGCTCTCCAACCTGCCTAATCATCTTATCCTCAATAGCCATGTCATTGTACCATTGAACCCCTATCTCCTTCTCAGTACCCATATTATCCAAGAAGTCTACCACTTTATTTAGATCTCTAATCACATAAACCAAAATCACATCATCTAATTTCCTATATAATTCCTTAATTTGAGTGACAAGAATCCTCAACCTCCATATCTTCAAAGTAAAGTTCCTCATGCAATCCAAAGCTCCTACCGTTATTTGAGAATATGATTCTAGGATTATCCTCTTGTAACCTTGTTTTACTACCCAAATAGAAGCAAATTTGATAGCTAAATCTTCTATTTCATTATTTTTGGCCCTTCCCAAGCCTTGCATTTCTCAATAGATCACTGTCCCAACATGATTCCTGCAAACCACTCCAATTCTAGCTCTACCCGGATTACCTTTTGCAGATCCATAAATATTAATTTTAATCCAACCTATTGGGGGTGGTTTCCAACTAGATCTACCCTTTACCTCTTGCATTTCAACTTTATTTTCCATTGTATCTATAACATCCTGAGTTTCCTCTTTAGCATACACTGCCACAATTTTTGTGACTTTGCTCCAAATGACCTGCAAAACTCCATCTAAATATGAAAAGGTTTCTCTAAAAAAATTCCATTTCTCTCCAACCATACTTACCACCAAATGAAGTTTAGTCCAAGCTCCCAACCAATACAAAGAACTTTAGATTTAAATCTACCTCTCTTTCATCTTTCCCAAACATTAATCTGGTTCAAATAACCATTAGCTCAAATTTTATAAGATAAAAACTATCTTTCCCAGATCTGGTACGTGAATGGGCACTCAAACATCAAGTGGTCAGATGTTTTATCACTCTTGTAGCATAAAACACACTGATATGGACCAATTATTCCCCTACTTCTGAGAATATCAAAAGTAATAATTCCATTATGCATGAACTGCCAGGAAAAAACGTTTACTTTCGGCCAACCCTTGGGCTGCCAAATATTTCTCCAATATTCAACCTGATATGCATGAGGAGGAGGCTCTGGAATTTTCTTATCATATCCATCCTTCATTGTGTAGACACCAAGGCTCCCATAGCCCCAAGCTAATTCATCCTCCTCATATCTACCTGTGATAAATATTTCTACTAGGATTTTAGTCATGATGGGTGTCAATTTCAAAGGGATTAAAATTGGCCACTCATCCAACTTCTTACACTACTTAAAATTATAATCCTCCATCTGACTAGTTTTGAAATAACTTTCAATTTGGAATCAACCCCTAGTTTCTATGGCTATTTTTATTAGTTGCAGTTCTAGAAATTCAACAATGATAGGTGGGTATTGATACCATGAATCTATCCAAAATCGTACCTTCTCCCCTCTCCCCACTTTCTAAAATAATCCATCTTTCACTACCTGATATCCTAACTTTAGATCCTGCCATACTAAGGACCCATTACCATCCAAAGAGAAATGACCCACCTCATTTGGGTTTACCTATCCCAAATATTTACTAGTTAAAACTCTACTAAATAAAGAAGTTGGTTGGGAAATCCACCTCTAGTAAATCTTTCCAACCAAAGCTTTATTATTTAACTTTGATCTCCTCAGTCCCAAACCTCCTTTTTACCTTGGGTTGGCTTACTTTATTTCAACCTACTAAGGCCAATTTCCTCTCTCCTTTTTCTCCTCCACATAAAAATTTTCTAGCCATCTTGTCCAACTCTTTCCATATGATATGTGGTGCAGCAAGGATAGAAACTTTATAAATTGACATGGCATGAATGAATGACTACAAAAAGGTTAATCTACCTCCATATCTTAACCAATTGTAAGACCAATGATTAATTATTTCCTTGATACAATTCAAAATATTTCTCTAATACCTATTTTCAATTTTTTAAAATGCAAAGGGATCCCCAAGTATACCACTGGGAGAGAAGTGCTTGTGAATCCTAAGATCTCTAAAATTTTGTCCTGATGCCTTTGATCAAGATTGAAAAATACCACTTTGGATTTTTTATCATTGATGACTTTGTTTATGGCCCTAAGGTAGATATTAAGTCTATCTCTAATCATTCTTGCTTCCCTGAAGTTGGCAACTCCCACCAATCTTGTGTCATCCACAAACTGTAGGTGAGTCAAAAATTCCTCACCCACCTTAATACCTATTAGCAAACCTTGTTGTCTTCTCCTCAAGATGAGTCTACCCAAACCTTCATCCAATATGAGAAAAATATAGGGGGAACAAGTATCTCCATGATGAAGGCCTCTAGTAGCTCCAAACGGTTGTGAGGGAAGGTCCTTGATTAACACTAAGTATGTCAGAGTAGAAACACAACTCATGACCCATTTTATCCAATTATAAGAGAAACCAAATATTTCCATCATCTTTGACAAGAAGCTCCACTCCACCCTATCATAAGCCTTTGACATATTCAATTTTATGAGCATTCCCCTATTACTAGATTTTTACATTGAATGGATTTCCCCCTGAGCTAGAACCACACCATCCAAGATCTGCCTACCCTCTAAAAAAACCCCTTGCTTCTAGAAAATAATGCTTCGTAGAAGAGGTTTTAGCCACTCAACCATTACCTTTGTGATTATTATATATATGAAATTGTGTAAGGCAATAGGTCTATAATCTGAAATATGCATCCCCTCCTCCCATTTTAGAATTAAGGCAATGAAAGTATGATTTAATACTTTAAGCATTCTTTAACTACCTATGGACTCCTCTATAACATCCATTACATCCTCTTCCAAATTTTCCTAGAAGGCATGAAAAAAACTCAATTGGAAAGCCATATAGACCTGGAATTTTTTTGATATTCATTCCAAAGACTACTTTCCTCAGTTTCTCTCTATCAATGGGTTTAAGTAGGGTTGATATTCTTCTTCAAAGATAACAGAGGGTATGACAACAAGAACTTATTTTTGAGCCTCTTCATCTTGCACCATATTTTCCTTAAAAAGTTTAGATAAATAATGCATTGAATGGAAATACATACCTGGACTTGTATCAAAGGAGTTTCCATTCTCATATTGAAGAGCTTCCGTGTTTTTCATCTATCTCCTAGCACAGTCAGCTCGATGGAAAATTTGGTATTTTTATCACCTTCTAAATACCAAGTGGTTTTTACTCTCTGTTTCTAGTAGATCTCCTCTTGGTTGTTAATGTCCCCAACCACTTTACACAATGCATCATCCTCTTATTTGAGCTACTCTGTAATTGTTCCTTCCTTGAAGTGTTTTTGAACCTCATCCCATCTAGCCACCAATGGAGCTCTTTGGACCTAGAATTCTGTCTTGTTAGCTCACATCTATTATTTTCAGTTGATCCTTAACATAATTAAGCTACTTGTGGAATCGAAACATTGATGTCCCATATGCTAGGTGATCCTCTTCCCACAACTGTAGAATTTTCTTTCGAAGTTCCTCTTTTTGTAACCAAAAGTTTTCAAATTTGAATGGTTTGTGATCTTTGCAATGTCTTGATTCCCCCTTCCAAAAAATGGAAAAGTGATCTAAAATTGGACCCTTAAAAATCTAAAATTTTATATTCCATTTCATAAATGCCTCCTCTGAAACTAAAAAATTATCTAATTGTACCTTCTTGCTATGTGGCTTCCTCCTCTTATTTGTCCAAGTATAGTTGATTCCAAGGCATTTAATATCCACCAAGTGTAATGCATGGACTTGGGCAATCATAAATTGATCCCTTGGGTCTAAAATTGGGGTTCCCCCTTCCTCATATTTAGAGGATAATTTAACATTAAAATCCTCAACAAAAATCCAATCTAGCTCCTCCCTTGAGACTCTCATGTTATGCACTACTTTCCATTGATACATTTGACCATCTAGGTTTTGAGCCCCATAAAAAAACCTGCTCAACTATCACATTATTCCTAAAATGCAATGTGAGGAAATCCCTCTAAGCTATATGTTCTTTTTCCCTCCATTCAAGAGGGTTACAAAATATAACTATCCCCCTTGAGGCCCCTTGGGCAGCCAATTCCATATGATCAACACCTCTCCAAAGTCTATTTACAATTTTACACATAAGATCCAATGACATTTTTGTCTCCTAGATAAGAAAAAAAATTGTTTTACATTTTTCTAAGAGTCTTCAAACAACAGATTGATGGGTTATACTATTAAACCCCTAAATTTTCATGATTGTATAATCATTTGTTACCTTGAGAGCAATAAAATTCTATTGGTCTCATCGATTTTCCAATGATCAGTTTGTCTTCTTGAACTGCAATCAATTCCTTATTTGATTTTCTACCCACTCCTTGAGAGCTGATATTTTTTATCTCTTTTCCACCTAGGTTATACCTAGAGTTGGCCTTTCTCTATTCTTTTATGTTATACCATGATGATATCCTTAATTATTGATTGCTCTTGGTTATGCACTATCAATGCCCCTACAATATTTTACTGCGGTAACTCACTATACTCAATTACCTGTTCTAGGATAGGAAGTGAAAGAGGGGCTTGAAAATGGTTTTTATTGTTTTTATTATTCCCATACACTTCTTCCATGAATTGTTCTTCTTCGTGGTCCACTAGTGTCTTGAAGATCTCATACCTATCAAAGGGCTTGAGTTGGATTTTATCTTTACCATCTTTTTTCTTTTACCTTCTTATTTTTGGTTATTCAAAACCATCTCCCTGTGCTTCTTTACCTTGAGAAATATTGATCGTTTATTTATTGATTGTTGAATTACCCTCCTTAGGATTTTTTTTTTTGATAAGTAACGATATATTTACAACGGGTTTTTTAGAGAAGGATCCCAAAACCTTAGTTACATAAAAATTCGAGGCTGAAAATACGAATAAAAACTGGGGCTGCGCCCATGGGCAATGATCCGGGGCCCGGGGCCCTGGTGCCTACAAAAAGGACCGACTAGGAAACATAACATCAAAACTTGGCCTGAGGCCACCATAACCAGTAAAAGCCGAAACACGCCAATCGTCAAAATCGCAGAAACTGCACGCCATTGCGTCGGTGGGCCCTGCGCTCGGGCCTGGCCTGAACGGGGCCCACCCTGGCAGGACAGCTTTACTCCCTATCGGGGCCATCGCCCAGCCTGCGCCGGAGCTCGACCAGGGCATTGGCTGCAGAGGAGGCCGCTTGGGCAGACGCAGTCAGGGATCCAATTGCCGTGTCGAGAAGGGCCCTCATAGCCAAATTCTACAGCCTACTGTCGAAGTCAAAGCTGACTTCGGTGGGCTCCGGGGCCTCCACCTTGGCCTTTTTGGTGCTACCAGCAACCCTGCTGCTGCCAGGGAATGGGCCTTTGCGAGTGGCACCAGGAGTCGGGGCCCCGCCTGGGCCCTGATCCGGAGTCCTGCACTTTCGAGTGGGTTTGCGTCGCTTCGGGGTAGGGGAGCCTTCGGGGGAGGGGGTCTCCTTGGAATTAGAAACTACAGGGGAGGCACCGGGAGAGTTAGCCACTTCAGGGGGGACAGAGGACAGGGGAGGGATGCGGTGGAGCTGCGGCTGATTAGCAAGGGCATGCCTATACAGGATGACCATGAGGCCTTGGTGGGAGGGCCAAGAGTGGCTTCTGCGAGCACGGTCGATGGAAAGGCCCAGGGAGTACAGTAGGAATCGAGGGGTGCTGACCAACGTGGCCCCCGGAGGTGGTTGAAGTAGCTGAGGTGAAAACTGAATAGCCGTTGGTCCGGATCGTCGTAGGTGATGTACTGCATCATCGGGATGATGGCCTCATCGAAGGGGGTCGGGAGGTTGGAGCGAAACAGATTAGCCTTGTCCCACTGCTGCTCTGGGAAGCGAGACAACTCCTCCTCCCAATTGTGCTTATCCCGTCTGATGACTCTGCCTTTCTCCTCATGATGCAGGCCTGTAACTTTCATCAAGAACTCTTTGGTCACTTTGAAGTGGAGACCCTTCACCGTGACCTCACCATCATTCCAAGAATCTAGAAAGCTCTGGGTAATTTCATCGTCGGCTCCTGCAAATTTGTTGAAGAACGGGGTAAATTTTTTGGCATTGGAAAAAAGCCTGGCCGACTCACTCAATTCGAGCATGGAAGGCTCGAGGAAGACAGTTTTGGCAGCCATGAGGGTCGAACTGATAGCCCAGGGATAGGGGAAACAGGGGATACCTGACCAGAGACGCGGGGACAGGGGAAGGGGGAAGCAGACAAGAGTGCGGGAGAACTCAGCACGCGATAGATTTAAAAAGGGGGCCACGAGGGAGGGAAGTCACCGACATCGGGAATGAGCACTAGGGGCCGGGTCCGACATGAGGGGGGAGGGGCTGAGGGGGCGCGGCTGACGGCTGCCACATGGGGTGAAGGAGGAGGGCCACTGCTAGCGCTCCAGGTGGTGCAAACTGAGCGGGGGATCACCTTGAGGGTACCTCATGGGATAGAGCCACGGGCAAGCTGACACAGCAAGGGGATCCGACGGTGCGTCATTCAAGTTGGGAAGGGCTAACACGCACATTGTCTTGGAACTACCAGAACTGCTAATGGAAAAATGCAAAACTAGGCCGGGTCACCTGACATGGTCGGTGACACTTGGCACCGCGAGGGGGATCGGGATGACCAACTCATGGGCAGGAGAAGGATAGGGTCCAATCGACATGGCGACACAGAGAGGGGAATCCCCTTGCCACTAGAAGCTGCGATGGCAAAACTTCAGGGCCCCAACTTGGGGCATGCTATGCACCAGGGTCCTCATCATTGCTAGAATAATCTTGCGAAGTAATTTGGATCAGAGCTTCGGGAAAGTTCGTTGTCCAGGTGGTGAAGTCTTCAGCTGAGATGGCTTGGTTTGCCATGAAATCAGCCACCCTGTTACCTTCTCTGTACACATGTCGAAAGGCGTGGTCGGGGAGACCCTGGAGAATGGAGAGGGCTTCCCGGATGGTGTTGTGAATGCGCCAAGAGCAGTTTCCCAGGCTACGGGTGGCTCTGATAATAACTTGGGAATCGCCCTCGATGATGACTTTTGAGGGTGACTCCCTGAGGGCGGTCAGCCCGTTGAGCAGAGCTGCTACTTTGGTGAAATTGTTAGTCTGGTTGCCAAGCGGGGCAGCATACGCCATGATCAGGGCCCCGTGGCAGTCTCGGATGACCCCGCCTGCACCAGAGGGCCCGAGATTTCCTTTAGAAGCATCGTCAAAGTTAAGCTTGACCCATCCGGGGGGGGCAGTCCACCTTGTCAACGATCGACGGGAGGGGGCGGGGGGGATTGGGGGGAAGCAGAACTCCGAGGGAGGATAGGAGGGTGGCCTCGCCCAGTCATCGGGGCACCTCGGTCAAGGGGATGGAGTAGGAATTCTCAAGGGCGAAGGTCACCGCCTTGGTCGCTATCCACTAGGGGGAACGGGCCGGGGAGGAGAAGGCTCTGTTGTTGCGCTCGAGCCAGAGTTGCCAAAGCATATGAGGAAGGCAGGAGTCCCAAAGGAAGTGGATGAAAGGATGGGCAAAGGGGTTGGGCCACTGTGACAGGAGGTCAGAGATGGAGTTGGGGGTCACCCACTGGATAGAGAATTGGGAAAGGATGAGGCCCAGGACTTTAGAAGAGAAGGGACAACTGATAAAGAGGTGATTAGTGGACTCCCAGGTAGCACAACAAAGGAAGCATCTGTTCGAGATCTGAAAGCCTCTCTTGATCAGATTCTTGATCATCAGGATCTTGTTTTGGATGGCCGCCCATACGAAGTGGCTGATTTTGGGGATCAGCTTCTTGGCCCACACCTATCGGGTTGGAAAAGGGGCCTCGTCAGGGACTCTTTGAAGGTTGTAGGCATATTTGATAGAAAAGACGCCACTGGGAGTGCCATGCCAAATGCATCTATCATTTCCTCCGGAGGACGGGATAACAGTCACCTTGAGGAGGCGCTGGAGCTTGGCAGCTTGGAGCGGGTGCCTGGGATTCAGGATGGGTTTCCAGGTAGCCCGCCCCTAGTTTTGGGAAAGATAGGCCGACACTCTGGGCCCTCTGTCCGCCAGCCCTAGTTTTAGGATGAGGAGATCTCTGTCAGTAGTCAGGGCCTCATCGTGAATCCATCTGTCTTCCCAGAAGTCGATCCTGGCTCCATCCCCGAGGATCCATCTGGTCCCTTTCCGGATAATGTCTTTGGTGGAGATCAGGGACTTCCAAAAGGCTGATCCATCTCGGGGCTGAGATTCACTGAGGAAGGGGTGATGATGACAGTATTTCCTATGCACGATGCTGACCCACTCATCAGGGGTATTGGTGAACACCTTCCAGGCATGTTTGGACAAGAGGGCCTTGTTCATGAGGGTCACCTGCCTGAGCCCGATCCCTCCCTCACCTTTGGGGCGGCAGACCAGGGACCAGGAGACCAGGGGAATCCTCTTCTTATCTTCGCTGCCCGACCAGAGAAAGCATTTCTAAATTTGTTCGATGTGAGCTGCAATGGAGGCCGAGATTCTGAAGACCGACATGAAATATATCGGAATGCTTTGCAGGACTATCACCAAGAGGGTGGCTCTGCCAGCCTGCGAGAGGAGGTGACCTTTCCAGGGGGCCAGCTTCCTCTGGATCCGCTCGATCATCCCACCCCAGAGGGCCTTGGAGGACGCACCTGTGAATAGGGGAAGCCCAAGGTAGGAGGAGGGAAGGGAGCCAAGGGTGTAGCCCAAGATCTACCCAATTCTGATTTGCCTAGCCAAGGGAGTATGGATGAAGAAAATATTGCTTTTTTGGAGGTTGATTTTTTGCCCGACCGCCTCCTCGTATAGGGTCAAGATATGCTTGAGGGCCTTGGATTGAGGGATCGAGGCTGAGGTGGCGAGGATGGTGTCATCCATGAACTGCTGATGGGACACGGGGGGTAGGCCCGGCGTAGGCCTGATGCCCAAAATGAGACCATGGGAAATGACGCTCGAGATGGTACACCCCAGGGCCTCAGCCAGGATAATGAAGAGGATCGGGGACAGGGGGTCACCTTGGCGGAGGCCTCTGGAACTGGGGAAGAACCCAGCAGGGGATCCATTGATGAGGATAGAGAACCAGGGGGAGGACACGTAGTTGCTGATGAGCCTGACCCAGGAGGGGTGGAACCCGAACTTAAGGAGGACCTTGGAAAGGAAATCCTAGTCAACTCTATCAAAGGCCTTGTTCATATCTAGCTTGAGTAGAAAGGAGGCCTTTTTGGAGAGGACGGTCGAGTGGATGGCCTCGTGCATGATTATGACATCGTCTGTGATCAGTCTGCCTTTGATCGAGCTTCCCTGATAGGGGGCAATGATCCGGGGAAGGATATCCTTGAGGCGGGAGGCCATGGATTTGGTCAAGATTTTGTACAGGACATTGCACAAGCTGATGGGGTAGAAATCCAAGAGGGATCTGGCTGCCTGGGTCTTGGGGATCAGGGCTATGAAGGTGGAGTTGATACCTCTAGGGATGGAGCTGGCAGTCTGAAGGTCTCGGATGGCAGCACACACTTCTTGCCCGACGAGGTCCCAGAAGGATTGGAAAAATTGGGGGGGAAACCCGTCCGAGCCCGGGGCCGCCTCAGCCTTCATGGAAAAGGTGGTAGCATGGATTTCAGAGTCAGACAAGGGCTGCACAAGCATCTCATTTGCCATGGCCGAGACAGAAGAAGGGATATGTTCCAGAAGGGATTCTGCCACTTTTGAGGACATGGGGGGGCTATCGCCTAGGAGCTCCTGGAAGAAGTGGGTGGCTTCAGCCCGAATGTCCTCTTCTTCCTTGATAATTCTGCCATCGTTGCCCACCAACTCAGCAATTCTATTGGACCCCCTGTTCTTGAGCGTTGACGTATGGAAGAACTTTGTGTTTGCATCGCCCTCTTGGAGCCACAGGGCTCTCGAATTCTACCTCCAAAAGGTTTCTTCCCTGGCCAGGATGTTATGGTACTCGCTGAGAGCGAGGCGTTCCTCTTCCCTGAGCCTCGGGTCTTGGGAGCCTGCTTGAAATCTGGATTCAAGGACTTCGAGTTTTTCCTTAACTGTCGCTTTGCTTTCAAAGATGTTACCGAACACCTCTTTATTCCATACCTTGAGTTGCTCTTTGAGGCATCTAAGCTTGTGGAAGACTTGTTCAGCGGGGCGTCCAGGGACTGGGGGAGCCCACCAGTGGCCAACCTGGGCCCGAAAGTCGGGATGATGCAGCCACATGGACTCGAACCGAAAGGGCCGCTTGGGGGAGGGGCGATGATCGATTTCGAGGAGGAGGGGGCTGTGATCAGACCCAATTTTGGGGAGGGCCAACAAGGTGGCATCGACAAACATGGGAAGGGCTTCCTTGGACAAGAAAACTCTATCCAACCTGACCTGGATATGGCTTGCTCCCACTCTTCTGTTAGTCCAAGTGAACCTGGCTCCTTTCAGGCTGACGTCCATGAGCTCGTTGAGGGCGGTGAAGGCTCCAAAGTCCTCCATGCTTTTGCCCAGAACCGTTGAGCCCCCACTTTTGTTAGAGAGGAATAGGGGACTGTTGAAGTCCCCTGCTAGGATCCAGGGCAGGGGGGCAAAGGCTTCTCTCATCGAGCTGATTTCCTTCCATAAGGCCACTTTCTCGATGGGGCTATTAGGAGCGTAGACGTTGGACAGAATCCACGAGCGCCTTGACTTCATGCAATGGACCAGAATGTTGATTATTCTGGGAGACGAAGATATGAGTCTCCCCTTGAAAGACCAGGGATCCCACATGCATAGCAAACCCCTGGCTGAGCCAGCCGTAGGGGTGGACAGGGACTCATAATTGCACCAGGTAGCTTGGGCTACGCGTCGGGCAGCAGCGTCATCTATTTTGGTCTCCTGGAGTAGGAGGAAGGACGGGCGGTGATCCCTGTGGAGTTGGCTGAGGATCCTTTTCTTGGGGGCCCCATTGAGCCCCCTGATATTCCAGGTGATGAGCTTCATTTGACACCCTTGTGGGGTCGCTTGCCCCCCTTCCCGGCCTGAGTGGGGGGTTTGGGTCGGAGGGCATCCATCTTGGAGAAACTCGCGCCAACGTCAGAGAGAGTTGCCTGGGAGCCATTGGCTATGTCATCTTCAGTGATCCTTGTCCGCTGGTCGCCCAGGGTGGGCCGCCCTCTTTTGAGTTTGCTACCAAAGTCTGTGGCAAAAGTCCTGCTTTGGGTCATCTTGGGGCTGACTTCATCGGGCCCGGATGGAGAACTACCTTCAACCTCTTCATCTGACCTCTCGGATCCACACTCCAAGGGGGGAAGCCCAGCAGGGGCCACCGGGAGGGGCGGGAGGGGGTCGAGGGGGGGATAGCGAGAGTGAGGGGGGGAGAAGGGAACCCCGACAGAGGTGGGAGCCGACGGGGAAAGGAGCCCGAGCGGCTCGCAGGCCTGGGGGGGCACAAGCCGGGGCCTGCGGGGAGGGATTCAAAATGGGGGGGAGGGAGAACCTGGGATCGGGGCCTCGAAAGATGACCCAGGGGAGGGAGCAGCGAAAGGGGAAACCTGAGGAAGACCGGCCTCCAGACCAGGGTCCACATGAGAGTCCTTTGGGGTAGAAGGGGGGGCCTCCTTGTTGGTCCAGGCCTGGGATCTATGGCCATCATGAGGGGGCCCTCGAGATGGGGCCCGACCTGATCGGGAAGGGAGTTTGGGGATAGGGCCATCAACCTTTTTGGATATCGGGCATTGGTGGGAGAGGTGACCCTGAGTGCAGCAGGTGGGATAGAAAGCAGGTTTGTTTTCATAGATCAGGGACTGGCACCAAAAGAAGGACCCAGAAGAGATGGTCACCGAAGAGGGGAGTTCAGATTCGAGATTTGCGTTGACACAAAATCTGGCATGCACCATTCGAGATCCTGCCTTGGTAGCGGGGTCGAAGGCCACCAGGTCCCCGATCGACTGAGCAATGAGTCTTAGGATGTCTTCGTGCCACAGGTGGAAGGGAAGGTCTGGGAGACGGACCCAGATCGGGGCAAAGTTGATGCTTTGGGTGCTGGGGTGGAAGTCAGCTCCATAACGCCTGAGGAAGAGGCTTTTGCGTCCCAAAAACTAGGGCCCGCCCGACAGGATCTTTTTGGCGTCCTCACTGTTATTTAGTTTGATGATGAAGAAGCCCTTGGTAAGGGCAACCAGCTGAATATGCCCAAAAACCTTCCATTTGGAAGCCACCCATCTGTGGACGGTTTCCATGTCTGGACGCCCTCCCAAGAATTTTCCTACCAGGGAGGCAGAGGATCCAGCGACCAAGGAGGAGTAGACCTCCTCCTGGATAGAAATGTGGGTGCCCTCGAGGGAAAGTCCTAGACCCAGGGCCCGAGAAGGGGCCCTGGAGCCCACCAAGATCTGTTGATAGGAGGGTTTGGGCCTGCCAGGGACAGAACCCTGCCCAGGATCAGGAGGCTTTTTCTCGAGGCCTACGCTCGCATCGAGGCTGGGCTGGGGGCCCGGGCCCAAGATGTCATCCCCACCCTGGCCACCATTCATCTCAGGCGCAGAGCCATCCTCTGGGCCCGTCGAGGGCCCTGCTGGCCCGGGCCCGAGCCTAGACGTGCTCGATCCTGATCCCGATCCCGATCCTGCCCAGAAACCTACACCAATCTCTGAACCTGTCCCTAGTCCTACTCCCTCTCCTGCTCCCTGCCATCGAAGAACTCTGCTTAGGAATATTTTAAATTCCTAGAGGAGCCTCCATTTCTATGTTTACATTTTTTGGGTAGGATTGGTCCAAATGCCCATATTTATGTCAAACTCTGCACTTGAAGGGCAATGCCTCATAATCCAGTTGTTGAATCCAAGATAGTCCTACAAATTTGAGTTCAATCTCTATCTACAAAGGCTATCTAAGATCCATTTCCACGTATAATCTAGCATAAATAGTTTTGTTTCCTTCCATTGTGTATTTGGAAATACCCAAATGTCTTCCAAGGGAATCATCGATAATTTCCAATACCTGCTCACTCCAAAACTCCATTGGAAGTGTGGACACCTAAAATGAGTCATGTTTAGGAGACTACTCATATGGGCACCTTTGCATACCATATGACTAATCTTGGACCTTTCCAAGAGCTAGCAATGGTTGTAACCACTCACTAGGGGCAGTTTTGATCTATTCAAGCACAACTACTATCGACCAAAGCGGCCACCAGACCAACCATTGAAGCTTAGAGAAGCTATGAGCAAACCACTACAATGGATAGTGGCTAGCACTGAGACAAAGTCGATCATGAATGCGGGCTTGAATCATGCATGATAACTAAACTTGTATTGGATTCAAGTGGTTTTGGGTGTAAATCTCCTAGAGTTTCTCCTAATTACCACTTCCATGCAAGTATGGAACTGGACCTTTCTCCAATGACCAGTTTCATGCAAATATATATCTTGGCTTCTCTAAGAAGCCAAGATTTGGAATTTGGGAGGTCTACATATGCACCCTCCCAAGAGCAAGTATGATCCCAAATTTGATACAGCGAAGCCCTGCTGCATTGAGCAACAACATTAATAGCCCCATGAGGAGCATCAAAGTACTACCCGATTGCAAATAACCAAGCATACTATCAAAAATGGAGCTTACACAAGGTTGAGAAGTAAATAATCCATTTTCCATCAATCTATTGTAGATCCAAGATATTTCACTCGTAAATCCATTTTTAGACATACTAGCAAACCTTGAACATCAATTCCACTAGGGATTTATGAGTTACAGAACCTGATAAGGGGAGAAAAAGATCACAGTTAGCAGCTGCTATCTTCGATAGTGGCCTGTAGGCACAGTTGCTCTAAGAAACAACAACTAGGGTTTAATACATAGTTTCTTTAGTTTCTAGTGTAGATATGCCTTTCTTTATACATTATTAGCTTATCCTAGCTTAGATTTACTGCTTCATCATATTTTCATGGTTCATTAGCATTGTAATAGATGTCTTTTGCTTCCATTTATGTTGTTTCATGCTTTCTTTATGCTTTCATATTATTTCTTGTAGATCTATGGAATAAGCCTCATCTCAAGAGGTCTCATATGCTTTTAATGCTTCTTTGTTGTTTCCTTACATGCAAGTAACAAATATATTCAAGAATAAACCACATTCAAAGATATTCCCTCTAAGAATGAGATAAGGAGACATCTAGTAAGCCTTCACACAAATTGGTGTCAAAGTGAAGACTCTTTGAGTGCATCTCTCCCCGTTGAGGGGTCTCAACCATTGTAAACATTATATAAATTTGAGTGACTCCCTAAGAGGGAGCTATTGTAATTGGTATCTATCATTTTAATAAAAGGGCAACCCCATTTTATTGGATATCTTTTATTTGTGCAAATGGTTACTTGATTTCTATTTATTAGATTGTTACATGCTTGCAATGGTTTAGATGCATGGATTTCACCTTTTTACAGATGGTGATCATAGTTGGGACACCCAGAAAATAATTTTTTGATGATCTATTTTGTATTTTTTGTATGCAGGTGTAGCCACTCTGATTGACAATGGCTAGCAAAGCTAAGCTTCTTTTGAACACAATGGCTAGTCAGAGCGACCTTGAGCGATAGCGGCTAGGAGAAACATGCAATAAAAGACAACCTAAGCATCAACAAACTTGGATTCTAGGTTGGCGAAATTATTTACAATTTTTCACTTATCTGTTTGTGTTTATTTCCATAATATAGTAGGTGAAAATTTACTTAATTAAAAAACATAGAGAAATTTTACGGTAAAATAATTAAATTCTCTTAGGTTTTCTACTAGTCATTGCTAGGAACAACAAAATTTTGATTGCAATCTGCCCTAGTCTCCAGTGGTCTAGATTGTGTGTAGAGTTTGCATGCTTGAGACCCAATTAGAGGTTATTTCTTCATAAGTAATCTTGCATTCTCTAAAAATCATGTAGCATTATATGTGCATTTTCATAAAATTGAAACGTTCTTTTAAGCATGTAGGAACAACATTTGAGTGCTTTGTGTCGCATCTCCTTTTTTATGCAAGTTTAAAAATAACAAACACACACCATGTCATATGTAAATGTTAGTGAGTTGGAATTCACACCCAACCACTAATAGAGTCCAACGACGGTGGGTTTCATCTCCATCCGTTGGCTCAAATCCCACGAACCTGTTCTATTGGCCAATACCGGATCCAATAACTAATGTAGCTTAGAAAATTTACATGTACTTATCTTAGAAGGGTATGATGCTGACTAGGTGAGACTAGGTGAGGATATGGTAGGACCTGTACTCCCTGATCGGGTGTGGGCTTCATCTCCACACTTTGGTGGGTTTACATGATCATGAATTTTATTGCTAGTTGTTGAGCTATGAGCATACAGGTGAAAACCATTAAACTATACAAGCATTTTATCAACATATTTTCAAACACGATGAGAAATAGTTAAAGTTTTTAACAAATATGAAACACACAAGACCAGTTTTAGAAACACCAAGAGCATTTAAAAGAGATAAACATTTTGTTTACTTTGTTTGTGTGTCTTAAAATTTACATAAAGATAATTTCACATTGTCATGGTCTTCATGTGGAGCAACCACCCTCGGTCCAACACAGAGGTGGGAACTACCACTCCACCTAACCACGATTACAACAAAAATGATGTGGCATTTATCAATATGAGAGATACACTAAACAAGTAGATGAACACACTCACCACACATCACAACATGCTTCCAAACACCAACAACACCTAGAGCTAGAACAGGTAGATTATGAACAAGAATAGGTAAAAATGGAGGATCAGGAACAAACGTATCTTGAACCTTCATTCGTAGTCGAGGGAGACAAAATTAGACGTCCAAAGTGGGTAAATGTAGAGTTACCTCCCCGACCACCCCGAGTAAACCTTTAGTAAAAAGACATCATCTCTTTGAAGGCATACAAAATACTCATTGAGAGAATCAAATATCTCGATAAACAAGATATGTTTGGGCAGAATCCAACCCTAAGCAAGATACATAATCAGTCTTTGTACCCTTCAATACCAAGTCCTTCTTATCCTAGATACTTCAAGATGCCTAGGTTAGATAAATTCAAGGGAGAGGAATACGCACAAGAGCATGTGATAAATTTAATGAACACGTGCTTCCAACTCCAACACAATAATGCTCTTATGTTAAGAACATTTATCATGACATTCTTAGGTGCATCAAATGAGTGGTTTAATAAAATACCCAAACATAGCATCATCAATTTCGAACAACTAGTGGATGTATTCCTTGAACACTTTCCTTTTGACATCAAGAAGAAAATAAACTTGTCTGACTTGGATAATCTAAAGTAATATAATGATGATCCAGTCATGGACTACAAGAATAGATGGAGAAAACAAATGGTAAAATTACCATTTTTTATTCCCACTACTAAGCTCACCCAAATGTTCACTAAGAGTTGTGCTAAGCACATCTCGCTGCTCTTCCAGCTACAACAATATGAATCATTCGAGGAAGCCTTAGCACAAGCCAAGAAAATAGAGGATATCAAATTTGAATAAGGAGATATTAAGCTCTATAATAAGAAACATTGGAACACCAATCGCAACAATCAAAATTAATAACAGTAGGTCAAACATGCTCTAGTCAATCAGGTTGTACTGCATGTGCCAAAGGGAGGAAATAACTAGCAACCACAGAATTACCAGGCTCAACCCCCCTAGACAACTACAACTAAATAAAAACCAAGGTCAAAATAGGCAACGTCGACCACCTCACTACTTGACACCTTTTTTAGAATCAATGACATCAATATTCAATCAACTAAGTGAGGCACAAAGACTCAACTACCTGAGGTATAAATTATTGAACCTAAATATCCCAAACCCAAGGTATATAGGGATGATCATTATTGCCCATATTATAGATAACAGGGGTATGGTATCAAAGTGTGCATCAATTTTAAAAATATTATACAAAATATGATCGAGAATAGTGAGATACAAGTCGATAATCCACTAGCACACGATAACATAGATATGGGCATATTTAGAAACCCATTGCCAAACCATGATGAGCCAATTCGAGCTATAATATAAAAATAATATTTAATTAATAACATAAAAAATTGTAGTAGCTCATGGTATTTAGGGAGGAGAAAGGACAGCATGGAGGGATAATGGAGGATAAAGGAGATAAGAGAGGATAAAGGAGATAAGAGAGGATGTGGAGGTGAGAGGTGTCGAGGAGGTATAAGGATAGTTAGGAAGGTAGGTGAGGGTATATAGGGGTTAGGTGAGGGAGAATAGGGAATCGAGGGAAAATATATTTAGAGGGGCTAGGGAAAAATATAAACAAAAAAAAATTTGCTGACCATTTGAGTGGATATTCACACTTAGGCTAGAATAGCTAGTTTTCTCCAGGCCTTTTGATAGAAACCCGATTCACACTTACAAAATTCTCCCCCTTAAAGTTGAGAGGACTGACTAAATAGTATCTCAGCTTTATATATTGAGCTTTAGCCATTGCTTTTGTGAAGATGTCTGCGACATTTTCTAAAGTGCGATAAAATTGAAGCTCAACAATTTTATTTTCCACCATATCTCGAATGAAGTGATACTTCATATCAAAATGCTTCGTTCTACTATGGTGGATCGGATTGTATGCCAACTGAATGTCACTGATGTTGTCATAGTAGACTCTAGTCAGACCACTTTGTTGCTCTCCAATCTCTTCTAACATTTTTATTAGCCATAGGGCTTGATTACTAGCATAGGTGACTGCCACTATAGATGACAAGGCTACCACTATTTGTTTTTGGAGCTCCATGTTATTAGTCCTGATCCCAAACTAAAATAGTTCCCTAAAGTTGATTTCCTATTATCAATATTATTGCCCCAATCACTATCACTGAAGCCTACAAGCTTAAAAATATTACATTTATGGTACTGGATTCCAAAATCCAATGTACCCTTCACATATCTGAGAATTCTCTTAGCTGCCTACAAATGCAGCTCATATGGACTAGCCATAAATTGAGAGACAAAAGAAACAACATATTGAATACCAGGTCTGGTGTTGGCAAGAAACATCAAAATCCCAACTATGCTTCTGAAAGTGGTCATGTCAACTTTTGATGCTCCATCATCTTTACTCAATTGGATCCCATGTCCAACTAGAGTTGCAACTGGTTTGCAATGCTCCATAGCAAACTTCTTGATCATGTCCCGAGCATACTTATGTTGACAGATGAAGATCCCTGTATCTGATTGATGAACTTCCAATCCAAGGAAGTAGTGTATTAAGCCGAGATCCTTCATCTCAAACTGCTTCATCATGGAGTGCTTGAACACCATATTCACTTTTCTATTACTACCCATGACTATGAGATCATCCACATACAAGCAAACTATGAGGATGTTGTTATCTTGCTTTAGGTAGTAAAGTGTGGGTTCATTTCTACTTCTGGTGAATCCATAATCTTTGAAGTATCCATCAATGCGTGAGTACCAAGCTTGCGGTGCCTTCTTGAGGCCATAGAGTGCTTTTTTCATTCTGTAAACAAGGTGCTCCTTACCTTTCTCTTGAAATCCCTGTGGTTGCTCAACATACACTTCCTCTATTAAGTACCCATTGAGAAAGGCACTTTTCACATCCATGTGTTGGACTTTCCATCCCTTGTGTGCAGCTAAAGCAAGAACTGTTCTGATGGTCTCCTGTTGAGCTATAGGAGCAAATGTGTTTTCATAATCAATACCATACTTTTGTGTAAATCCTTTTCCAACTAATCTTTCTTTATGTTTTTCAATGCTTCCATCAACATTGAATTTGGTCTTGAAGACCCACTTACATCCAAAACAATTCTTTCCTTTAGGAAGCTCTACCAGCTCCCAAGTATCATTGTTTTTTATAGAGGTTATCTCCTCTTTCATGGCATCTTGCCATATCTTCCGAGTACAAGCCTTCTCATAACTAGAAGTTTCAAGTTGTGCACTAGTTAACAAGGCATAGTTAACTACATCTCCCCGAGGTTCTTGGGAGTCATCATCTCCATACAAATGCATATTTTCAAGTCTTTGCAAAACTAAACCCATTTCACTTGCTTGACTTCTAGTATATCGTCTTTGAAAATTTGTATCCAACATTTGATAAGGTTGATGATGCTGGAGAGTTCTCTTACCTCTAGATGGAGAATCAATATCCATTGGTGATGAACTAACTGACCTTTGTGGAGAAATACTTGGTGATGATGGTGATGAACTGGAAGTCGAATGTCTGCTTGGGCTTGGAGGAGGAGGAGACTTCTTGCTTTTTTGTGGTGCCTATTGAATTTGTGAAGAACCTGCATCATGAGATTCAACATCACTATAAATTTTGGGATTTCTCCATTCTCCCCCTTCGTCAAAAATCACATCCTTGGAAAGTATTATATTTTGAGTCCTAGGATTGTAGATTATGTAAGCTTTTGTGTTCTCATAGTACCCTACAAAAATGCATGCTTAACTCTTAGGATCAAGCTGCTTCCTCTGTTCATCAGGAATGTGTGAGTAAGCCAGTGAACAAAACACTCTGAAATGCTTGACATTCAATTTCTTACCATACCATGCTTGGTAAAGAGTTTTCTCTTTCAAACTTGAAGTAGGACTCCTATTAAAAATATACACACTGGTCTTGGCTGCATCTGCCCAATACATATTGCTCAAATGCTTCGTTTGAAGCATAGATCTTGCCATATCTACAATGGTGTGGTTTTTCCTTTCAGCCACACCATTCTACTATGGAGTATAGGTAGTAGTGAACTGCCTCTTTATTCCATGTTTTTTTACAAAAATTCAAAAATTCATTAGAGGAGTATTCTCCTCCTTTATCTGATCTTAGACACTTAACAAAATATCCACTCTTGTTTTCAACTCTTGTTTTAAAATCTATGAAGAAATCAAATGCTTCATATTTATGCTTCAAAAAATATATCCAGCACATTCTTGAAAAGTCATCAATGAAAAGAAGAAAGTAAGATTTATTACCAATGCTCTTGGTCTGCATCAGACCATAGATGTCTAAATGCACTAGTTGGAGTGGATAATTGGCCCACCATGCTTGTCCATGAGGAAATTTAGTTCTAGCGTGCTTGCCCAAGGCACACCCTTCAAATATTTCCTTATTGTGCTGAACTTTAGGAAGTCCGATCACCATCGCTTGAGAAGTTAACAACTTCAAACTGGCTGAATTCAAATGATCGTATCTCAAGTGCCACAACACACTTGGGTTTGCAATAGCAACATTTACTAACTTATCTCCTCCTGGTTGGCCAAAATTTAGAGGAAATAACTTGTTTCTTGTCATTGGCACTTGAGTAATGACTCTATCACTATTACTCTTATAAAAAATGGTACATTTACCCTCATCAAATAGCAACTTATAGTTATTTTCTAACATTTGACCAACACTTAAAATATTGTGTTGGAGATGAGGTGTGTAATAGATATCACTTACTTATTTCACGTCTTCTTTTGTTGGAACCTCCATGGCTCCAATGCCTTCAACCACCAATGACTTGTCGTCTCCCAATTTGATGTTGGTTTTGAAGGAAGAATCCAGAGTAGCAAAGAGTTCTTCTTTGCCACTCATATGATTTCAACACCCAGTGTCCAAGATCTAGGTATCATTCAGGTTCTGATCTAACTTGCCATATGAGAGAAAGAGATTTGAGGTCCCTTCCTCTTCTCCAAAATTTCCATACTGACTGCTCTGACTGCTACTCCCTTGAGAAGATTTCAACCAACAATCACGAGCAAAGTGGCCAAGTTTGTCACAATTGTAGCAATATTGTTTGGACTTGTCACTTCATTTTCCTCATCTTGGATGCTTCCCTCTGTTCTGTTGTCCACCTCTATTCTGACCTTGACCTTTGTTTGAAGATCCTCCTCTATTAGGAGTTCCACCTCGTGGACTATTATTACATCTTCCTCTGTTCTGACCTCTACCTCAACTTCTACCTTGTCCTTTTCATTCTTATGAAGCAAAGGCTTTGTCATCGCCTCTGTGTCTAGTGGAAGGAGATTCCTGCAATCTCTCTTCATGTGAAATAAGAGAACCAATTAGTGCATCAAAATAAAGTTGCAGTCAAATATTTTGACTCTTCAATAATGATTGCTACATGATTCCACGTAGGAAGAAGTGTTTGCAACACTTTCTTCACCACAACTTCTAGTTTAATCTCTTCACCTAGAGTGACCATTTTATCTACTACGGCTTTGACTCACACACATTAGTCTCCTACTTTCTCATTCTCTTGCATTCTGAGATTTTCAAAATCTCTTTTCAGAGTTTGAATCCTGACCTACTTCACTTGATCACTCCCTTGAAAATTTTCCTTTAAAGCATTCCAAGCATCTTGAGCTATTACACAGGATGCTATTCTAGGAAAGATGCTTTTATCTAGGGTTGCTTGCAAATGATACAGGCAGAGGAATTATTTTTTTGTGCTTCTTTCCTAGCTTTTCTATCAGCAACACTTAAAGCAGTCCAGTCAGTAGGAGAGGGTTCTTTGTAACCCTCTTCAACTACATCCCACAAACCTTTACCTATCAACAAGTTTTTCATATTTATTGACCAGTATTCATAATCACTACCATTGAATTTTGGAATTGGAAGATTTGAATTTGAAGCCATTTCTACTACTTGAAAGCAAAATTTGATTTGAATAATAACAGGAAGTACAAAACAATTACAAGTTCAAATCAAATCTAGATTTCTTAACTCTCTCATTGATTTCTTCTTCTTCTTGTGGATTTTCTAGTACTGAAGGTCCAAAATTGTCTGCATTGGAATCCTCGTTGTCACTGATGAAAAATATTTTAGGATCTACCACTGGCTCGACCTATGCTGGCTTAGCCTCTACTGGCTCAGGCTCTGGAGAGCGTGGGGTATAAATTTCACTGGATTGTTGCTTCGGCTTAGATGGAGAGTAACTATCACTGGCTTGATCTATAGGTGCGGCTTCAATTGCATCAGACTCTTCCACTCATTGTCCAAAAATATTGTCTTCTGAGTCAGCCTCGTAACTAGAATCTAAATTCCTTTGGTGGGTTATAACAACATTTTGTAACTGATTGAACACAATGTGCAATCCATTTCTCTGAACTTGTTCATCAAATGATTTGGCAGTCTCTCTTCATAGTAGAGAGCACAAAGTATGGTAACATTCGATAAATCTGATCATCTACTCATCAAGGCAAAAAGAAAAAAATTGTTAGAGTTTCTGAGGTTACAATTTTTGCTCTTTTACAGCCGCTGAGGCTATTACACAAAATTTTTAGCCTTAAACGGGCGCTCCAGAACGCTTCGCGTCACTTTTTTTTTTCTTTTTACAATGCTTGCCTCTAAGGTTCAAAGCTCTTTTTTAAAATTTCTCAAAAAATTATTAAAGTATTTTATTATTAAATTTAATAATTAAAACAAAATTGCTTTTTCTTTTAACAAAAAACAAAATAATTAAAATAAAAGCAATTTAATAGTAATTATTAAATAAACTATAAATACTTTAATTAAATTTTAATAAACTTAAAAAAAAACTTTCAATAAAATAAAATGAACCTTTTATAACCGTCGCGCAAGTTTGAACTCGTGACCTTTGGTGCCTCAATGGAGACTATCTACCAATGTGCCCGTAGCTCCTTTAGATATCAACAAGGCACACCTCATACCCGTTATCTTCTAAGTTCGATGCAAAGGAAAAAAATATCTCCCTTGCCACTATCAGGTTTTGAACCCGAGACCTCTTGTCCACTACTTGAGCATCTTTGCCAAGCAAGCTACGCCTATCGATGTGATATGAAAGGCAAACGTGTTAGTATTAAAGGTGTCACACAACCAGTTTAAAAAAAAAATTGATTTATCCCACATCTGTTGGGATAAGGATTGTGGGAGGTTATAATAACGCAAATGCGCACGTTATGATTTGATTTCCCTTGGGCAATCATTCATTGTCCAAACTTTTGCCTCACCACTCCAACCAACTGCACACGGACACCTCAGCACATTTGCCAACTCATATGCCATGCCAGACACCACATCAGTCTCATACTGCACACCCACGTTAGCTCTTTTACTCGTCACCATTCACCATGTGTCACCCTGCTAGCGGCCACATCACCTGCAATCGTTGCTCCCTCAGTCTGCCACGTATCAGTCTGCTCACACCTCAGCCTCAAACTTCATGCCCAACTGTTAGCTCAGCCAGCACCTGCCTTGAACTATGTGTCATCTTGAACTATGTGTCACCTTGGGATTCATGCCTAGCTGCCACTTCAACCAGGACCTACCTCGATATCTATGCCCTTGGCCTTGGCTCTTGTGCCCTCCGTGCTTATGCCTCAAAAAGCGTACGTAGATCTGATACCAATGAGCCAATTCGGGCTATAATATAAAAATAATATTTAATTAATAACATAAAAAATTATAGTAGCTCATGGTATTTATAGGGAATAAAGGATTAGTGAGGAGAAAGGACGACAAGGAGGGATAAAGGAGGATAAAGGAGATAAGAGAGGATCTATTGGAATGATCAAAATAGTCAATGTGGCTACAAGAAATCAATGATACAACCAACCAAAGCCTCCAATAGCTCCTATTCATATCTCGGTTGCATCGTAATAGAGGCCAATGTAAAATAATATTCTAGGTCCACCAAAACGATCTGTGATATCCAGAACAGACTTATACAGAGTCTCCAAACAATATCGACTAAGTTATCGATATACAAGCTCATTCAAAAATATCCCAAACACAGGGAGACCCTAATGAAAATTTTGAAATCAATTAAGCTACAACCCCAGGACCCTAACACATTTATAAACTTTGTGGGGCAAGTACAATAATATCAAGAGCCTATGATTCATTTTTACGATCACAAAATAAAGGGAGTCCCTACTACTGTAGTAGACCCGCCTCTACACATCATCGTATGAATCAATCACATACCTTTAAAGTGGATTCTAATCGACACAAGATCATTGTTTAACATAATAACAACCAAGGCTATAGGGCACTTGAATACTCATAGGTCAAATTATCATCCCTACCTCCTACACATTGAGAGCCTTCAATGATGCACTATTATACACAATGGGTACAAACGTCCTACCTATGTAGGTGGGGTATAAGACCATCCTTGTGATGTGTCATGTATCGGAGGGTATCATGTAGTATAATATCCTCCTAGGTTATCCTTGGATAAGGTACATGCATTGCATTCCCTCAATATTACATCAATGTATTAAATATATGCACGAGGGATAGGTACATGTGGTACCATTGGATAAATATCTATTCAAATATGTTCATCAGGTTGACTTATCAGGGGATTTTATCCTTCCATCCATGCACCTGTACATTAGGCCATCATCCCCTACCAAAAAACCAGGAAGCAAATCCAAATCAGTGCAAGGTGACCCATCCACATCGGTGCCACCTCCAGCGTCTAAAGCTACTGGTACTTATGAGAAACTAACAACATCTAAGGCAAAAGACTCTCAAAAACTAAAAAAACCCTTGCTGGAGGAAATACCTAAGGAAGTCCCAACCATAGCAATAGTGGAAATTCCAAATCCCATGGAGGAGGAATATTCCCAAGACATAGTCAAGGAGGTGCCTTAACCTACCTCGTCTGCATCATCATCAGTGTCATTTGCACCCCAAGTGACAGTTCACCTAGCTAATATAGGATTAGGTGAATATCTTGTGCATAATGTTACTTTCACTCCAATTATTGAGTTTGCACAAGACATGGGACAACCAAGAGTCCTAAACCAACCCATAGGGATAGTGTTACCATTAGGGATCCCCCCTAACTAGACCAATTTCATCTATTTTGGGTTGGATTGTGCCCATGATGCCTTAGACATTGAATAATATGAGAATGAGCCATTCACCATGAATGTTCATTACTTGTCCAATCCTGAGTTTGCTATGAGATATTTCGAATGCAAACATTGGTATGGATATGGTTTAGGTCTATATGAGCAAGGACAATAAAACCTAATTGAACCATGATATCAGTTACCTATTGATAGGTCTGGCATAGGATATCATATCCAAAGCTACGATGATTCATTAGCAACATCTCTGGATATACTGAGCTTAGGGTTCAAGAAAGACATCAAATGGACTCCTTATCACCCAAACATAAGCTACATGAGTGACAATTTGGTAATCATGGTCACTATAGAACCACCTACTGTGTATCATCTAAATTTCTTTCTCGAGGCAACCCCATCAGGAATCATCCTATGGGAAGATGAACTAGGCTATGGATATGAAAAAGAGGAGAATGAGTACATCACAGATCACAATGATGATGAGGATGAGAATGAATTGGTCTACCTTGGGTCTTGGCATTCATATCACCTCACGAAGCTAGTGGATATAGATCATGGACACTTCATATACGATAGTGATTATGAGGATGAGACTAAATTGGCCTACCTTGGGCCCCGATATTCATGTCACCTCATGGAGCCAATGGGTATGAATGATGGATATCCCATAGATGATAGTGATTATGAGGATGAGACCAAGATATCCTACCTTGGGCCTCGAAAATTACATCATTGTAATGAACCATTTATTGATGAGATGTATTGTAGAGTATATCCTGGCCCTCACCTTAGGGGAATATCGATTAATTCAAATGAAATATATCATATAGTCTTCCCTGATCCTCCTACATTTAGAGAGCTACTTCAGCCAAATGATCCCATCTACCCATTTATTCATAGACCGGATCCTGAGATCCCCATACCCCTAGAGCCACATCTTGGGTATGGAAGGCAAATCAACAATGCAGAATTACACCCATGTGGTCTTGAAGATTCCATCCCATCCATCAACATGATCTCCATTGATTTGACCACTCCACTCCACAACCTATCCAATCCTTATAAACCATTGTGTCTTAATTTAGATTCTATTGATTGGGATCGTGTTGATTCACCCATAGAGCTTGAAGATTTCTTCCCCAATGAAGAAACACTACAACAGTTTTATTTTACACCAGGTTGCGCACATGATATTTATCATGTTGGTTTTGACCCTAATTTAGTGGAACCTTTAAACCCAATGAATGACATCCACTTGATCCCCACTCCTCACTAGCTTGAGGAGGGATCACACATGTCAATAGAGGAATATTTTGAAGTGGACATCAGCAATGATCCTTCTGATCCAAAGAAAGTTAAGTTCGAAGAAATTTTATATCCAAAATAATAGTTGTCATCATACATTTATTGAAATAGACACCTAATATCTTTGCTTGGACCTAAAAATATATGTCGAGTTTAGATCCAAAATTGGTTGTCCACAAACTTTCACTAGATCTTGCAAAGAAACCGATCAAGAAGAAACTCAGGAAGATGCACCCAACCATCACCTTGATGGTAAAGAACGAGTTGTAGAAGCTATTGGATGTAGTATTTATTACCCCATCGACTATTTGGAATGGGTATCAAGCATCGTGCCTATAGGAAAACTTGATGGAAGGATCTGTATTTGCATGGATTTTAGAGATCTCAATAAGGCAACATCAAAATATTCATTCATGTTTCCCAATATAGACGCTCTTGTAGATGCATCTACAGGTCATGAGATGCTCTCCCTCATGGAATATTTTTTTTGTTACAATCAAATTCAACTTAAACCCAAAGACTAGCACAAAATTGTGTTCACCACTCCATGGGGGACATTTTATTACAAAGTGATGTTATTTGGTCTTAAAAATGCTAGTGCCACATATCAATGGGCCATGACATATATTTTCCATGACTACATGCATAAGATCCTAGAATATTATATTGATGACTTACTATCCAAGTCATTGCTATGTGAAGAGCACACCAAGGTCTTGAGAAAGGTCTTTGATCACCTAATATAGCATAATATCAGATTGAATACTATGAAATGCATCTTTGTAACTTCAAGAAAACTCTTGGGATTCATCGTTTCTAAAAGAAGGATTGAAGTCAACCCAACAAAGGTAAAGGCTATCCTATAAATGGCCTCGCCCACTAACATCAAAGAGCTGAGAAGCCTATGGGGTAAAGTAGCATCCATAAAATGTTTCATCACATAACTATTGAATAAATGCCAACCCATGAATCTACTGCTACACAAGAGGGTACCATTCTACTAGGATGAAGAATATCAGTAAGCCTTTGCTGAGATAAAAAAATACCTGGTAACATTACCAATACTAGATCCACCAAGGCCAGATGTGCCATTTTTACTTTATATATTGACTACCGATTTTGCTTTGGGTACCACATTGGCTCAAAAGAATGTGCAAGATAAAGAACAAGTGATATACTATATTAGTCGCACCTTGGTGAGTTACAAGCTAGGGTACGTATACATAGAGAAGTTGTGCTTAGCAGTGGTATTTACGACTAAGAAGTTGCATCACTATATGTTGAGCCATACAACGTATGTGATATCAAAACAAAAACAATTAAAAAACATTAAAGCACAAAAATATCTGCATCTTACATTTTGCATTTTGCATTCATGTAATTGCATTGCATTAGGCATGTTGCATCCATTGCATTCGCATTAGGATAGACTATGTTTTCAATCTTGTAAATGGTGCCACATTTGTATGCCAATCATGCATCTTCAAAACCTCATTCATCCATAACCATGTGAGTAACTGTGTTTTTCAACACAACCCCTTCCTATGGCTATGAGGAAGATAATAAAGTTTTTCGATCATTCAGCCATACCTAGTGATCTTCTCAAACTTTGTATAAGGTTATCTTTGCTTTTGCATATGAGGTCTAGTTTTGATAGCACCTATCATACATCAAAATCCTATCACTAATCAAAACACTAAAATATTGGTCAAAAAGATAACACAAAGATACAAAAACAATTAAAAAACATTAAAACACAAAATTATCTACATCTTACGTTTTGCATTTTGCATTCATGTAATTGCATTACATTAGGCATGTTGCATCCATTGCATTCGTATTAGGATAGACTATGTTTTCAATATTGTAAATGCTGCCAAATTTGTATGCCAATCATGCATCTTCAAAACCTCATTCATCCATAACCATGTGAGTAACTGTGTTTTTCAACACAACCCCTTCCTATGGCTATGAGGAAGATAATAAAGTTTTCCGATCATTCAGCCATACCTAGTGATCTTCTCAAACTTTGTATAAGGTTATCTTTGTTTTTGCATATGAGGTCTAGTTTTGATAGCACCTATCATACATCAAAATCCTATCACTAATCAAAACACTAAAATCTTGGTCAAAAACATAACACAAAAATACAAAAACAATTAAAAAACATTAAAACACAAAATTATCTGCATCTTACGTTTTGCATTTTGCATTCATGTAATTGCATTGCATTAGGCATATTGCATCCATTGCATTCGTATTAGGATAGACTATGTTTTAAATATTGTAAATGGTACCACATTTGTATGCCAATAATGCATCTTCAAAACCTCATTCATCCATAACCATGTGAGTAACTATATTTTTCAACACAACCCCTTCTTGTGGCTATGAGGAATATAATAAGGTTTTTCGATAATTCAGCCATACCTAGTGTTCTTCTTAGATTTTGTAGAAGGCTATCTTTGATTTTGTAGATGAGGTCTAGTTTTGATAGCACTTGGCATATATCAAATCCTTTCACTAATCAAAACACTAAAATATTGGTCAAAAATAGAACACAAAAATACAAAAACAATTAAAAAATATTAAAACACAAAAATATCTGCATCTTATATTTTGCATTTTACATTCATGTAATTGCATTGCATTAGGCATTTTACATCCATTACATTCGTATTAGGATAGACTATATTTTCAATCTTGTAAATGGTGCCACATTTGTATGCCAATCATGCATCTTCAAAACCTCATTCATCCATAACCATGTGAGTAACTGTGTTTTTCAACACAACCCTTTCTTGTGGCTAAGAGGAATATAATAAGGTTTTTCGATAATTCAGCCATACCTAGTGATCTTCTCATATTTTATAGAAGGTTATCTTTGCTTTTACACATGAGGTCTAGTTTTGATAGCACCTGGAATATATCAAAATTCTATCACTAATCAAAACACTAAAATCCTAGTTGAAACAAGGGAAATATGAACACTACAAAGTGGCACTAGACATCCTAAGTGAAAGATTTTTACTTGCTCATTTGGTGATGCACATGGTCTAAAGTTTTTATCATTGACAAAAGGACAAGCTCCCCCCTATCCAAATAAACTCCTTACTTTATAAAAATGAAAAAAATTCCAAAATCAAATCAAATCCCTTGCTCAAAACAAAAACAAAAAGATACCTCTCTCGAGGAGTACCACCTAGCCACCTCATCTAGAGTTTTAGAGATATAATATACCCACCATTTACCAATATCTGAGACTCATACTCCTCTAGTAGCCCCTATAGGTGTCTAATCTCTGTCCCTGGATCTATACCTGCTGGACCCTAAGCAGTCGGAGTGGTTGTTATAACCTATGATTAGAGGGTATCCCTCTCCACAGTAAGCTACTCTATCATGGTTAGCACTGAATCAAGCTGAGTCTATAAAGAGATCCTATCCTCCCAATATCCTCACCATGTAGCCTATTCTGCTGATAGCTAGATCTCTAAGGTTGCAATAGATGTGTCTCACTCCAATATTTGTTGACAAGCCATCTAAAGCTCGACCTCGATACTGTGTAACTGAGCTTGGAGAGGAGACTCTTGCTCCTCTAGAACTAACTCCTAGTCCTCCTCTAGAACTTCCTGCTTCTCGATAGCTTATCCCCACTCCTCTATCCTAGGCTGCACCCATATTGCATTAGGTCCTCCTTAGGTACCTCATCCCTATCTCACCCTAGGATACCGCCACCCTGTTATAGCCACATCACCCACCACTAGGTATACACCTTTGTAGTACTAGTATCCACTATATTGATATCAACTGTAGAAGTATCTACATCCTCTGAGAGAGATATGACCTGAGGGACTGGGAGATCCCTCTTTGCTTGAATTTATTTGTAGATAATAGGCTCTGGTGGTATGTCCTACTGAATCTCGAACTGCTTGGTCACTTGAGAGAAGTAGAAGAACTCCCTCACCCCTGTATTGTGGTCGATGACCCATTGATCATGCCTTGTCTACACCAAGTATCAATATACCTCCTTCCAAGTAGGGCAATCCACATAGGACTGCCAGATGATATCCTAAGCCTATATCACAGTCATATAACCTACATAGTGGGCCAAATCCCTTGCATGGCAACAACTTCATCGCTCCTCTATGACTCGTGGCCACCTAGACCCGTAACATTATGCTCCCAAAACTATAGTAGTAATATCTTGGGGTAATCTAGTTGGGTGATCTATCCTGATATGCTACCACCCAAAAATCTATAGGAGCAAGCTGCAACCAACTCCAGCCTGGCCCTACTACTGAATCCTATACAACTCATCATAGAGTTGCACTAGTAACGCACTCTCCCAAGCCATAATTATGGGTGCAATGATGTCTAGAATGTCCTGCACCATCGCTAAGAGGTTCTAGGGGAACCTTTCTCCTACTGTGTTAGGGAGAAGCATGTTGTAGATAACATACATCAACACAGTCTGGCACCGTGAGAACACCCGATCATGATACCAACGAGAAATAGGAACTCCTCCATGATGTATGTATCTCAGAGCCTCCCATGCCCGGGTATCAAAGACTCTATCAAATACTGTTGGCCTATGTCTAGTAGAGGATGAGACGATGGCCCATCCATCAAATGGAATTCTGAATATCCTGTAGGCATCCTTCGGAGTGATAGTCATCTCACCAGTCGAGAGATGAAAGGTGTTAGTTTAGTAATCTCATTTATGGACCAATGTAGTAATGTAAGTCTAGTTCGATATCATGGTTGACAATCTAGCAGCATACATCAAGACTCAATAATAAAACCATACCCAATCTACCTATGTCATGAGTGGCAGTAACGCTCCGAGTAAATAAAGCTCTCGAGCCCGCATAGACAAGAGGTAAAAGTGCAAAATAAATGCCTAATTAGATGCAATCAAACTAAAAACTTAATAAAATTTAAACATGGTGTAACAATAACCCATAATAAAGCAAGGGTACAAACACACTAAGCAAATGCATAAAAAATGCAAAAAATCAAAACTTACACTTGAAAAATTATAAAAAAATCAATTAAATTAAAAAAAATAAAAAAATCATTTTTTTTAAGTTTAGCGATCGCTTACGCCGACAGTGATCATCACAATGACCACTGATACCGATAGTGGCTAGCCTATAACGGTAATAAATTTAACCATTGGGATTAAAACTAGTCGCCCTTAGTGACAACAGTCCCTCTTTGCAAATTGGGGGCCACCCTCAACGAAAATGACCACTCTTAGCAAATTGGGGTTCTCCTTGAGTGACAACGGCTACGATGTGACATGCCAATGGTGTTCGCCCTCGCCTAAAAATCCAAAAAAAAAACAAAACCTAAAAACTAAAAGGGACCCACCTAAATTAGCCTAATTCTAAACCTATCTACATGTGTGGTTCATTACCAACGAGTTTAATGAGGTTAATTTACCGATTACTTAGTTTGGTTTATTTTATTGATTAAATAAATAACCTAGGGTTTGAAGAAATACCCGTGAATATTTGGCTCCTCTGCTCGTCGATGCCTTGTCTTTCTCTACCATGGTGTTAAGTAAATCGTCAGCATTCTAGGTCACTATCTCTTTCTTATCCCTTAGAGCTCAAATGGAAAATTGACAATTGGAAATAATGAATTAAAAACCCTATTTTATTTTTATATTTTTTAGTTTTACCACAGTAGCTGCTGGCATTAGTGTCTAGAAAGTGCAAGACATTGATGTTGAAAACAACCATGAAATTGTAAAATTTGAGCCGCTACTGCTGACAACGGCTAGCAAACAACAATAAATGCATTAAATTTCTCACCATGAGGAGTCTTAAAATGGAAAAATAAGCATATCTACCAGTCCAGAATCATCAAAAATTGCAAAATAACAAAAAAAATCATTAAATAAAAATTTCAAAAATAATTGAAAAAATTCATCAAAATTAACAAAAAAATCAAATAACATCAAAATTTCAAATACACCTTGTATCTAGTTATTTACCCTATACACTTGGCGGTTGCAACAAATGGCACTCCATGCAATCCGATAAGATAATTAAATTACCATAAGGTCATTTGGAAAAATTATTCATTGTAGAAATAAAATACTCCACTTCAATCCCTAAAAAGGCCATGGCGGTCGAACTGCCCCGCGGGAACAAGGAGTTAATCTCATTTCTTCCATGATGTGAAGATCATCAAGTGATTCAACACAATCTAAATATAATTGCTATCATCTTGATTCTCTAAGAATACCATTGTGGCTAGACTACTCCATGGGATAGAAATGTACAATTGCTATTATTGGTTGAAATCACACCTATAATAGGACCTGCCATACAAACAACAAAGCATTCATCTTAAATTATCCAAATCAATCATCTTGGTCAAGCGACTCGTCACTTTTATCATTAGTATTCTCCTCATCGACTCGTCGCTTGATGGGGTAGTCATAATAATAAAATCATAATCAAAATCAATAATTGATAACTTAATCAAGTTAATCGTGTTCATCTTACGAATCATTGCTAACAACTATCATAAGCTTACCCTATTGCTTGGGGTAATGGGAAATATACTGATTTAAACCTTTGACAATCTAGTTTTCGATCCTTTGCAAATTCTAAGCAATGCAGCCTGAGACTTTGGTGGATTTAAAGTCTTATGCAAACTAAGCCTTCTACGCCATTGGAAGCAATGATTCAGAGATGCGTGCTCTTCTCATGATTGGGGCATATAATGTTGATTAGATAAATGATCATCATACACCCTACAATATGGCTTAGGTGGTCTATTTTTGCTCAATGCTATGTTTCCCATAGCACATCATAAAAAGGGGTATATGTAGACACCTAAAACATGTCATGTTTAGGAAACTACTCATATGGGCACCTCTACAAACCATATGACTGATATTGGAGCTTTCCAAGAGCTAGAAGTGGTTCTAACCACTCACTAGGGATAGTTCTGACCTATTTAGGTGTAACTGCTATCGATTAGAGTGGCTGCTATACCATTCGTTTAAGCTCAGAGTGGCTACAAGCTAACCTCGACTGTGGAAAACAGCTAGCACTGAGACAAAGACGACTATGAATGCAGGCTCGAATCATGTATGATAACTAAAATTGCATTGGATTCAAGCGGTTTTGGGAATAAATCTCCCAGAGTTACTCCTAACTACCACTCCCATGCAAGTCTAGAATTGGGCCTTTCCCCCAACAGTCAGTTTCATGCAAATCTAAATCTTGGCTTCTCCAAGAAGCCAAGATTTGGAATTTGGGAGGCCTACATATGCACCCTCCTAGGAGCAAGTATGATCCCAAATTTGATACAATGAAACCCTTTCGCATTGAGCAACAACATTGACATCCCTATGAGGAGCATCAAAGTACTACCTGGTTGCAAATCGCTAAGCATGCTATCAACAACGGAACTTCCACAAGGTTGAGAAGTAAATCATCCATTTACCATCAATCTATTGTAGATCCAAGATATTTCACTCACAAATCCATGTTTAAACACACTAGTGAACCTTGAACATCAATTCCACTAAGGATTTCTGAGTCGTAGAACCTGATAAGGGGAGAAAAAGATCATAGTTAGTGGTCGTTGTCTTCGACAGTGGTCTGCAAGCAAAACCACTCTGAGCCATAGCAGATAGAGTTTAAGACACATTTTCTTTAGTTTCTAGTGTAGATCTACCTTTCTTTATGTATTATTAGCTTACCCTAGCTTAGATTTATTGCTTCATCATATTTTCATGGTTCATTAGCATTATGATAGACATATTTTACTTCCAATTATGTTGTTTCATGCTTTCTTTATGCTTTCATATTATTTCTTGCAGATCTATGAAATAAGCCTCATCTTGAGAGGCCTCATATGCTTTTAATGCTTCTTTTTTGTTTTCTTGCATGCAGGTAACAGATTTATTTGAGAATAAGCCACATTCAAGATATTCCCTCCGAGCATGGGAGGAGGCATCTAGTAAGCCCTCACACCAATTGGTGTTGAAGTGAAGACTCTTTGAGTGCATCTCTCCCCATTGAGGGACCTCAACCATTGTAAACATTGTATCAATTTGAGTGACTCCCTAAGAGGGAATTATTGTAACCGAGATCTATCATTTTAATAAAAGGGCAACCCCATTTTCTTGGATATATTTTATTTGTAAAAATGGTTACTTGATTTCTATTTATTAGATTTTTGCATGCTTGCAATGGTTTAAATGCATGTTTTTCAACTTCGTACAGGAAGTGCATACAAAAGGATCTAAATCAGGACAGCAATGGGTTCAATTCAAGGATCAAATCCTACTCTCCAAGGTTGAACAAATAATATTTTCGAACCATGATTCCTCTTTCTGATTCAAAAGCCCTATTTCTATCAACAAGTGAAGAAAAACTAATAATAAAATATTCATTTCTAATAAACCATAAAGAATACTCACCAGGAGACTCCCAATTTTTTGGACCCAAGAATGTAACAAATTAGGGTAGGACAAATACCCATGAATTTACAGATCAAATCATGATTGGATTTATATAAAATTGTTTCTTCTACCATCCTTTGCTCAATGACAATATTTGGCCTTGATTCTAATTATGGTATGGCATCCATTAACTCATTGAGATGTTGATCTATTTATAGCAACTATATAGAGCATTTTTAATGCAGTGTTTTGTGCTTCTTTAGTCTCTATCCTTGTTGCAAAACCATAAAAACTAGTTATTTTTATCTAGTCTTCTATGATAGTAATCCCTATATCGTTATGACCTGGTAGCATATGGTAGCAAGATATTTTGCTTCTCCCATTATACCTTCAAATGAATTCTCTAATAATTCAACTTTCTTCCCATTTATCTCCTATAGTTTGACATATATATGATTTGGATTTGTATATGTCTTAACAGCATCTCCCTCATCATCCTAATTCTTTTCTTCCTTAAAAAAAGCATCCACAATATCATCATATAGGATATTCATATAAGGGTCAAATATGTTATGTAATCTAGCAGTAATTAACCCTTACATTTATTTTATCATTTCTTACACTAGAATATTCAATAATGCTAGAGTTTTTTTGCAAGCTTTGATATCTCTCTAGGCATATAGAATCTCCATTAGTTTCTTGACTAATATTTCTTGTCCATACCTAGCTATTTCACCTATGATGCTAACATAAAGGATAGTAGCTTCAAAACATTTTGTGTTCAACCCTAGAAGATAATTATTCTTCCACCTATTCAATGGCTCTTATCACTTTTTTAAAGTTATACTCTTATCATTGTGCATTCTTTATCTCTATCCCAATTTTATCCCAAGGAACTTCACCCATTGAATATAAAAAATATTCTTGTGTTTGTGGTTGCCTCTCTTAGTTTTGAAGTTGTCAACCGTATAATGTTTAATCCTTTGTTTATAGGACTTCTAAAGTATTGATTTAGCTCTATACTTTCATGAGTTATTCTATAAGACTATCTAATTATTGTGTTTTCTTTTCAAATTTAACAAGTCAATTTTTGGGATCCTTGATCCACTTCTTTAGCTAATCCTTATATGAGGTATATTTATTTGAAGCCTCATTTTATAGTAGAGTTATTTCTTTTGAGCCTTTAGTTCATCCTCAATTGTAAATAGACCAAAATTCATATCTACACCATATGTGAGTTGGTCAATGAGTTGGATCATCAGGTATAGATCAATTTAGTTTAGATCTAAATAAAAAACATTGGAATTCAAGTCAATAGGGTTTTTTCCACTTATGACATGTTTGATTTTGATGCCTCCTCTATGTATACCTTATCCCCTTTCCTAGATAGTTGTAACTTCATTAGGATTGATGCCTTGAATTTTTTGTCCTTAAGTCACTTGTACGCCTTCCATTTTTTACTTCAATAACAAGGACACCAAATGATTTTTTGATATTTATCTCCTCTAGACCATATATAGTTTTCTTTATAAATTTATAACTTGGTCCTATAGTTGTTTTTTCTTGAGGGGGTCCTCTTGTGAACTCAGACTCTTGATATAGTGTAGGTAATATTATCGCTTTCTAAAGGAGTCATCTTTCCTTTGATGGTGGATGCAAATGGTAGGTAGAGTAAATTATATGATGATGAGGGGAAATGGGATGGAGATAGGAGGAGTGAGATGTGATTCCATTTGTACCAATATCTTAATTATAAGTGACATCATTGGTTGGGACATGGTTAAAGGTGATAGTGGCATTATGTAAGATACCAATGGTTGCATGGGTTACACCTAAATGAAAAGTGATAGGAATGAAGTCATTGTCATAGTACCAAATATGAAATATATTATGAGGTATACCTTTATGAGAACCATGTACTACAATGATGGAAGATGAAATAAGGATTAAAGAAAATCAGTGGGAAGAGAAGAAGTGAGAAGAGAAGAAAAATAATAGAAAAATTAGTGAGGGTGGTGGAGCATGGGAGGGAAATAGAATTGGTAGCAGATGTGGTCATAATGCTAGTCATTCCCAACTTGATATGGGATCCTCCTTGAGGGATTTATCTCTCATTTATTTTAGTTTGATATTGTCATTATTGCATTATTGCCACATTTCTAAGCCATGATTTATATTTTTAAAAATTCCTTTACCTCTCAATAGTTTTCTACCTCACTATTGAACTAATCATCACTAATGTTATTGATGTAGCTATAATGGTGATCTTGGGAAATAATATATTCTTTTTTCTTTGAGGTATTGATGGTTCAACCACTAATTCGTTAATATTTTAGGTCCTCTTGGAACTCTTGAGGTATTTTTTTCCCAAGGCGAAAAAACAATTAATTTTCAAATGGGCCATATCTAGTTTTTCTAATTAGTGTACTCATTTTGTATCATATCTACCAAGCTAGGATTTTCCTATTTGCATACCCGATATTTCTGAAGGTATCTAGCTTTTGGTGGTTCATTTTGATATCTAGGTCAAAATTATCTTTGGCCTTGGTGTAGAAAGCATGCCACTCTAGTGGGTAGTTATACCATCTTTGGAATTCATATTTGTAAATATGATTACTTCCCAAATTGGCAAGGTCCAATTCTTTATTGGGATTTGTCTTCTAAATATTATACCTATTCTCATGTGTGAAGAAGGTTTATAGATTTTTAGCCTTTAGGATATCCTTGGAAATCCTAATTGGATAATAGGACCATTGGTCCCTTAAATACTTTATACTCATGTCTCTTAACCTTACCTTTAACACTTTGTGGAACCTACATACCATTGGTGTACTATTTATGATTTGTTGTTTAAGTGCATAGAAGGTGATTTTTATCTACCCCATATAATATATTAAGTCCACATAGTTGAGTTTCTAAACATATTAAATATTAAACATGTAGTCTGGTACATGCATAGGCAACTCAAATGGTATGGTCAAGAAGCCATAAAGATGAATCCATGACTAGTCCCTCCCCAAATGGAAGTCTCTATTTAGCTATTTTGTAGACTTGACCAACTACTACACCTCATCTAATATCCCTAGTGACTTTCCCTTGAATTTCCTTATTATGAACTCATACACCTCATCATAGAAATGGTAGGATGTCTTGTCCACTTCTCAACAAGGTATGTACATGCAATCAACCATTAAAATAAGTTTATTATATTCTCCTACTTGGACTAGTTGAAGGGTCAAAACCAATGTTTCTTCTAATAAATAATTAGTTGTACCATATATGAGGTATAGATAAAATTTATCTCTTCCTTAAATACCTTTAGCTTACTATTAGGTATAGTCAATCATTATTTAGTGCTTAGGATAAGTTTATGTAGCATGGAGTAAGGAAATGGGATCCTCATATATGATTAGGTTAGTCTTCTCTCCCAAAACCATGGATACCAATAACAACACTATTTGTACATATTTCTTAAACATGTGTAACTCTAGTGAGATGTTGAAGTCTATTGGTAAGTTGGTATTCTTCATATAAGTGACTAGGACGACCCTCCATTAAGTGCTTATACCCTAAAAAAAAAAAAAATTGTATCTTGGGGTTGGAATAAACCCACATAGTTGGGCCATCACTACCTTCAACATCTTCCATATGTCCTCTCTTTAATATAGTAATATTCCTCACTTCATTGAATGGGTCTAAAGATACATCATAATGGAAATGTATCTCTCAGCACATGTTTCAACTAGTTCAAGGAATCCCCATACTTGGGGTATTAAATTCATGGCTATCCTAAAGTCCAAATATGGTTTATTCTCCAATAATTTATTTGTAGACCTAGATTGAAATTTCTCAAGGATTATCTCCTACCTAGCCTAATTAAGTGTGTATACCTACTTTATTTTATCCTCCTATATGTATTTTCAAAAATTCTTTACATATTTTCAAAGGTGGGAGAGGCCCTTCTCTTTATAATACCCTTTATTTACCTTTATCCTTTCACATATCAAACTCTTATAGTAGGATAGGAATGGGTGAAGGTAAAGTAGATGAGAGTAGTGTAGTAAAGCTTTATGGAGATAATGTAGGGTTGGCAAAAGATGTGAGTTTTGGATTTTTAGTAAACAATTACCAACCTAGGAGGAGGACAGGGTTATGCATAAAGGGTAGTACCAAAAAAGTATTTATCAAATCGAGGCGAATCAATGTGAAAACTGTATAAACTGTGGGGTGAATTTTTTAAATTTTTAAAGAATTTTTTTCAAAACATGGAAATTGTTTTTCAACTACAAGTATCAAAAAAATTAGTAGGAGATTGGCAAAAGGCGATTGGTAGAAGGTGACTGACAAAAGGTGACTGATAGAAGGCAACTAGCACAAGGCAACTGGCACAAGGCGACTAGCACAAAGCGACTAAAAGAAGGCGACTGATAGAAGGCGATTAACAAAAGGTGACTGACGCAAGGTGACTAGCAGAAGGCAACTGATGCAAGGTGACTAGCAGAAGGCAACTGACACAAGGTGACTGGTAGAAGGTAACTGACACAAGACGACTGGCAGAAGGTGATTGACATAAGGTGACTAACACAAGGTGACTGGCAAAAGGCAACTAACAAAAGGTGACTGATAGAAGATGACTGACACAAGGCGACTGGTAGAAGGTGACTGACATAAGGTGACTGGTAGAAGGCGATTGGCATAAGGCAACTAACACAAGGTGACTAGCATAAGGCAACTAACACAAGGCGAATAGCAGAAGGTAACTGACATAAGGTGACTGGCAGAATATGACCGGCATAAGGCAATTAATAGAAGGCGACTGACACAAGGCAAGTGGTAGAAGGTGACTAACATAAGGTGACTAGCAAAAGGTGACTGACACAAGGCGATTGGTAGAAGGTGACTGATATAAGGCGACTGGCAGAAGGTAGCTTGCAGAAGGTGACTAACACAAGGCAACTAGCAGAAGGCGACTGACATAAGGCAACTGGCATAAGGTGACTAGTAGAAGGCGATTAGTAGAAGGTGAATGGCAGAAGGCGACTGGCATATGGCGACTGGCACATGGTGACTAGTGCAAGGCGCCTGACATATGGCGAGTGGTGCAAGGTGACTGGAAAATGGTGAGTGGTACAAGGTGACTGGTAGATGGCAAGTGGAACAAGGTGACCACCATAACTGTAAATAAGATGGTGCTACATGTCCTCCCTTCTACCACATGTCATTCATGCATTAACTCTTGCCATGCGAAAAATATATAAATTCATTTGTAGGGTCATTTGCATCTTTTCCCAGAGCAACTTTAAAAGCTTTTTCCAGTATTTTGAGGGTGTTTTCCACAACGGTTTTAGAGAGTTTTTAGAGCGTTTCCAAGCAATTTTAGTGTGTTTTGGCAACATTTTTAGAGCATTTTGGCAGCGTTTTTATAAGGTTTTGCCAATGTTTTCTTGCTTTTTAGATATGACTAGTTGTTCCTCCCATATT
Source organism: Wollemia nobilis (assembly GCA_028583015.1). Taxonomy (NCBI): domain Eukaryota; kingdom Viridiplantae; phylum Streptophyta; class Pinopsida; order Araucariales; family Araucariaceae; genus Wollemia; species Wollemia nobilis. Next base: position 1,542,674 of record JAQPPZ010002274.1, read on the forward strand.
CCATCCAAAGTTCATTTCAAGTACACCTTCTGCCCCAATCTCAAGAGAATTTTCAACACTCCTGATAGAGATTCCCTATGGATTTACACTGCTGGACTTGCTGGTGTGTTGAAGATGCATCAGTTGAACATTAATGTTCAGTTGATGCAACAAATCATTTCTTGTTACAACCATGATGTGTGCACTATTTCTATCCTTGTGGATAATAATGAAATTGTTTTTTTAGTTAAACCCTCCGATGTGCAACGACTAACAGGGCAGCCATTTTTGGAAGGTGTACTGGTGAACAACCAATACGCCTTAACTGACGATGATAAATCCATCCTAGGAAACCTTTATGTTATTCATCTTGACAATCTAAAAGGTATAATTTGAAAATTTATTTTTTATTTAACATTAAATATTGTTCTGCTATAGTTTCATTTCTCTAAAAATGTTCTCCTTGTTTTATTTTTTGTTTTCTAATAATTTTATTTTTTTTCAATCAATTCTTCTAAGTCCAAAAGGGGCTTAAACATTTCGAATGTTGGAGATAATTTCTATATGCTTGCATTGAATTTTTTTAGGCAAGGCTTATTCTGCAGGGACCACCTACAAAAATTCCTTTTTGGGAACTTTCTTTATTGCTTTGTTGTATTGATGGAGATAAATTTGACTGGTGCACGCACATTTCCAACCGCCTGAAGCATGACCTTTTGAGTGCCTAGAAAATTCAAGCATCTGCTTACATAGTGACTACCAACAATTTTATTTTTTGTTTATTTTAGGAAGCTTATTTCAACCTTCAACAGAGCAGTCCTCCCACTACATTGCACCTCAGTTTATTGTCTATTGGCATGCCTGATGGTGAGATACAGGTAAAATTTTTTGTTGAAATATCTTTATTTTATTTTTTTAATTTTATCTTTTTATTCTCTAATTTTGTTTTGAAAATAGAAAAGAGCATCTCAGTCTTCAAGTAAGAGGGATGCCACATTTAGGATTCTGTAAGTATCTCCTGATTCTGACATGCAATCGTAGTCATCACCAATGACTCACAACAAACTTGTGAGGTCTGATGATGGTCGAATTCAGTATACACCTGCGACACCTTTTATTGGAGAAATAGTTACAGTCGACATAGAAGTGGTTACCTCCAACCCACAAGGTAACCTTACTCTGCATTGTTCAAAAATGCTTTTTTAAATGGTTTATTTTTTTGATTTAAAATTATGTTTTTTTAATGTGGTTTATGTATTTTTCATACATAGGGCAAATGGTTGAAATATCAATGGCTACAGAGTCTGAGTCAGGTATGTATATTTTGAATAATTTTTTTTTAATGCTATTGTTATTTACAAATGATTTATTTTATGTTCTTGTGTGAAATTTAACAGAGGGACCTCATAGATTCAAAATGCTAAAAAAAAATATGGCTCCACCACCTGACCCTCCACGACCATAGCCACTGCCACAGCCAAAGTAGGTTTAGGTCCACCCAAATAAAGTTCAGGTCCATCCACTTCAGGTTCCACCTATGAGGAACCAATCATGCATGCGTGGTAAAATGTTCCTCACACCGCCACCTCACAATGCAAGAAGTGCTACAGAGACACAAAATATGTCATCATCTAATATTTATGTTATACCGATATTAACCTTGAATAATTTTTCAAATGTTGAGAGTGCATCTCAAATGCCCTCGGGAACTCTTGATTGTGACTTTCTTTACTAGGGTATGAATCCTAAAAATTTCCCTTTAAAGGCAAGTGATATTCTTGAGGATGAAGAGGGCATTGATGGAGAATAATATGATGTCAATGTAGATGCCACCGAAGTTTCCCCCTCTGACCCACATCAAGTCGTCGCCCGTACTGTTACAGAAGATGATATCCTAAACGTTTTTGAAAATGTGTTATTAGCTGATGAATGTAAAGTTGTATTTCATAATACTCTTCTTTCGGATATTGATAAATTGAAGGAATGGGAATATCGGGCCAAGGTTTTGATTAAAGCCATCAATGGCCGATATAAGAATTTTTCAAAAAGAAAAGAGTTGTTTCTCAATATGGAGAATGAGCCCCAAAAGCTCGATGCCTTGCTACATAAAGCTGAATCTGGCACTATGGAGGCCGAGTCTACATACAAAGATGAAATTCTTGTTGTTGTTATGAATCATTTAGAAAACCTCAATGTAGAAGCCCAAGATTATTTTAATGAATAGGCACTTGATCATAATAAAGTAGCAGTTGCAAAAACAACACGACTTACAGCTAATGTAAGTTCTACATCTAACTAATTTTTTTTTTTTTTGTTAAATATGTTTTGTTTATAAATATTAACCTTTTTTTATTTCTATTTTGTAGTCTAATTTCCAGCACCTAAAGCAACAATTCAGTGCCATGAAAGTTTGGATCAAGACTACCAAAATTAGTATTAATAATGCTATTGAATTGAAGAAGAGGTTACAACAAACGGTTAGAGAAAATAATTACCTAAAGAAGTTTATCAAATATGGGGGCCTAGATGTCGAGACTAAATTGATAGAAAAAGATAAGGAGCTGAATGCACCTTTCAAAGAAGATCCAGCGAAGGAAGAGAGTGCCTTGTTATCGGGGATCAACACTATAGCAGAAATTTTGGTTAGGGCTGGGGCATTAGAAGAAAAGGATATTGAGGTAGATGTGGGTGGACCTTCAGGAAACATTGAAAAAAAATAGATATTTTTTGTGTTGGGTTTCAAGTGAAACAAAAACTCTTTATATATTTATATTTTTATAAATATTTAAGACTAGTATTTTTTTGAAAATTGAAATCAATGTTAGAGGCAATTTCTAAAAAATTCATATTATCATTTTGAAGTTTTATTTTTAATTATTGTTATATTTTAATTTGAAGCGGAATAAATAATGTTTGATATGTTTTGATTGATATGTTTGATATCCTTTTTGAGAATTGAAATCAATGAATGAGACTATTGTCAAAAATCAATGAATGAGACTATTGTCAAAAAATGTTTTATCTATTGAAAATTTTGTTTTCAATGTTGTTATGTTAAGATTATATGTGTTGATGTATTAAGTAATTTGAAGTGGAAGAAATAATGTTTGATATGTTTTGTAAATTGCAAATGAATGGTATTATTTTTGAGAATTGAAACAATGAATGAGACTATTTTCGAAAAATGTGTTATCTATTGGAAATTTTGTTTTGAATGTTGTTATGTTAGGATTATATGTGTTTATGTATTAAGTAATTTGAACCGAAAGAAATAATGTTTGATATATATTGTAAATTGTAAATGAATGGTATCCTTTTTTAGAATTGAAACAATGAATGACTATTTCTGAAAAATATGTTATCTATTGGAAATTTTAAGTGGAAGAAATAATGTTTGATATGTATTGTAAAAAATGAATGAATAGTATCTTCTTTAAATATTGAATTCAATGAAAGAGAGTATGTTTTTATTATTTATGATGATGTAAAAGTTTGTTGTTCTTAATTTGAAGTGGAAGAAATAATGTTTGATATGTGTTATATTTTTAAACCTGTGTTTTGAATGTTGTTATGTTTGATTGTTTGTGTTGATATATTAAGTAATATTGAATTATTAAGTAATATTGAATTATGTGAATGCAGTAAGATGTTCTTTTATGTTATATGAATTAATTTGAAATGTCAAAAAATACAACATAGAAAATTACTTTCACGAATGACAAATATTACAAGAAAAATAATGTAACATATGAAATTAAATCAAATGAAATCAATTCAAATGATAGCATCCTTTAATTTAGATATGTGAAATCAAATCAAATAATAACATGTGAACTCAAATTAAATCAAATAAAAAAATCCTTTCTTTATGATATGTGAAATCAAATCAAATGATAGCTTCCTCTCGTTCTGAAATGTGAAATCAAATCAAATGATAATATGTGAAATAAAATCAAATGAATGCATCCTTTCATCATAATGCTGGAAGCTGGGAAAAACTCTTTTCATATTGTACAAAATATTCTGCACTCATTCCTAAAATTTTTGTCGTCACAATCTGACCAGTGTTACCATCATCCTCATCATTATCAATAGTCGTTACACGTCTTCTCTCTGCCAAAGAACTCCAATGTGACAATGCTCTTTCATAAGGAAACTCCTCCACCTCATAGGCCGACACATATACTCTCAAGCAATTCTCAAAATTTTTGTTCAACCTATTTTGAACTTTAGATTTTATATAAGAAAGTGCATTGAACACCCTTTCATCTTCCATGGATCCCAAAATCATCGTTTGAAATAATTCATATAAATGAAAATATTCACTCATAGTATGTTTTAAGACAGTACTTGGTTGTAATATTCTCCACAAATGTGAAATAGAACCTGCTTCATGATGGTTAGAGAGCTGTGAAACTTGAGCATACATTGTTGTTCCAAAATAGTTGGATTTTTTTCTCAAAATATCTTTGTTCATAATGCCATTGACTACAACACTTTGACTAAAATGACCAGAAAGTCTACCCATGTATTTGAGGAATAAAGAATTTATAATCTGGTATTTATTACAAGGATCCCAAAACATTGGATTTACCACACTCATAGCCTTTAGCAATTCATATCTTTGAAAATGGTCTCTAATTTCTTTTGTCAATGATTCTGCTATTTGTTTTAGTTTAAGTTTTGTATCGTCCATAACCACATGAAATCTATTGTAGGTTATGGACATTTGCTCAACTTCGTTTGTAGCTATATCCAATCACACACCATAAAAATATAAAGGTATTTCATTTCTGTGGATATTAATACACAGATGATCATTAATATTGAACTTAAAAAAGCTCTGATGACTATTCACACTTGTTAATGCTATCCAACTCTCAAACAAGGGATCCATAAAATTTTGACCAGATGCATACATCATATCAATATGCATACAAATTTTTATTCTTGCCCTGATGAAATCCACAATATAAATCGATATTTCTTGTGCAATTTTGATCAAAGTATTCATTTTTTCCAACATTGGAAGAATTCCACATAATGTGAGAAGAGTTTCAAAGTCACTCATTCAAAAATTAAATCTTTAGCCTTATCAACCGCCCTACGATTTGCATACATAAACCCTATCAAGGATTGTATTCTTTGAAAACTCTTAATGCTGGTAGATACATCGAAATCCACCTAGTATCCACATCTTTCAAAAAAAAATTACCTTCGATAACTCCTAGTGCAAACTGTTGAAACTCTAAAAATATTTTTGGACTACATGAAAAATATTCATGAATTTCACAGACAAGTTCTTCCACTTTGGCAACATCTGTAAATGTATCCACAATTTTGTATGCAAGATTCATTCTGTGAGCCATGCAATGAATAGGGATCAAATATGGGGCAACCGATATTTGTAGTCTAACACAAAGACCATTCCTATGTCCTTGCATTGTAGCAACACCATCAACTCCTACACATATTAACTTAGTGGCTATTTCAATTTCATTCATTCCTACTTCTTCTTTTAAACTAGTTACAACAACATTGTAAATGTTTTTTGCATTACAATTTTCCACCATTTTGTGTATTCCTAGTAAATGAGGTTGCCTTGAATGATTTTCCAATGTGTAAACATGCATGCAAATCCAAGATGTATTGTCAACTGCAATCACCTCATCAATTGAAAGTGAAATGAATTTTGCCTTTTTTACTTTCTCTCTGAGGTCATTCTGCTCAACCAATGACAGACATTTTACCAGTTCCTAACCACTTTGATCTCACCAATGAGAATTGGGTAAATTCTACATATTAGCTAGTCAAAATAGAGATTTATAATCTATGAAATCAGACATAGGTCTACCCTTCTTAATAATAGAATAGACAACAACAAACTGTAAACTTTTTGAAGCTAAAGTTAACTTATTCATTTTTTGAAATTGGGCTTGAATCGTTGCACCTTTCTCAACCAATGCTTGCTTTTTTTTCATTTCTTTATCATATTCTTCCGCATATCTCATATGCGCACACTCTGATGCATCCTTCCACCTATAAGTTTTTTGTGTTGCTCGATCACCTTCTTTTGTTTTGATATAAACCTTTCCACAAGGTTTTTCTACTGTATCTTTTTTAAGTTGCAATCTATGCTCCTTTCCGTGTTTCCAACTGCAAATTACGCATCTTAATTATGTTATATCATCACTACTATTATCTGGTAGCATTGGATCAATATATGGAAATTTTGATACCCAATCAGGATAAAATGATCTATTAATTGTCCACCTAGATAACCTTGCACGTTTATTTTTTTTAGATGAAGATTCTTCGAAAGTAGGGACTGCATAAGAACTATTAGTTTATTTTCCACTTGGCATGTTAGATTCAAGAATCTCTTCATGTTGTTGTTCGATTTGATTGAGATTATCTTCTTGTGTGGATTGTTGATTATCATGGATATGTGGAAGTGGAGGAATACCAAGGTTAACAGTGTTTTCTATAGAGATAATTCTAGTGTCAATAGTAGATTCATTATCACTATGGCATTTAAAAGCATACTAGTGTTTTCTACAGATAAAAGTGAACAAAGCCATCAACCAAAAAATACACTTCTTTATGAATTGAGGACATTATATTTAAAATTAACAAAGTAAAAAAATTAACTAGTGAGTAAAGGTGTTCATACCTTCAGTTTGTGTAGATGTTGATGGCAGACTGGGTTTTGAAATATTAGGAAAGTATTTGAGGATACTCCTTTTATTGGAAGACTCTCCTCCCTTCTTTCCACTGCCTGAAGTTGACATTTTTGCCTGTATGAACAGAAGAATAACATGAACAAAGAATATTTTTAAATATGAAAATAATAGGTATAAAGAGAACTACTGCTAGAGACAACAGAATTTGTGACTGTCCCATGAATATTGTTCACAGGCAGAATAAACCTCCTTTTTGAGTGTCCATTAATAAAATGAAAAATGAAATTTAATGGTAAAAGAAGCATATGGATAAATTGAGTCACCTTCTACCAGTTGCCTTTACCAGTCGCCTTCTGCCAGTCGTCTTATTTTAGTCACCTTCTGCTAGTCGCCTTGTGTCAGTCTCCTTCTGCCAACTGCCTTGTGTCAGTCACCTTCTGTTGGTTGCCTTCTATCAATCGCCTTATGCCAGTCACCTTCTACCAGTCACCTTATGTCAGTTGCCTTCTGCTAGTCACCTTATGCCAATCGCCTTCTACCAGTCGCCTTATGTCAGTCGTCTTCTTCTAGTCGCCTTGTGTCAGTCACCTTCTGCCAGTCACCTTGTGTCATTTGCCTTTTGCCAGTCGCCTTGTGTTAGTCACCTTGTATCAGTTGCCTTGTGTTAGTCACCTTGTATCAATCACCTTCTGCCAGTCACCTTGTGTCCGTCGCCTTCTTCTAGTCACCTTTTGTTAGTCACCTTCTGTCAGTCGCCTTCTGTTAGTTGCATTTTTCTAGTCACCTTGTGTTAGTCGCCTTTTGCTAGTCACCTTCTGTCAGTCGCCTTCTACCAGTCACCTTTTTTCAGCCACCTTCTGCAAGTCACCTTCTGCCAGTCACCTTTTGCCAGTCGCCTTCTACTAGTCACCTTCTACTAGTTGCCTTCTCTGGTCGCCTTCTACCTGTCACCTTTTGTCAGTCACCTTTTGTCAGTCGCCTTCTATTAGTCGCATTTCACAAGTCGTCTTTTGATAGTCACCTTCTATCAGTCACCTTCTAGCAGTCATCTTCTACTAGTCACCTTCTGGCAGTCGTGGACTTTGATTTTGTTAGTACTCTGCTTTCTATCACTCGCTATCTAGAAAAAATGTTGTAATTGTATGGGAATCATTGTCAGGTTTAGCTATATATAATGGGGTACAAGGGGAAATTTGTGCGGGATATTTATTATTTTAAATAAATTTAGGGCAAAAATTGGGCGGGAAACCTTATGACAATAGGGTGAATTTACCCTAAAAAAATTAGATCCCAAAATTTTTGGGCAAACGGGCCGACCTCTATGGTCCCAAAAATCACAAAATTGACATTTTGGAAATCCGAATATTCATGCTAAATTGCAAAATTTGCCACTAAGAAAAACCATGGAGGAGGAGCAATTTACTCACTTTTTGGAGAAATTTTAGGGTGATACACTCACTTTTAGGGCACTTGGAAGGTTTTGGATTGATAAGTTTTTTGCCTATAAATATAAGTGATTCGCTCATTTTTCTAAGTGATTTGCTTGAAAGGAAAGAACTTAGAATACTTTTATAATTCTAGTTTATTTAGGGTAATCAACTCACAAAATCAATAGAATCACTTGATTTTACTAGTGACTTGCAATCTAGAACACTTTGGTCAATTTCAAGCTTGGGTGGTTTTTTTGAAAATTTTCACAATTTGTCTTTTAATGGACATTCTACCTAACCATTAAAATGGTGTGATAAGCCTTGATAATGGAGCCTTAGTGATGTTATATATTTACCTTCTATTATGCAAACCACAAATAGCATTATGGGAGGTTTATGTTTAGTTGGGTGCTCAAGCAAGTTGGGTGACATGGTAGACAAAAGGAACATGTTGTGCATAATCAATGCATAGATGAAACATGAAATAAAGTGGAAAAGGAAGGTATGTGGCTTTTTTGCTTACAATAGTTAGTGTAGTGATAAATCACTACAACTCTTTTAGATTGCACTCTAGAAGAAGATGAAAAGCCTAAGGCTAAAACCAAGGAGTTGTAATCCATACCAACCTAGAAATATTACATGTCATATTCCACCAAACAGATATCTCTAGCGGGTAAATACAAGTTTGGAAACCCTTACTCTATGTGGTAAAACTTATCATTGATAAGAAAATTGCCTATAGTGAGTATTTTGAAGCCCTTTTAGTGATATCTAAGCTAGACCTTGATCCTAATAAAAATTGATGAGCCTTTTTGTTGATAACTAAAAATACTTCATTATAGGAGAAGGATCAACCCAAATATCATCCATGGTATAATTAGTAGAGCTCATCATCATCTGCATTAGTTTGGGTAAGTGGCCTTTCACAACTCATGCCTTATCTCACCACTAGACATTCAAGGATATCCTTAACTATGGGAGGTGACAAAGAGGAAACCAACATGTGGGAAAAAGAGAGGGATCCTTATGATCACTCTATAATGATGAATTTAAGAGACGTATACTTCCTTATATTCATAAAAGGGCTACTAAGGTGAAAGCCTCTCTACAACAATAAAATAACTATATGAGTTACTAGTAGAATTGGCAGACATGGAAACACCCTAATATAAGGTTGGTATGAACAAGAAGGAAGAAGGAATCATAAAATAGAACAAAGGTAGAAGTGAGAAAAACATAAAATCATTCATAATTTTCAATGAGATTCAGTGAATAAATAATTTCAGATAAAAGACCCAATGGAATAAAATATCAAAACTTATAAAGTCTCGAAGGAAATGACCAAGCAAAATTCTCAGTTGCATGAACAAGAAAATCTTGATCAGGTGGAGAAAAGGTGTTGGAAAATGTTTCAAGATAGAGGATGATTTTGGAAGTGAAAAAATGCACCAAAACTAATGGGGAGGTAGGTGAGCACACAAATTCCCAAGAAAAGGAAATATAGTATACCATTATTGAGAAAAGATGGGTTATCTACCAATAAAACTTCAGCTATGCAAGTCAAGCAAAGGTAGATGAGCCATGAAATATGAAAATAAGGGAACCTAAAATCATGGTAGATATAGACTAATAGCAACAATGGCTAAGGGTTATTCCATTAAATATCCAGAATCCCTAGAAATTGGGTAGAAAAGAAGTTAGATCATCTTGCAAATTTTGGAGGGAAAACTTGCCTATTGTAATTTATAAATAGTAGTATTCTTAGCTTTATAAAATATGGGTTAGTTTGCACTTGTATATGTTTGTAGGCTTTCCTTTCATTTCTCTCTATAGAAATAATTTTGGTTCTTGAGTGGCTTATGGGCACTCTCAAACCCCCGCTTATGGCACAATCTATATGAGTTTGCTTGCATTTATGTATACATGGAAGCTTGTGTGTATTTTTTGGCATAGCCTATAGACCCCATTTTTGTGTATGTGTATTTGTGATCTCTTTCTTGAATAATGAGAATTATTAAGTGTATGTGTGTGAGGGGTTTGCATCTATTTTTGAATCGAGTCACTAGATTGGCTCTCCAATGGGACCCACCTTATCATGCATGTTTGTAACTAGTAAGTCTTATTTGTACTTCACTATGTCAAGGAGAGGAAGTGTTCATCACTAGCGCATAGCGTTCAGGCCTATTTTTGCAAGATCTTAGTGAATATCTTGGAATATCACCCTCTTTTATTTTGTTGAGTTGTTTTTTTTTTATTCTCTCCCATATTTTCCCTTTATTGAGAAACCAACACCTTGAAGATCACATTCTAACAAGGAGTCAACCTAGTAAAAACTCTTAGAGACGCTTGATTGAGTTGAACCCCACATTCTTGATCATGACCTAGTCAATCCATGTGAGGTGTGATTGTTCTAAGCAAGGACAATCAGAGACAATAATAGTTAGCATACAATAAACATGATATCTAAGAATAAGTTAGCATTCAGGTTCATAGCCATGTGGCTTCATCATCTTGATCTCATAAATATGATATCTGATTGGTGGTAACAAGTTACTCAGGGAACCCACTCATTTAAGTTAACCCAAAAACTTGGCTTCATTAAGGAGAAACTCTAGATCTAGAACAAGGAAGTATTTGGAAAATTATTTGAAAATAAGTAATTCATTAAGGATAGGATGACAACCATTGAAAGAAAAATGTAAAAGGGGAAGATTGATGATCAAATCAGGAATGAGGAAAGGAAACTTCTATTATAATTCCAGAACATTCTTACATGCGAAGAAACCTTTTGGTGGTAGAAATCTAGAGCTATTTGGCTTAAGGAAGGAGATTCCAATACAAAGTTTTTCCATGCATCCACCCTGCAAAACAAAAGCACAAATAGAATCAAAGAGCTTTGGAAGGACGATGGCACATCCACAAAGGATATCCTTGAGATCAGATTAGAATACATTTCCTATTTTAGTTCTCTCCTTTGGTTCTCTCAATTCTTGTTCTACCTTGGCTAAAGAATCCCTTCTTTAGCACATTCCCCATTCTATTTCTCCTATCATTAACTCCATGTTTATCAGTCCTACTTTTGAGGATGAGATTAAACAAACTCTTTTCTCCATGCATCCTAATAAAGCTCCTAGTCTGGACAGGTTTCCACAAATATTTTTCTAATATTTTTGGGATATCGTAGGTACTGATGTCTGCTTACCCATTAAGAAATTCCAATTATCCAAATCCATTCCTCATAGGTTAAATTCCACCTTCATCGCCCTGATTCCCGAAGGACCCATCTCCAAATCCAAAGCTGATTTTAAACCTGTTAGTCTATGCAATGTGGTCTATAAAATTCTTACAAAAGTGATGGCCAAAAGAATGAAGGATGTCCTTCCCAATATCATTGATACATTTCAAGGAAGTTTTGTTAAAGGAAGTCCATTTCTGATGGAATAATCACCATCCATGAAGCCTTGCACTCTTCATCTCAAACCAAGAAACCTACTTTTATTCTCAAATTGGATATGAACAAATCCTATGATAGAGTCAATTGGGACTTCCTCATGCCTATCCTTCTAAAATTTGGCTTTCATCCAGACTGGGTCAAACTCATCAAAGGATGTATTTCTACTTCTTTATTTTTGGTTCTTATTAGTGGGTCTGCTATAGGTTATTTTTAGAGTTTTGGAGGATTGAGACAAGGAGATCCCTTATCTCCATTCCTCTTCATTATTGTGGTTGAATATCTTTGTATAACTTTAAAAGCTACCTATAGAATAGGTCTCATTTCTGGAATCAAAGTGGCCTTGCAACTTAACCCAGTTTTGCACCAACAATTCATGGATGACAATATTGTGGCTACATATGCCTCTGTCTTTGAGTCCAAAGTCATAAAATACATCCTTCTCATTTACAAAGAGGCAGCTAGTCAGAGAGTAAACTTCCATAAAAGCAAGGTATACTTCCTCAACACTCCTCATCAACACCAAATCAAAATCACCCAAATCCTTGAGTGTTCTATAGCTTCCTTTCCTACCACCTACTTAGGTCTCCCTTTGTTTGTGGGAAATCCTACTGAATCAATGTGGAACAATGTGATTGAAAGGATTCAAAGGAAACTTGTAGGTTGGAAAGGAAATCTCCTATCCCAAGCTACCAAAGCCACTCTCACAATGGTGTCTCCAAAGCATCCCTGTCTACTTTCTTTTTGTCTTCAAAGTGCCTACCTTGGTCTATACCAAAATTGAACAAATTCAAAAAAGCTTTCTTTGGTCAAGGTTAGAAAAATAAATATAGATTTCATCTAGTATCCTAGGATAAAGTGTGTAGATCCAAAGCTCATGGAGGAATTGGTATTAGAAGAATACAAAAGCTAAATATTGCCATGATGGCCAAACAAGCTTGGAGAATCATTTCCAATGATAGCTCAAAATGGGTCACTATAGTAAAGAGGAAATATTTACAGGGAATCAACTTCCTTGATGAATTAGATCCAATAAATAGATCAGCTTTTTGGAAATCCATAATCCACACCAGACTTCTATTGAGCAAAGGTCTAAGGTGGTAGCTTGGGAATGGAGAGAACATAGACTTCTGGCATGATAAATGGATCAGAGGAGAACCACTTATTGAAGATACCCACCTTTCTATCCTAAAAAATTTTACTGATTCCTTGCTGGGATGAAAGGTTTTCGACTTCATAACTCAATCCAACAACAAGCCTTCCTAGAAATATTTCATGTATGACACTCACCCTGGTGAGTCAGTTTCCCTAGTTTTTCTCCTCAATTATATGGTCATTCCTACCACTAACACCTTAGATTATTTCATATGGAAACATACTAAAAGTGGGGAGTTCTCCATCAAGTCCGCCTATCAACTCCTAACACTGCACACTAAGTCCTTTTTCCCTATCACCATGTTTATCTCAAAAATCTTATTCTCAAAATATCCTTCTTGTGGTTGGTCATTCAAGATAGGATTCTCACCACTAATAATTTAATCAAAAGAGGTATCATGATTCCTAATCATTGCCACCTATGTAAGTCTGCTTGGGAGTCCACTCATCACATCTTCTTGGGTTGCACCTTTTCTTCCACCATCCTTGACAATATGTTTCACACATTCCATATCCTTTGGGCCAAACCCCAATCCATCATTGACCTTTTTACTCAATGGCCTTCACCTTTTCACAATTCCCACCTTAGCTCCATTTGGAATTTCTGCCTCCACCATTTCCTTTGGAAAATTTGGCTCGAAAGAAACAACAAAGTTTTCTCCAATGTTTGCAAGGACTCTGCCTCATTAACAAATAAAATTATTTCTTGTGCCAAATAAAATGCCTAGATCACCCCTTCCACCAAAACCATCACTTCCAGGTTCGAATCCTCCTTGTTGTTCTCCTTGAACATTCCCCTCCAGGATTTCATGCCCTCCACCCTTCCCAAGGTCAGACTTAACACCAAGTGGATCCCTCCTTCGATAGGATGGATGAAGCTAAAATTTGATGGTGCAGCCAAAGGTAACCCAAGAAGAGTCTGGGCATGAGGTATCTTTAGAGACCACAAAGGGGATGCCATTTTAGCCTATGCTAAAGGTCTTGGCTTTCAATCCAATCATTTCACCGAGGCTAGAGCCCTATGGAGAGGGTTGTCTTTAATCAAGTTGAATCCCAATAGGTTTATTATCGAAGGTGATTCTCTCAACATCATCAATTACTTGAGGAACAACAAAAATCCCTCATGGAAGGTTAAAGGATGCATCGAAGAAGCTAGGAAAATCATCTCTCATCAACAAGAACCCATTATTCAACATGCTTTTAGAGAAGCGAATAAGGTGGTAGATGCATTGGCAAATCATGGGACCAATATCAATGGTTTAATCACTTGGTTTGATGCCTTTCCCCAACATATCTCCGATGTGGTCAATATGGACAAAGCTTCCATTCCTCAAAGCTCTAGTGGCCAATCCTATCCTTTTGTTCACCACTGCAATGTCCAATCGTAATTTGCCAAGTTTGTACCCCAAGACCATGTTGGACTTACCTTGTTATCCATGCAACCTTGTCAGTGCCTTCACTCTCTCCTCTTGTGATGACTCAGATTGCAATAGTTTCCTTTCTTGTGATCCATCCTTTGTACTCCTCCCCATTCTTTCCTTTTTCCAAGGTCACCTCCCTTCATGTCCTTCACCTTACCATTTTCCATGTGGATTTTTCCATGCATTTCCCTTCAGGACCCTTTACCCCTACCACATTATTTCTAGCCTCATCATTTTATTTCCTTCAACCATTATCGATCACCTACCTCCTCTTATGCTTCCCAAATTTTACTTACATCTGAGTTGCTTGCTCACTATTGGAGGAATTTCTCGTGTGTCTTTAGGAACCACATGTATCACCAACCTTTTAGAGTGTGTTATGATTACTAGGAGCTCCGAGAACTCCTTCGATTTCCTTCTTCCTCCCGAGGATGGATTTTCAAATCTAAGCCATAATCCTTGAAGCATCTACTTCCCAATGCATAAGCACCATGTTCCTATATGGGCTCTACCAAATACACCCAATTCCAAATCCCTATTTTAGTTAATCCATCCCCTTGCTTTCTAGCTTTGGCTCTGGTTTCTTCACTACATCATCATGTGCTATGTCAAGCCAGACACTATGGAGATGGACGCGCTCATTGAAACCATCCTTGACAAGATGGGATATCTCTCTTTCTTGAGGAAATTTTTTGGAAATAAATATGATACTACTCTCATGTTCCTTTATAGTTGGTATGGGGGTCAGGTCATTATCCAAGGTAAGGATTACATCGTTGACACTCAACTGCTTACGAAGATCACTAGACTACCTCTAAACGGAAGATCTTTGAGGAGGGAGAAGCATAATTGGGAGGTGGAGCTCAAGGAGTTCCCTAACAAATCCAAAATGTTCAAGCTGGCCAAAATGGGTATGCACAGGTCATATTTACCATCTCCTTGGAATAATATCATGAAGCCCATAATGCAATACATAACTGTCGATGATCCTGACAAAAACCTGTGTAGCTTCTACCTTGCCTTTGTTAACCACTTTAGGGATATAATTGTCATAAATGTTCTTGATTTCCTATTTTTTTGCCATGAGTTACTCCATAGAAACCTATAGGAAAAAGAAGAATTTGGTATTTTTATCCCACCAAGGTTTATTCAAGATAATCTATAGTCATTTCCTGATTCACTATCTTGAAGGCTCCCTGGCCAACTCTTTTCTCCCCAAGGAACCTCCTCAAGGTAACTCCAATCCTTCCAAGGCCATCCTTAGGGATGACATTTCCATGATCCCTTTGTTGACCCCTTTTTCTAGGAAGAGGAAGTCGGTGGTATCTGACAGGGGTGCTAAGGTTTCCATGGGAAATAAGATCAAGGTTGAAGAACCAACAAGTGCTATCAGATATTTCACTCACATTAGAAGGAAGATATATCAGAGCCAACAAAAGATTCAAGAAGTGGTTTTTTATGATGACTACAATGTCCATACATTTGTGGTGCTTCAAAAACTCATCATCAAAATAAGTTCTATAGCAATTTCCTAGTCTGATGATTTTCTGTCCACTCTAAAGGAGATGTGAAATGTTATGAACCTAATTTTTTTGTGAAGCTCTCTCTAGCACAATAATAGTTGACCCTACGATTTCTTATTAACCTAAGGTGTCCATGGAAGTGATGAAGGAAGTGGCTAAGTATGGGAGCAAGGACATCATGTAGAGATTTTTTGTTGGTATGCTTCTGAGAATGTGGTTATGAGCAGTTTTTGGGTTGCATTTTTTGGATCATATTTGTTTACGTCTAGTTGGCTGATTTTTTATATTTTTTTTGCATATTTTGACTTGTAGTTTCGATGAATATTTTATTTATGTTTTCCTCTTCACGACATTCCTTAATGTTGTTTTTGTATCAAGGTTTGTGGATTCCTTTCAAAACCCGCATTAATATAGTTTTTTACTTATAAAAAAATAATTAGCATACAATGGGTAAAAGTAAAGGCCCTTTTGGTCTCCCTAAGGGGTGATATACCCCCATGATTTGGGCCTATTCATGGGTAGTCAGTCCATTAAGGTCCAATTCACCCTCATGGGCAATTGGCAAGGCGCAAGCCATGTGATGAGTGGTCAACAAGTTGTTCACTCACATTAATGAGTAATTTGCTTGCTCCAAGCCTCTTGAATATTTTTGGGAATGATAATCCATCATGACCATATGATGTATTAGACTAGATATATTATGGGAGGAAAGGAAGACAAGATAAAGGGATTTCAAGAAGAATGAGAATGATCAAAGAAGAGAAAATAGAGGGGGTATTGATAGGTAAATAATAGCCAAAAAATAAATATATATATGTATAATATATATATTTTTAGATCTTTGCTAGATTGGTTAGAGGTGCTACATTTTCATGGAAATTAATAGTGTTCTTCCATCCATGTTGGTAATTTGATAGGTTTTTGGGTCCATGATCTTCAAAAATTTTATGGACCACTCCAAATGGAGTCAAACTTCTAATGTTCTTTTGGTTTTGCCTAGTCTTCATCCCACTTGAACACAAGGTATAATTCCTTATAGTCCACTTTAGTAGCCTACTTATTAAACCATATTTTTATGGCCTATTGAAATTACATAATTCTTTTAGACACCTTTTCTCTATCTTACTCCAAAGCCAATAGAGAATTTAGCCTTACCTACATTGGCTTGATATCAATATCCTCAGGCTCTTTATTTAACATTTGGTAGGAATGGAGTTCTATATTATTTGATAGCATGGCCTCTTTTCCATTTATTATCTTGTAGGGTGATGATCCAATAGATACCTTTGGTGTTATTTCATCTATCTACAATGTCTTGTGTAGCTTGGTGTGCAAGTTGCTTTGATATTTGGCAATATTCCTCTTCCAAATACTTGTTGGATAATTCATGCAATCTATTATCCTATGGGTGATAATTTGAGGAGTTTTTAAGTAAAAACCCATATTCCAAGATGAATTTCATCACATTCACCCTCCTTGAAGTAGGTGGTATTTTTAGTAACTATGATAGATGGAGTTCCAAATATAGCAATGATATCTTCTAATAATTGGACCATTATATATTGATTATATAAATTTGATAGGACTACTTCAACCTATTTTATGAAATAATATATTATAATAAGGTTCCATCCATATTTAGCACTTGAAATAGGACTATTTTTTCCAATAAAATGTAGACCTTATAGCTAGAAAGGCTTATTTACGATGATGGGATTTAACAACATTGGTGCCCTTCGTCTCTTTCTTTTAAAATTATAGCAAGATTTACAATTTTTGGCCCATTGATAACAACTAGAGAAGATGTTGGGGAAGTAATACTTAGACCTTAGGATTTTGTAGGTCATAGTCAGCTTAGAATAATTCTTCCTTCTTCTCGATACTATTTAATTAGGGATTTTTATATTTTTCTCTTTGATACAACATTGCAAGACACTATCAATGCTCTTTTTTAAACAAGATGTTATTGATCCAGTAATAATATGTTACCTTTTATCTAAATTAAATTCTTTCTTCAATTTCCAGACCTTCTAGTACTTGTCCTACATCCATATATCCACAAATGTCATTCATCCATCCAATTTGGTCATCTAACTCTATTTCTTCCTCTAGGGTAATCTAATATTTGGTTACCAACATTATTTAGATTCTCATAGAAGGATCTACCACTGATGAGATTGATGGATTTGATTTTAAATTCAAATTCTTGGATCTTGTTGATCCATCTAGCTCTCTTTTATCTCAATTTTCCATGAAGCATAGTTTATTGAACATCAAGGTGTACTACAAAGACTATGATCTTTCTCTATAATAGGCACTACCTATCTCGAGAGTTTTAATGATAGAAAACACCTATTTTTCAATAAAGGTGTATCTCTCTTTGTAGTTGTGGAGAACTTGAATCATAAATGAAATGGGAAAATATGTGTTCTTATTATTCTTTTGGGTTATGATGACAACAATGTTTTCATTTATTACAAATATATAAAATCCTAAAATATTTGGAAATTTCTTTTATTTAGCATATCGATAACTGGTCTAACAATCTATGCAAATTTGGTTTTGAATCTGGCTATAAATTGGATTGGACCTAGGAATGATTGCATCCATTTTATAAAGGTGATAAAAGGGAGGTCTTGAATACTTTTTATCCCATCATGGTATATGGATAACCTCATTTTTATAGTAGTTGCCCTGGTAGCTTACTTCGAGGACCATAAATATGGAATTTTTAGGATTGAGTGATATGCCAAACTCTTTAGATCTATAGAAGACTGACTCAAGATGTTCAATATGCTTACTCATATCTTTGGAATATATAGTCAAATAATCAAGGTAGATAAGTATCATCTCACCAATAAGTCTAGAAAATGTTATGTCGATATCCCATTGGAAGATAGCCCCACATTTGAAAGGTCGAATGGATTTATTTGATATAAAAAGGTTTCCCATTTAGTGATATATGTTGTCTTGCATTGGTCATCATATTTGACCCAATTTTGGTTATACCTTGAAAAACCATCCAAAAGTGATAGAATTTGGGACCCTAATATGTTTTGAAAAATTTAATCAATAGCGAATAGAGGATAGTGGTCTTTCAATCGATCCCTATTTAGATTCCTAAATTCAATGCCACAACCTTATATTTACATTCTTCTTCCATATAGGAACCAAATTGGTGACCTAGATAGAGTGTGTAATCAAAAATATAATCTGGGTCTATATGAGCTTCAAAAATTTCTTCTTTATTACTAACTCAATATTGGGGTTCACTAGACATTTTTTTTGTTAAAAAGGTTTGGCATTATATTCTAGCTTAATAGTATATTCTATGATTTTCTTGAGTGCATTCCTTCTTGCCATAGAGTTCCTTGAATTAGTTGATCTCTTCTTGAGTGCATTCCTTCTTGAGCAATAGGTTCTTTCCTTTAGTGATTTTTATGGGATAGTAAGAAGAGGATTTCACTTTGAGGCTTGATTTCCTCACATTGTCGTCTAAGTTGAATAGAATTTATAGAGTAATTAACCCCTTCGACAATAGATTTTCCTTTTGTTGTATAACTCTATCCTTAATGTCTATTGGAGAATATTACATTATTTGGTACATGCTAATGTACCCCCATGGTACCTATAGTACAAATATAAATATTATATTAAGGTTTCAGTCTATAGTTTAGGAGAGATTAATATTTATCCCTTATGTAAGTGTCTATGTATAGGATATGCATGTGTCATGTAAGTAGGAGTGCAAGTGTATAATGAGAGAAAGTGCACAAATGCCATGTAATTAAGTGTGCATATATGTAATATGAGAATTTGCACAAGTGTAATATATCAGGTGTGCATGTAGAAGTGTGTCATGTAAAAGAGTGCAATATTCATAGGGTTAAGTGTGCATGTAAGTAGAGAGTCAACAGTCATGAATACAAGTGATAATATGATAAGCCAAAGTACATGTGAGAGTTTTCATATGGAGAGAAATAGACCAGTACTTGAAGAGTCATCTTGTACGTCTATACTATGGATACAAATCTCTGTGTATGATCACTGAAAAAGTATCTAAGAATATCATGTTCAAGCATTAATAATATTGCAACTTGTATGTGTATTTTGAGCAATTATACTATAAGTTTTCTTCATGTTATTGTATGAATGACTTTGGATATTTCATATTCATATTTAATATTATCTTGAATGCTATTATTATTATTTATCATTTTTATTAATTGATCTTATATTTGATATCATTCAAGATCCAAAATATTGGGACTTAATATGGTCTAGCTTTAAAGCCAACAATGTCATCCCCATATTTAATCTTCTCTCCTACATGTTGGGATTATTTGGTTATAAATTTAATGATTGGTTCATCATTATTAAATACCTATAAATGATATGATTCATCATGGATTATTGGCTTGAATACTACTTCTAACTCTTTTAGCTTATCCCACATATCAATGGTGGGATCGAACCTTGATGCCACATCTAACAATTCATCTTCTTTGGTGTTCAATTCATTGGGGATCATCTTGATCTCGTGTGTGTCAAAAATCTCCAACATTTTCTAGACCAAGTTATTATATGATTTTAGATTCCTATTATTTATGGCACATTGGGAATTAACTTGGTTTACAATCAATTCAGAGTCATGTATATCCTCAAGTTCTTAATCCTTGTCTCTTTGGTATTTCTTAAGATGTTACATAGTGCTTCATATTTGGTTTGAAGGTAAAATTAAATAGCAAACAATAAGTAAAATATTTTTTGTACCTTGTGGGTCAATTAATTTGATTTTATACCTACCTCATTTTTTATTTTGATGCCATAAAAATGAATCATCTAGGTTTTGTCAGCTTCTCAACTTATCAGAATTGGGAGACTAGATGGTTCTTCTATGATAAGGTAATTTCTAAGCTTAGTCTTCTTATAGTTAACCTTTGTATCTTCTTCAAATTTAATCACAACAATTATCATGTTAATTTTAGAGGTTTGATCATATTTAGGCCCCTCATCCTATTTCACAAATTCTAGGAGCTCATTGTAGCTCATGATTTCATCTTCATCTAGCTTGTGTAGCAGGCAGTTGCAAGGTAGCTAATTCTCAATTATGGTCACTTTACCATATTTAGGAATATATATTTGGGTTAATACATTACCAAGTAACCTTCTCCTTATAGCATGCATGTTCACTCTCTAGACAATATCATACCAAAGTATGGGGTAGATCGACAACTATCACCTCTTGTGTGACTACCCACTTGGAATACGTAGCTATGGTTATGATCAAGTATTTAAATACAACCACTATTTCTAAATTAGTTCCATCCATTTGAATCATATGCCTGATCATTTTGGTTTAGGGTAAACCCATCTCTTTACAAAATAAAAGTTGGCATCATTGTTACTACTATCCCTAAATCAATTGTATAACTTATCAACCAATAGTTTTGTATCTTAAAGGTTACATAAAATAGGGGGGATTTAGTGTTATAGGACTCAGTATGTTTAAATGTTAGTTGCATTAACCTAGATATGAGCTAAATGTTCTACTAGCAAGTTTTTTTGTTTAGCTATGTTGGTTTGAGTGGACTTTGATTACTTACTCTTAGCATAACTATTTTTTGGATCTTTCAGAGCCTCTTATAGGAAATTGTATTCACTATATAGGGCTAGAATTTCCAACATAATTTTTTAGGGGTATTTTTTATATCCTGAGCAATGTTGAACTTGATCTTGACTAATCTACTCTCACTGCATGCAGTAAACTTTCAATATTATCTTGTGGCTATTGAATGACCCTCACTTATGAGAGGAATATTTTAGTTGTGCTTTGTATTTTTCTATATTTGACATCTTTTAACACTCCTCTTTTTTATGGGTTTATGTGTATCTCCTTCATTCCTCCTATCTATTTCAAATTCCTTTTTCTTATCTATAAATTTATCCTTGTTGGTTGGTGTCTTTGTTCAAGCCTTATTTATTGATATTTTCTTAGTACTCTCCTTTTCTTTTTGTTTCTCTTATTGTGTGGCTATCGGTATTTTATCCTTCAAATTTAATGGTGGACTAACTCTCCTAAGTGTTATTATACCCTTATTTATAATTTTTAAGTTGGTTTCTCCCCATATGCCCTCCTGTTACCCCTAGCCCTAACCGCTTGTTGGTTAGTGCATAAAGCATCATATTTAGATGTGGACTCTTCATATGTTTTTATAACACTAAAATTGGCAAAGATAGCATTATTTGGGTTTGGTAAGATAGGAATTAATTACTAGCATTGAGGTTTCTGGTATATATCTTCCTTGTTGTAGGTGCCAATTGACCTAAGATAACAACCTAATAGGATTGTCATAATTAGTCATACTAGATTATTTGAGAATGTGTGATGGATCTAGAACATTCTATAGGGTTGTTCTCTACATTACATAAAAAATACCATAACATATTAACCTTTAAATTGGCATTCCCCATATTATTATGAGTTTTATTTATTTCTTTGTTGGTACCTTGTCAAGGCATCTAGCCATAAATGAGGTATGGGGTTTTCTAAGGTTGTCAATTTTGAGGTTATTTCCATTGTATCCTTTAATGTGGTTCTAGTTTACTAAAGTTTTAATTATTGGTTGACTCATTATTTTTATTGATCTAGTCAAGATGCATGATAATATATGGAGATGGAAATGATTAGTAGAATTAGTTTATAGATGATGTGGAATGGGAAAAATGGGGGTGTGGGTCTAGAAGTTGATGGGTTTTGGGTAATATGGATAGCATAGGCCATAGGTGGGGTAGGCAGTAATTTTCCTACTCTAATCATAATGTCTTCTACCTAAGTTGCTTCTTCAAAAGTTACAACTAGTGTATGATGATTAGTATTACAAACCATTAAAGCTAAATCATACTATAAACCCTTTATGTAGTCATTAGGCCTAAATATTTGTGGAATTAGATTTAAAGTTCTCAAGAATCTAGTATTAAAATTGTGTATATTTTCTTGAGTATTTCTTTGTATTATATTTATTTGGAACAAAATTTAATACCCATTATTAATACCAACAAATCTACACATGAAAGGTTTTAAATTAATGCTCAACTAGTAACAAAACTATTTGGTAATCATCTATAACAAAATGTAACTTTATAATGCAAAGAGTAAATCAATAAGCATACCATTATATCTTCCTCTTAAATGCAATGGATTAACTTGAGTGTAGACAACTTACTGAGGTGATCCAATGTCTTCCATTAAAATTAGATAGTGCTTTCATATTAATGGGTGAATATTGGAATAAACCACTAGGTTCAATTGTCCTTGATAGGTCTAGTCAGGAAGTTGGTTTTGTGTCTTAGGAGGAGGTACTAGATTATTTTATGATGGAGGAGGTTGTCTATACTATTTTCATGAATGCATATAAGGATATATCATATAAACCTAAGCTAGATATGGAGGATACTAAGGATATAAGTATTGATGATAGTAAAGTGTAGGATAATGAGGATTTAACACATGGAAAGAAAAGGGTGGTGTACTTTGATAACCCTATTGTTGATTTAGAGTAGGCTACATATTTAGAAATAAAGGAGGATATTACAAGTCTTGTTGATGGATCTATTGATTAGAAGGATTTGGTCCTTGAAAGTTTTGTTGCTCCTAACTAGTTGAGTGTAGTGTTTATCCTTGGGTGTTTCCTTGGGTCACCTGTATCCCCACTTATGTAGCTTGTATTTATGTATTTTGATCAAGACCTTGGATTTGGTTAAAAAATAGTTACCCTAAATATCTCATATTTGCAACTTTAGATTGATCTAATGTGAGGTTTGATGTGTTTGAGAAGCTAGATCTAGATGGACTTCATGTTGAAGTAGCACTTCTAGACGATATATTTTTGGTACTTTATGTAGGAGGTGGATTTGTGCTACTAAAATAGTGATAAATTTTAAAGTATGGATTAATTGTGGGGTTATTCACATCAAAGGGAATCTCATAGAGAATTTTTGTGAATCAATGTGGAACCAGTATTTGACCAAATTTGGTTGGCTAAGGTGGATATATAACTCATTGATTGGCCTAAAAAACCAATTTCTTAGGACGTGGAATTTTGATAGATAAGGTTAGCCATTGGATTTTTTACCTTTTGAGGAAATAAAATTAGACACTAGAATCTCCTCAACATTTTCATCTCAATGTACCTACATAGTGGTTTATTCCTTCCATTTCCCTTTGGTATTTCTTTAGTGATACATAACTATATTTGCATATTGATACTATTTTTCCAATTTATGCATCCTTGAGAATGTATTCTTAAGCCTACATATATGAACCTATATGAATAGAGTTTTGGAAAATTTTGAATATTTTTTATAGAGAAATTCATCTATAAATTAGAGCAATTCACTTTCAAATTTAGGCAATTTGTTGATAATTCTATGTGATTTGCTAGTAGGTTTTGAACTTCAAATATTTTAAATTTTAGGGGTTCAAGTGAATTTATCAATGCGAATCACTTCAAAACTAGATAAAATCACTCTATCAGGGAGAATTTAGGAAGTATATTGTCTTTCCTAGCAAATTACTTCACAAATTTTAAGTAAATCACCCTTCATATTTGACTTGAAGAGAAATCAATATTTTTGAATAAATCCCTCATTGAAATGAGTGAATCACTTGATTTAATCCATAGAAATAATCTATCAAAATATGTCTTAAATGCTTTCTACCTATGGCAGATGTAAAATTGAGATTGGGTCTAAGGTCTAGTAAAGTTTTAATATTGTTTGTGTTGTTGACATTGCAAAAAAATTAAATTTTAAAGTTTTTGTCAAAGTTACCATTTGCAAAGCACCTACAAAACTTGAGCACAGATAACAAAAATTGATGTGAATTTTAAGGTTAAGTTTGTTGAAGTATGTGTAGTCTAATCTTGTTAGGCCAAGGCCAAAAATATGGAAGAAAGCTAATGAGCACTATTCTTATACCCTCTAAGAAAGTGTGTATGTAAGCCTATGGGATTTCTTCATGTAAATCCTTTGGGCATCATTTAAGCAATCCTAAGAGAATTTTCATGTAATCCTAAGGAAACCCTTTGATTTTAATACTTAGTAATAATGGTTAATCCACTTTTATGGATAATCTTGATTAGAGGGTGTAAACTATTTAGTATATTGAAATCTAATCTCAAATTCAAGTTATGTCGGCTTGAGGCTAACTACTAATGGGGGTTTTGATGTCACTATAAATACCCCCCAATAATTGATCTATTGTATCAGTGTATGATATATATGTGAATTATTATTGGGTTATCTTGTTTTTTATTTTAATCTATTTATTTTATCTTCAAATTACTCTTGCATATTTCATGTATATGATATGGGGAATGAATTTTTGGAATGTTTTTTGAAAGTATTATGAATTCAAATAAATTTAGGGATGGAATTTATAAATCAAGTCCATAGCTTGTTGAATCACTCTATATTTGATATGTACAAATATAGCAAATTCATAATGAATCACTTGCAAAATAGAGTAAATCGCTCACAAAAGTGGACAAAATATTTTAAAATAATTGGATTAAAATAAAGTGAATCACTCCAAAATTGGACCAAAACACTACTTGTGAATGGAATTGGCAAAAATTATCTCAATCCTTATTCAATCACTTCATTCGTAATGAATGTATTTGTTGCACAAAAATTGAGGAATTTTAGCAAAATTAGCCAAAATTTATGGATAATGAGGGTGGGTTTCATCAGGCATACCAAAAATGATGTTGAACTAGGGAATTATCCTTACTTCTAATTTATTAATGTGCCCCAATTCTAGCTTCAACAAATTTGGATGGAAGGGCCAATGGCTCCTCCTAAACTCTTGATTGAGGTTGGCTCCTC
The DNA here is from genome assembly GCA_028583015.1 of Wollemia nobilis. NCBI lineage: Eukaryota > Viridiplantae > Streptophyta > Pinopsida > Araucariales > Araucariaceae > Wollemia > Wollemia nobilis. Next base: position 1,568,204 of record JAQPPZ010002274.1, read on the forward strand.
ACTATCCTTATGGAATACTCCTACACCAACCTACACTAATTGCATAAGTAAAGTGTAAAAAGTAAACATACACAATATTAAAGGTGCAAGGGATTCAAATTAAATGTGGGTTTTAAGCAGAGTGAGAAAGTATGCATGATAAATCAACACATAAAAATTTGAATAACATTATTGTTCTCCTTTTCATTAAGTATAGAATTGTTAAGCAAATAACAAGATGGGAAAAAGACAATATCTCAATCATCATGCACTTAGCAAAATAGAAAGGTGGTGCCACTGATGGAATGTCTCAATCATCAACACTCTCATGAGATCAAAGCATAAATACAATGGATTTCATAGACTGTAGCTTTGAATTCTCATGCCAAAGATGAATACAATGGATCCCATAGAATCTATTTATAGTTGCAGATTACTCATAAGTTACCTAGGGTGAGAAATAGTTACTCCTAGTAAAAGTAAATATTTGGGGGCACCTTTAGCAAAAATGCACAACCAAATGTTACATACCTCTAAATATACCTTTAATAGGCTCCGAATGATTCTAAAATAAATTCTTCCTGGAAAATATCACCCTCAAAAAATTCTTCCTAGAATCCATGCCTTTGTTTTTACCCCTTCATTGACTAACAAGTGATTCACTCTAGTAGGTGCACAATGTTGGAAATATTAAAGTAGTGTGTTGTCATTGATGTCAAAATATGCATAAGGTAGAAATATTTTATGTTCAAGGTTTGATGATAAAAAGAGCATGTTACAAGGTTGGCAAAAAGAAAAGAAGGCAAATATGTTAAGGAGTATAATATTTAAATATTATAAAGAGGATTTAAAAAGGACAAATGGACCAAGGTTTACAGGACAAGAGGAAAAAGTATTAAAATACAAATGGACCAAGGTTTTAAAATAAATATTATAATTTTTTTTAAATATTATAATGCAAAGTTTCAAAAAGGAGGACGGTGTCAAAGTGCACGTAGAGGAAAGAAAATTTAAATTATTTCTAACATAAATGTAGTCCAAGGCAAAGGGAGGAAATAAAATTGAATTGTTTCTAGCGTCGACGTAGTCCAAGGCAAAGGAGGGCACATGTATTTATACCCAAGGTTTTACCTTAGGAAATCACCACTTGCAATTGCGCATCGATTCCCATTCATGGAGTGAGCTAGCGAATGGTAGAGACAATGAATATTTCAAGGCGTAAAGTTTGGAAGATATTCGTGGGAGCATTGGTTGACGTCACGCCTACTGGTGCAATGTAGTTGGTCATTGGTCGTGTGTTAGAGCATTGGGCAGAGAGAGGTCTTGGGGTCGAGTCCCCTCAACGATGGTTTTGGGTAGAAGAGCTTTTGTTGTTTTCGAGGTAGAGTTGAGTTAAATCATGCGGGCCACCTTTTTGTGTCACCAATCCATGCTAGTACGGCTAGTTATTGAGCACTGTCCTATGCGTTGATAGAGTTTGAATCACAACATAAGAGGTATTTGTTTTTTGTTGAGCACAAAAATTAGGAGGCATAAAGTTTGATTTATTTAATTTTTGCAAGGTGTAAAGGTGGTTGGGTAGCAAGTTGTTCTAAGAGCTTTGTTAGAGTAAAGTGTTGTTGAGAAATGTGTGTCCAGGAGGTATAAGGGTTGTGCAAGTATTTTAGAATTGTTGAAAGTTTAGAAGGGAGTCATAAGGTGTAATAAAATTATTTTATTTATGTAATGCTTGCATGAAATAAATTAACATTAAGATGTTTTGGGTATTGTATGAGGATTGAAATATTGCATTATTAGAAAGGAGAGAAAAGGGTGTACTTGTGATCATTGTATTTTGTAATTCGTGCACATAATAAGAAAAGGGTTTAAGGGTTCTACAAGTTGTATTTTTGTGAAGACAAAAGGAAATAATAGAGTATTATTTTCAAGTTTTACTATGCACATCTTTTGAGAAGGTTTTTCATGTGGATGACTTGAAAAGTGATTTTGCTATCTAACCCTTGAAGTGGCACAAGAAAGATAAGTTGTTTTTGAGACAAATTTTTGTGGGCACATCTTCATCAAAGCAATTTTGAGGTATGGTGATATAACTCCCTCTCTAGGTGGTTGTACTTTGAGGAAATATTTTAAGGTGGAGATAAAAGGTTTTGATTAGTGTGCATTGTTGGAAATATTTGAGCTAGGGTTTGAGAACAAAATTGTGCTTCATTGTTGAATGAAATTGGAGACACATGTGCTAGGGTTTGAGAACAAATTGTGCATCATTGATTAGTGAAATTGGAGACACATGTGCTAGGGTTTGAGAATAAATTGTGTATCATTGATTAGTGAAATTGGAAACACTTGTGCTAGGGTTGAGAACAAATTTGTGCATCATTGTGAAGCATTTGGGCATTGATTTGAGTGACATTGAAAGTGATTGTGAAAGTGTTTGAAATCAATTTTTGTGAAAAAATTTGTGCATTAGGCCTTGAGTTAATTTGGAAGAGAACATATTGAGCATTTATATTGCATATTATTCTTTATATGTTCTTGAAAGAATTTTGGGTAGAATATGTCTGAATTGCCTAGTTGAAGAAAGCATTTTTGAAAGAGATACAAGCATTATTTTGAACATCATTTATGTGCAATATTTAGGATTGTTTGAGCATGTGTTATGAGTTGTTTTGAGCATGAGTGATGAGTAGTCTTGAGAAGATTTGAGAATAGGTTTGTGATTTGTTTGAGTAGGCCTTTTGAGAAGGCTTGTGAGTAGTTTTATGTAGATATAGTAAGCAAATTTAAGTCTTGTGAGAAGACTTGAAGCAGATTCGAGACAGAGTTGAGACAAATTTGTGCATGTAATATGTGCAAATTTAGGACAAATTTGAGATAGATTTGTGCATGTAATGTGTGTATATTTGAAACAAAGTTGAGACAAATTTATGTATGTAATGTGTGCAGATTTAGGACAGAGTTGAAATAGATTTGTGCATGTAATGTGTGCAAATTTGGGATATATTTGAGATAAATTTGTGTATGTAATGTGTGAAAATTTGGGATAGATTTGAGATAGATTTGTGCATGTAATATGTACAAATTTGGGATATATTTGTGCATATAGTGTGTGCAGATTTGGGGTAGAGTTGAGAGCAGATTTGTGAGCAGACTTGAGCAAGTCTTGTGAGAAGACTTGAAGCAGGTTTTAGATAGATTTGTGAGCAGACCTAAGTAAGCCTCATGAGTAGGCTTGGAGTAGAGTTAAGCAAAGGTGTGTACCATATTTGAAGGTGACCAAAGTAGAGGGGATAGATTTCTCCTATGGATAGAGTTCCATGAACCAGAGTTGAGGGGATAGAGTTATCCTATGGATAGAGGTCCACAAACTAGAGTTGAGGGGATAGAGTTCTCCTATGGATAGAGTTCCATAAACTAGAGTTGAGGGGATAGAGTTCTCCTATGGATAGAGGTCCATAAACCAGAGTTGAGGGGATAGAGTTCTCCTATGGATAGAGATCCATAAACTTGAGCATAGGGGATTGGTGTCTCCTTTGGACAGAGGTCCATAAACATTGTAATAGGGATTTGATTCCCAAGAGATTTATTGAGAAAATTTATAAGAAATATTTTCTCCATGGATGTAGCCCACATTGGGTGAACCACATTAAATTTGTGTCTCTCATTGTGTGTGATGATATGTGCATTGCTTTTCTACTGCTATTGATGATATTGGTTAACACTGCTTTGGAAAGATATTGCAATTGATAACATTGGATAATATTATTTTGGAAAGAAAAGTAAAATTTTATCTTATACTATTCACCCCCCTCTCAGTATAAGCTTGTGTTCTTCAATTGGTATCAGAGTGGGTTCCTTCAAAAAAGTCTAACAACTTGAAGGAAGATCTTACAGGAACATAGATGGCTTCTCAGAATGGATCTTCAACAAATAAGGCTCCAATATTTTATGGGAATAATTATGCTTTCTAGAGTATGAGGATGAAGACTTATTTGATGGCACAAGGATATGAAACATGGCAATCTATTGAGGATGGGTTCACACCTACAACTACTCCTCCCATAGATAAGGATGGCAAGCAATTATATGTAAATAATGCCAAGGCTATGAATGGAATCTTAAGTGGATTACGTGAATCAGAGTTTGTGAAAGTTATGCAATGCAAATCAGCAAAATAAATATGGGATAAATTGAAGTAAACATATGAAGGAGATAGCAAGGTTAAGTTGGCAAAACTTCAAACTCATAGGAGGAGGTTTGAAGAGTTGAAGATGAAAGATGAGGAAGATATTGCTAAATACTTACTTCATGTTGATGAAGTTGTTAATACCATGCATGGACTTGGATTCGAAATTGAGGACTCTAGTGTTGCTCAGAAAGTATTAAGATCACTCCCTATGAGGTATGATGCAAAGGTTTCAGCAATAGAAGAGATGAAGGATCTCGATAAGTTGAAAATGGATGAGTTACATGGAATTCTCATAGCTTATGAGATGAGGACAAAAAAAGATCAAAATTCCAAGAGAGAGGCAACATTCAAAGTTTCAAAGAAGACAAAAGATAAGGAACCAAAATCAAGTGATGAGTCAAGCAATAATGAAGAAGCTAACTATGTGAGAAGAAATAAGAAAGACTCAAGAAAACACAAAGATATGAAGACTATGAAATGTTTTAATTGTGGTAACTTTGGTCACTATGCATCTAATTATCCACAAGCTGGAAGTAGTAGTAGTGAAGAGAAACAAGATTATAAGAAAAAGGAAGAAAGAAAATTCAGGTATGAAAAGAAAAATAGGTATGGTCAAGGTAAGCATGAAAATAAGTTTTTTCAAAGGTACAAGAAGAGTTTCTATGTTGAAAGAGCAAGCAGTGCTTCAAGTGATAGTGATGAAAGATTCTCAGATAGTAAAAAATAAGAGATTCTATTTTTAGCAATAGAAGAGGAAGAGGACACTCCTATTGAAGATCAAGTAGAAGATGATTATGACCAAGTAGAAGAAAAATAAGATGCTCCTATAATTGAAGACCTAGAGGAAGGTTTAGAAAAAGAAGAAGAAGCCACAATTGATCTAGAAGAGGAACTTATTGTTGCTCTCAGAGAGTTGAAAAGAGTTAGAAAGAAGAACTCAAGACTGAAGGCTCAAGTTCAAGAAGATGAGGAAATAAAAGAAAAGCTTCTACAAGATCTCAAAAACTTAAAAGTTAAGGCAAGGAGATTTAAAGAAGTTATGGTTGAAAAGTTAGAGGTAAAAGAGTTAGAATGTGAAATATTAGAACATGAAGTGGTTTCTCTAAGGATGGAAGTGAAATATTCTAAGGATAAGTTGCACAAGTTTGGGAAAAGTTCAAAATATTTGGATAACATTATCAAAGCACAAAGATCTTCATTTATCAAAATAGGACTAGGTTTTGAAGAAGGTCAAGAGGTACAAAAAGAGGAGTCAAGCTCAAAATAAAAGGAAGTTTCAGAGGAAGATATTGGAGAAGAACCTAAGACCTATGTTGATAAGTTGAAGAGTGGAAGCATCATTGAGAAAGAAAACAATGCACAAACAAGAAACATGGATCATCACAGAGAAGGCAAAGAAAGGACTAAGAGACCAGATTTTTCAAGACAAGATGAATATTTCTTCCAAGGGCATTGTTTCTCATGTAATCATTTTGGTCACAAAGCTACATTAGGGTCAGAAAAAAGGAGACAAAAACAACAAAAAAGTAACCTAACTTGGTCATAAAGTATACATTGCAGGGTTCATGATAGAAATGATTATGGCTTCACCAAGAGGAACTTCAAGTCATTTGCACCTTCCAAGAACTACAACATCAGGTGTTACAATTGCAATAATTTTGGGCATAAGGCTAAGTGGTGTAGAATAGAGTTTCTAAAACTTCCAAAGACAAGCAAGAACAAGGACACTCAAAAGGATCAAAAGGGTATGACTACAAAGGTGTTGAAAAAGAAGGTTGAAAAGGAAGAAGAGCATTGTAAGTTGGGAGTAGATTTACTCCCACCCCAAAATTGATCACCTCAAGGAGAGGAGGTGGTGAGGGGGCTGAGCTAAGAGTCTTATTTTTAGCCCCAAAGGAGCCCTTTGCCATTGATGTCAAAGGGGGAGAGTTTTAGTAAGGGGGAGAGAAATTAGTAAGGGGGAGCAGATTTGGAATCCAGTGGTAGTAAAAGAATTATTTTGTGAAAGGGTTACCATCAATGACAAAGGGGGAGATTGTTGGAAATATTAAAGTATTGTGTTGTCATTGATGTCAAAAGATGCATAAGGCAGAAATATTTTATGTTCAAGGGATGAGCATGTTACAAGGTTGGCAAAAAGAAAAGAAGGCAAATATGTTAAGGAGTATAATATTTAAATATTATATTTAAATATTATAAAGAGGATTTAAAAAGGACAAATGGACCAAGGTGTAAAGGACAAGAGGAGAAAATATTTAAATGCAATGGACCAAGGTTTACAGGACAAGAGGAAAAAGTATTAAATACAAATGGACCAAGGTTTTAAAATAAATATTATAATATTTTTAAATATTATAATGCAAAGTTTCAAAAAGGAGGATGGCGCCAAAATGCACGTAGAGGAAATAAATTTGAATTGTTTCTAGCATCGACGTAGTCCAAGGCAAAGGGAGGAAAAAATTATTTCAAGCATCGACGTAGTCCAAGGTAAAGGAGGGCACATGTATTTATACCCAAGGTTTTACCTTAGGAAATCACCACTTGCATTTGTGCATTGATTCCCATTCATGGAGTGAGCGAGCGAATGATAGAGACAACAAATATTTTGAGGCACAAGGTTTGGAAGATATCCGTGGGAGCATTGATTGACATCATGCCTGCTGGCACAGCGTAGTTGGTCATTGGTCGTGTGTTAGAGCATTGGGCAGAGAGAGGTCTTGGGGTCGAGTCCCCTCAATGATGGTTTTTGGGTAGAAGAGCTTTCACTGTTTCGAGGTAGAGTTGAGTTAAATCACGTGGGCCACCTTTTTGTGTCACCAAGCCATGCTAGCATAGTCGGTCATTGAGCACTTTGGAGAGCGTTGTCCTACGCATTGATAGAGTTCGAATCACGGTAGCATAAGAGGTATTTGGTTTTTGTTGAGCACAAAAATTAGAGGCATAAAGTTTGATTAATTTAATTTTTGCAAGGTGTAAAGGTGGTTGGGTAGCAAGTTGTTCTAAGAGCTTTGTTAGAGTAAAGTGTTGTTGAGAAATGTGTGTCCAGGAGGTATAAGGGTTGTGCAAGTATTTTAGAATTATTGAAATTTTAGAAGGGAGTCATAAGGTGTAATAAAATTATTTTATTTTTGTAATGCTTGCATGAAATAAATTAACATTAAGAAGTTTTGGGTATTGTATGAAGATTGAAATATTGCATTATTAGAAAGGAGAGAAAAGGGTGTACTTGTGATCATTGTATTTTGTAATTCGTGCACATAATAAGAAAAAGGTTTAAGGGTTCTACAAGTTGTATTTTTGTGAAGACAAAAGGAAATAATAGAGTATTATTTTCAAGTTTTACTATGCACATATTTTGAGAAGGTTTTTCATGTGGATGACTTGAAAAGTGTTTTGCTATCTAACCCTTGAAGTGGCACAAGAAAGATAAGTTGTTTTTGAGACAGGTTTTTGTGGGCACATCTTCATCAAAGAAATTTTGAGGTATGGTGATATAACTCCCTCTCTAGGTGGTTGTACTTTGAGGAAATATTTTTAAGGTGGAGATAAAAGGTTTTGATTAGTGTGCATTGTTGGAAATATTTGAGCTAGGGTTTGAGAATAAAATTGTGCTTCATTATTGAATGAAATTGGAAACACATGTGCTAGGGTTTGAGAATAAAATTGTGCTTCATTGTTGAATGAAATTGGAGACACATGTGCTAGGGTTTGAGAACAAATTGTGCATCATTGATTAGTGAAATTGGAGACACATGTGCTAGGGTTTGAGAACAAGTTTGTGCATCATTGTGAAGCATTTGGGCATTGATTTGAGTGACATTGAAAGTGATTGTGAAAGTGTTTGAAATCAAGTTTTGTGAAATAATTTGTGCATTAGACCTTGAGTTACTTTGGAAGAGAACATATTGAGCATTTGCATTGCATATTATTCTTTATATGTTCTTGAAAGAATTATGGGTAGAATATGTCTAAATTGCCTAGTTGAAGAAAGCATTTCTGAAAGAGATACAAGCATTATTTTGAACATCATTTATGTGCAAGATTTGGGATTGGTTGAGCATGTGTTATGAGTTGTTTTGAGCATGAGTGATGAGCAGTCTTGAGCAGAGTTGAGAACAAGTTTGTGAGTTGTTTGAGCAATCCTTTTGAGAAGGCTTGTGAGTAGTTTTGTGCAGAGATAGTAAGCACATTTGAGCAAGTCTTGTGAGAATAATTGAAGTAAATTTGGGATAGATTTGAGATAGATTTGTGCATGTAATATGTGCAAATACATGACAAATTTGAGATAGATTTGTCCATGTAATGTGTGCATATTTAGGACTAAGTTGAGATAGATTTGTGCATGTAATATGTGCAGATTTGGGACAAAGTTGAGATAGATTTGTGCATGTAATGTGTGTAGATTTGGGATAGAGTTGAGACAGATTTGTGCATGTAATGTGTGCATATTTGGGATAGATTTGAGATAGATTTGTGCATGTAATGTGTGCAGATTTGGGATAGAGTTGAGACAGATTTGTGCATATAGTGTGTGTAAATTTGGGGTAGAGTTGAGAGTAGATTTGTGAGCAAACTTGAGCAAGTCTTGTGAGAAGACTTGAAGTAGGTTTTAGATAGATTTGTGAGCAGACCTGAGTAAGCCTCGTGAGTAGGCTTGGAGCAAAGTTAAGCAGAGGTGTGTACCAACTTTGGAGGTGACCAAAGCAAAGGGGATAGAGTTCCATGAACCAAAGTTGAGGGTATAGATTTCTCCTATGGATAGAGGTCCATGAACCATAGTTGAGGGGATAGAGTTCTCCTATGGATAGAGTTCCATGAACCAGAGTTGAGGGGATAGAGTTCTCCTATGGATAGAGGTCCACGAACCAGAGTTGAGGGGATAGAGTTCTCCTATGGATAGAGATCCATGAACTTGAGCATAGGGGATTGGTGTCTCCTTTGGAAAGAGGTCCATAAACATTGTAATAGGGATTTGGTTCCCAAGAGATTTGTTGAGAAAATTTATAAGAAATATTTTCTCCATGGACGTAGCCCACATTGGGTGAACCACGTTAAATCTGTGTCTCTCATTGTGTGTGATGATATGTGCATTGCTTTGCTACTACTATTGATGATATTGGTTAACACTACTTTGGAAAGATATTGCAATTGATAACATTGGATAATATTGTTTGGGAAAGAAAAGTAAAAGTTTATCTTATACTGTTCACCCCCTTCTTAGTATAAGCTTGTGTTCTTCGGGTAAATCACTTGCTTTTTCTAATTAATTTCTAGTTGACTCTTAGTGATTCAATCCTTCAAGTCAATTAGGTCATTTTTCCAAACAAATGATCTTGAACCAATTGACACTTATGATGGGCTTAGAGAAATTTTAGAGGGTTTTGGAAGATAATTACTACTTGATTTCACTAATTTTTGCACCTTAAAATTTTTGAATTCCAAGGTATCCAGGGAAAATGGGGGCTTAGGTCTGAGGAGAATTGCTCATATGAATTTAGCTTTCCTAGCTAAGCAGGCATGGCGCCTCATTTTTGGTGAAGAAAATGACTAGACAACTATCATAAAATGAAAGTATCTTCAAAATATGGAATTTCTAAGTGACTCAGTTCCAATCAAAGGTTTTTCTTTTTGGAAAGTAATTCTCAATTGTAAGGAAATCATCAAAAAAGGTTTAATATGGGTTTTAGGCAATGGTGAGAGGATAAATTGCTAAAATGATAGGTGGGCTAAGGACGAACCACTGACACAATATCCTAACTTAGACCGAATCAGAGATATCACAGAAGAACTCATTGGCAAAAAATTCTCCGATTATATTGTTGAGGACAGAGGCAGAATGAAGTGGAAATAAATAAGGATTTAGGGATTTCAAGTGAAATCAAATGATCTTTGTAACATTCTCGGGCAACAGTTTATCCCCATGAGACCCAAGGAATATCAAGTGACCTCTACAGAAAATGGACAGTTCATTGTTAAATCATCTTACAAGCTTCTGCTTGATGACGAGGATTTTATCCTCCAAAAGGACTTAGTTTGGATAAAAAAATTAATTCCAAAAATTGCAGTATTTTCATGGCTAGTTATCCAAGGAAGAATTCTAACCATTGATAATATGATGCGTAAAGGTATTTGTATCACTAATCACTGTTATATGTGTAGGACTAATTGGGAGACCATTTATCACATTTTCCTTGAGTGCCCTTTTTCCTTGACTGTCCTAAGTGGGGTTTTTTAGGCCTTCAATATTTCCTAGGTTAAAATAGTGATGGCAAGCTGGGATTCACACCACAAATTCACAGTAGAATCACAGTAATTTTCATTAACTTTCTTAATACAGTCATACAATAATTTTCCAGGCTCACAGTCTCTCTTCCCCAATCCCGACTTCACCATCCCTTTACAAGAAATTTTCCGAGTTTTTAACGAGGCCTCGATCCTCCAGGCAATCAATGCCTCCACCAAATATAATTTCAAATTCAAAATTCCCTCTTCCTGGATTTTCGAAATTTCAGTCTTAAACGGCCATCTGCCCGATCTACCAAGGTACCGGCATTAATGGTCTTCCTGCACTGGCCGCGTCGTTCTGACCGTCCTTGCACTGTCGGCTCCTCCATTAAACTACCAACTGTAAAATGTTACAAAGCCAAAAATGTCGAGAAGAAAAGCGCGGTCGACTCCTCCCTTAACAGTTAAAGTGACCCATAAATTAGCTTGTACACACGTGGCCGGCTGCGTGTTCATCCATCCAAGCTTCTCCCCCTGTTGCCACAAATTTGATCCACGTGCCCTTCACGACCGCCACGTGTCCAGCTTGGCTTTGCCCGGTCGTTCGTCATTTACCCTTGGTCTTGTTTGCCTTCTATTTTCCTTAAGTCTTGCGGTCCCTCAGCCACGTGTCGCCCCTTTACTGGCCGTGATATCGCGACAGGTCACGAAATCGCGACCTGTCGTGATATCGCGACCGAACTCCAACTTCACTGCTTCATTTGATAGACCGTCGCGATAACGCGACGTCGCGATATCGCGACGTCTAGAGCTCCTCCTCCCCTTCTTTGTATTACCGTCGCGATATCGCGACGTCGCGATATCGCGACGTTTGAAGACCCTCTCCTCTGCGTCTTAAAACCGTCGCGATATCGCGACGTTTGAAGAGTCCCTTCTCTGCCTCATGTTATTGTCGCGATATCGCGACGAAACTTACCAAAGTTGCGTTGCCACGTTTGGGGTCGCGATTTCACGACCCCTCCCTCCTTTGCCTTACAAAACTTTCCAAACCAAACTTGCTCTACAAACCTTCCCCAATACTGAGAAATAAGAGGTCAAAGAGTAAAGAACTTAGAAAAGAAACTGAAACAATTTGAAGATGCAAGATTGCCCTACTGTCCCCAGATGCTCCTGCATCAGACACCCGGGGTAAATTAGAAGTGATCCTCACTTCTGTTTTGTTGGGGGAGGACCCAAGCAGTCAACCTCCGTCTTCGACAGCCAAGTTGCATCTTCAACAGGCCTGCCCTTCCATTTGATTAAATACTCAGTATACTGTCTGTTTCTGGTGCTCCTTCCTTCACGGGTATCTAATACTTCCTCGGCCTCATCTGTGCTTGAAGTAGATGCTGGAAGTTGCCATGGTTCTGGACTTCGCATTTCTGTACCTTCTCCCTCATGATATTCCACTAAATCTGAGATATTAAAAATTGGTGAAATATCAAGCCAACTTGGCAATTCCACTTCATACGCATTTCCTGACTCCCGCTTTCCCAATATTCTGCATGGTCCAAACCTTTTCATTTTCAATTTATTATAAGTCTTGGCAGGAAATCTCTCCTTCCTGAGATGCACCATAACCTCATCTCCAACCTTGAACTCCTTGAACCGCCGCTTCTGGTCTGCCCTTGTCTTATATTGACTGTTCATTTTTGTAATTTGTCTTCTTACTTCCTCATGCAGACTTTTCATATGTTCTACAAATTCTTCTGCCTCGGCACTACACTTTTCTCTTCTGTCCAACGTTCTTAGTTCGGACACATTCCTCGGGCTGTTTCCATATACTATCTGGAACGGAGATTTATTTGTACTTTTATTAACTGAACTGTTATATGCAAACTCTCCCGTGGTAAGACCAAATCCCATCCCTTGGGTTGATCCACTATCAAGCATCTCAAGAATTGCCCAGGCTTCTATTGACCACCTCCGTTTGCCCATCTGTCTGTGGATGGTATGCTGAACTGAATTTTAGGTCTGTCTTCAATTTCTTCCACAGAGTCCTCCAAAAATACCCAACAAACTTGGTATCTCTATCTGAAACTATACTTCTTGGTAGACCGTGAAGTCGTACCACTTCCTTGAAGAACAACCCAGCAATGTGAACTGCATCACTTGTCTTTTGGCAGGGAATGAAATGTGCCATTTTGGAGAACCGATCAACCACCACAAATACTGAGTCATTTCCCTCTCGTGTTCTCGGCAATCCAAGGATAAAATCCATGCTTATGTCCTCCCATGGTCTCTCAGCATGTGTAATGGCTGGTACAGACCTCGTATTTTGTTTTACACCCTTTGCCATCTGGCATATTCTGCAACCTTGCACAAACTTCCGCACATCTTGCTGAAGTTGTGGCCAGTAGTAATTTTCCTCAACCAAGGCAATGGTCTTATCCCGACCAAAGTGCCCAGCCAATCCTCCGCTGTGCTTTTCTTTGATTAAATTCTCCCGCATGGAACTTCTGGGAATGCACAACTTACTACCCTTGAACAGCATTCCGTCTTGGATTAAGAAATCCAACCATTTTGTTCTCGTCCATAGTAATAGGTATCAAGCAAGCCTTCCAGGCTTCTGCAAAATCCGGATCTGCAGGGTACAGACCCTTCAGCTTCTTCAAATCCCACTACTTCTACCGTCAATCTAGTCGCAGAGTTTGCCTTCTCGCTTAAGGCATCCGCAACTCTGTTTGACTTCCCACTTCTATGTTTCAAGGACAAAGGTATAACTTTGGAGGAACTCCACCCATTTCATGTGCCTTTGGTTCAGCTTTTGTCCGATCGTTAATGTATTGCAAAGCCCGATGGTCGATAAACAGGACAAACTCCTTTGGTAATAAATAATGTCTCCACTTCTTCAGGGCCCGAACTATAGCATAAAATTCTTGATCATAGACTCGAATACTTTCTCCGGGCATCATTTAACTTCTCACCGAAATAAGCAATTGGCTTGCCTCCTTGACTCAAGATAGACCCCTATTGCACCGCCACCGGCATCACATCCACCCGAAATACCTTGTTGAAGTCCGGAAGTGCCAAAACAGGCTGCTCAGTAACTTTTCTCTTTAATGTATCAAAGCTCCTTTCAGCCCCCGATGTCCATTTGAACTCCTTTTTATCTCCCCTCATTGTCTCCGTGAGAGGTGCACAAATACCGCTGAAGTTCTTTATGAACTTCCTATAAAACCGGCCGCACCATGGAATGACCTCACTTCTGTTGTGCTCTTTGGAGTAGGCCATTCAATGATGGCTCTCACCTTTTCGGGGTCCATCTTCAGACCTTCTTCTGAGATTACAAACCCCAAGTATACCAATTCCTTCTTGACAAAATTACACTTTTTCAAATTTATTAATAACTGTTCTTCTCGCAGCTTTTCAAAGACCCTCCTGATATGCATCAGGTGTTCCTCCAGGGTCCTACTGAATATCAATATATCATCTAAATAAACAATAACAAACTTTCCCAGAAATTCTTTCAAGACTTCATTCATCACCGCATGAAGGTACTTGGTGCATTGGACAGCCCAAAGGGCATGACCAACCACTCAAACAGGCCTTCTCTTGTCTTGAAGGTCTGTCTTCCATTCATCTCCCTCTCGGATACGGATCTGATGATAGCCACTTTTCAGGTCAATCTTTGTGAAGTACTCAGCTCCACTTAAACAGTCCATGATATCATCCATTCTTGGTAACGGGAATCAGTACTTAATAGTAATTTTGTTGATGGCCCGTGAATCTGTACACATCCTCCATTCCCCATCCTTCTTTGGCGCCAAAACTGCAGGTACTGCGCATGGACTCAAACTTTCCCGAATCAATCCCTTTTCTAATAATTCTTGGACCTCGTCTATTTAATTCCTCAGTCTCTACAGGTGTCATCCTGTGTGCAGCTTTATTTGGCAGGCTTGATCCTGGTATTAAATCTATATGATGGCTAATTTTTCTCACAGGGGGTAAGCCCTCAGGTACATTGTCCGACACAATGTCCGGAAATTCCTCCAAAGAGATTTAGAACTTCTGCTGGGGTATCCTGGCATTCCTTCCCCCTAACTCTAGGGATTATTGCATAACATAAATGTTCATGCTTTAACCCGTTCATAAACTCTCTTCCCTCAACTAAACAGACTCTGGAAATATTACATACCTTTTCATCTCGCATCCTTCAAGGGCTTTAGTTTATGGCGTACACCATTCTTTGTCAATGAGTAGGTGTTGGCACGGCCATCATGTACCGCACTCCGGTCAAACTGCCAGGGTCTCCCCAGCAACATGTGGCAAGCATCCATGGGCAAGATGTCACACAGACCTCATCACAATAATTTCCAATGTTAAATTTAACGGAACACTGCTCGTTGACCAAAGCTCTGTGGTCCTTTTGTAACCATGCGACCCGGTATGGGTGTGGGTGCTTCTTCCTTTCTAACTGTAACTTTGTAACCATTTCCTCGTAAACCAGGTTATCCGTGCTACCATTATCAATAATGATATTGCAAACCTTGCCCGCACATTTACATCTAGTGCGGAATAAACTTTTCCTCTGGTCTCTGTCCTTCTCCTCATTCAACAAGACTCTTCTTACAATCATTGTTTCTCCTCTCTCCGCTTCTTCGGAATGCTCGTATTCAAGCATCCTCCTCTGCCACAGCAGCTCTGGCTGGGCCCTCAAGCCTCTTGTTTGTTCTTTCTCGGTGTTGTGGACATTCAAATGCCCGGTGTCCTTCTTCACCACAGTGGAAACATGTTCCACGAAATACTCCTCTTCCAAATCCTCGTCCAGATCCACCCCGTCCTCTTGGGTAGCTGTTTCCGATCTCGGGGCTGATAAACATCTTCTTCTCTTTGTTCCTGGTTACTACTGGCTTCACCAGTCTTCTTCGGATCTTTGTACCTTTCTCCACTGGTCCTCCCACCAGTCCTTCCACCTCGGCCTCTTCCTCTTTGCTTGCCTTCAAACCGCCTGTTCAGCTTTTCTTCTACCTTCAAGGCAAATTGGTAAGCATCCTCAATGGTGTTTACTCGAACCAGGCTCAGTTCTTCCTGGATACCAAGCCTCAACCCATTAATGTAACGGGCTACCTTCTCTTTGTTTGCCTCTAAATGCCCCGTTCTAATAGAAATTTTGTAAAACTCTTCAGTGTACTCTTGGACAGTTTTGTTTGTCTGTCTCAAGCTCTACATTTTTCTTAGCAGATCTAACTCGTAATCTGCCGGGATGAACTGTCTTTTCAGCTTCTCCACCATTCTATCCCATCTCGTTATTCTCTCCTTCCCTTTTCTATTCCTCTCCACCAAATGCTGGCATGACCCTTCAACTTAGTCTTAGCAAATCTGACCCGGTTAGGGTCTTCAACTTCCTCGTACTCGAAATATTCCTCTAAATCATTTATCCAATCAATCACTTCTTCTGGATTTAGGTTTCCCGAGTATGTAGAAACCTCCATTTTAGGCTGCTTTCCAATCTGAGAGATGGCCTTATACAACCGGGCTTGAGCTGGATCCACAGCTTCTTCTTCTTCCTCAGACTGTTCTTCCTCTTCAACTTCGTCTTCACTTTCCTCATCCCCTCCGGGTTCGCGCCTTCTGCGTAACTCTGCTTGCAGGGCTTGAACCTGCCTTTGCAAGGCTCGAAAGTCTTCGGCCGGCACCACATCTCCTCCTCCGCCTCGGTTCCTTCGTGGAGGCATTCTATTTCTCTTTTTTTTTTTTTTGAAAATCTTTCCACAGATCCTGGTGTAACTGCCTCCTTCTCCGGCGATCTGTTACACTCTCAGGAGCTCCCGCTCTGATACCACTTGATGGCAAGCCGGGATTCACACCACAAATTCACAGTAGAATCACAGTAATTTTCATTAACTTTCTTAATACAGTCATACAATAATTTTCCAGGCTCACAGTCTCTCTTCCCCAATCCCGACTTCACCATCCCTTTACAAGAAATTTTCCGAGTTTTTAACGAGGCCTCGATCCTCCAGCAATCAATGCCTCCACCAAATATAATTTCAAATTCAAATTTCCCTCTTCCCTGGATTTTCGAAATTTCAGTCTTAAACGGCCATCTGCCCGATCTACCAAGGTACCGGCATTAATGGTCTTCCTGCACTGGCCGCGTCGTTCTGACCGTCCTTGCACTGTCGGCTCCTCCATTAAACTACCAACCGTAAAATGTTACAAAGCCAAAAATGTCGAGAAGAAAAGCGCGGTCGACTCCTCCCTTAACAGTTAAAGTGACCCATAAATTAGCTTGTACACACGTGGCCGGCCGCGTGTTCATCCATCCAAGCTTCTCCCCTTATTGCCATAAATTTGATCCACGTGCCCTTCACGACCGCCACGTGTCCAGCTTGGCTTTGCCCGGTCGTTCGTCATTTACCCTTGGTCTTGTTTGCCTTCTATTTTCCTTAAGTCTTGCGGTCCCTCAGCCACGTGTCGCCCCTTTACTGGCCGCGATATCGCGACAGGTCACGAAATCGCGACCTGTCGTGATATCGCGACCGAACTCCAACTTCACTGCTTCATTTGATAGACCGTCGCGATAACGCGACGTGGCGGAGCGCGATATCGCGACGTCTAGAGCTCCTCCTCCCCTTCTTTGTATTACCGTCGCGATATCGCGACGTCGCGATATCGCGACGTTTGAAGACCCTCTCCTCTGCGTCTTAAAACCGTCGCGATATCGCGACGCGATATCGCGACGTTTGAAGAGTCCCTTCTCTGCCTCATGTTATTGTCGCGATATCGCGACGAAACTTACCAAAGTTGCGTTGCCACGTTTGGGGTCGCGATTTCGCGATTTCGTGACCCCTCCCTCCTTTGCCTTACAAAACTTTCCAAACCAAACTTGCTCTACAAACCTTCCCCAATACTCAGAAATAAGAGGTCAAAGAGTAAAGAACTTAGAAAAGAAACCGAAACAATTTGAAGATGCAAGATTGCCCTACTATCCCCAGATGCTCCTGCATCAAATAGCCACCGTACTTGATTTATTCATCCAGTGGCCTTACCCCTTTCAATCCAAAGACATAGATACATGTGGAAAATTTGTCTCAATCACTATCTTTGGCAGGTGTGGTTAGAAAGGAATCATAGAGTCTTTAATGAGTCTATTCATGATCATCAAACTATCATTGCCAGGATCCTATCCTTTGCCAACGAGAATATGAACCTTATCTCTTTTGATAGCTATAAACCGTATCAATATTTAAGCTTAACCTTGTTAGATGAGTTTGTGCCTAGGGTAGTCAACCCCAGAGCCAATTTTAAGTGGTCCCCACCTCCTATGGGTTGGTTTAAGCTTAATTTTTATGGAGCGGCTAAGGACAATCTTGGCAGAGCAGGCACTAGCAGCATTATGCAAGATCATAATGGGAATATGATGCTTGCATTTTTTGAATATTTAGGAACAAGGACGAACAATGAAGCTAAAGCTAGAGCTATGTGGAGAGGCCTTCAAATGACTCAAGACTTAGAAGGTAATTTGATCATAGAAGGAGACTCTATGCATGTTATAAATCTCCTCAATAATTGGAAAACACCTCCTTGGAGGATTAAAACAATTGTTGAAGAGGCTAGGATCCTTTTTCAAGGAAGATAGGACAAAAAAGCCCAACATGTCTTTTGGGAAGCTAACAAAGTTGCTGATAAGCTGGCCAATTTGGGTGTTGATGGTGACAGACTTTTCAAATGGGAACACGATGTCCCAAGCGAAGTAGAGGAGCTTATTCAACAAGAACACCAAGAATGATAGTCGAATTTACCAATAGGGAAGGCACTATAAGTTCGAAGGCTATGAGTATTCCCGTCTCTTTTTTGAAATGGACTCATAATAAAAATTATCCAAGCTATTAGTCTTGGTGGATGCTGCTTGGAAATACCACAAAGACTAATGGATACAGTCACATGTCAGATAACATGGCTCCTAGTCATCTTAGTAATTTGAGGTTGGTTGATAATCACAGGGCAAGAAAGAAACAACAATATAAGACTTCGAACTAGAGCCACGTGGACCACCAAATAGCCACCACCATAAATCTAGCCAGTAGGTTCACTTCTCCAAGGCTGATTGGCCAAGACGAGATGTGGTCCCAAAGCATGTCATATACAAAAGAAAGCAATTACCAAAGAATTATTAAGAGTAACTGTCAATACAGATCTTGTGGGAGTTTTTTTAGTACTTTGCTATGTGTGTCTACAACTTTTTGTTTCTCCACTGTTTTAATGAAGGGATCTATGTTTGTTTCTTTTTTTGTAATTATGATGCAGGTGAGTTTTCTCGGGGTATACCCAAAATCTTGTGTGGTAAGTTTATTTTTGATAACAGGCTATGTGTCTTACCGAATGTAATGGCTTTGGTGGCATGTAGATTTTACATATATAGGATCCTTAGTAAGGACATGTTCATAAATAGCCCTGGGCTAATTTTTGTAAAAGGTTTTGGGTCAACCTATAAAACCCAGTATTAATGCTATAGTATCTTATCTACCAAAACAAAAAGTGGTACAGGTAGGAACATTGAATAGTTTATAAAATATAATTATTAGGTGTTATTTGTGTCATGACTATAGCCACCTATAAAATTATTTCCTTAAAATGACATTGAAAATGTTA
This sequence comes from Wollemia nobilis, assembly GCA_028583015.1. NCBI lineage: Eukaryota > Viridiplantae > Streptophyta > Pinopsida > Araucariales > Araucariaceae > Wollemia > Wollemia nobilis. The sequence goes on from JAQPPZ010002274.1 coordinate 1,587,231, forward strand.
TCAAAAGTAAGAAACATTGTCCCATCTTAAATTCACCCAATGCAAAAATGGATATGTTGTATATAAAGGAACTTAAAATTATTATATCTATGTACATAAGTTTCACATATTGTATAGTCCCTATTATTTCACAATCTTATTTCTTAATCATGAACACTCTCTTCACACATAGACATATCCCTTGCCCATAGGTTTCAATAAGCTTCCACAAGCTACTTCAATGCCATTCATTTTAGGAGGATAGAGCGCTTGACTGAACCATGAAGTTGCCTAATAAAACTACCATAAATGGACATCTCCTAGCTATTTTATTCTCTATTGGTTCTCAAATAGCTTCCCTCCATCCTTATTGGTATTCTAGCAAGCTAGTTATTTTAGTTCAAAGTATTTGCTTATTGGATTTAGAAAACTTAATTTATAAATGTTTGCATGATTTTTTTGTATTCTATTATTTATAAAAATTCTATTGATTAGTATAGAAATTTGTATTTTATTACATTATATTTATATTTGCAAGAGTTTTATTGGCAATTTCTTATTTCCCTACTCACATAATGAAAAATAGAAATTATCCTTCTCTTGCATTAGACTTTTTATTTTTATTGTTATTGTTGATTCCTATAATAGAGATCTAGTGTGTCTCAAAATTATCTAAATTTAGGAATATCTATCATGATCTATTTTTTGTAAATATTCCATTGATAATTATAGAAATATTTATTTTTTTGCATTATATTTTGTTTCTATAATAGTTTTTCTAGTATTTTTTTATTTCCTTACTTTTGTAGGAAAAATTAGTAATTTCCTTTCCCTTGCATTAGATTCTTTGTCTTTTTTATTATTGATTATCCTTAGAATAGAGATTTAATATTTGAAAAAAATATTAGGAATACTTGTCATGGTTTTATAATAATTTATTACTTGTAAATTTTTATTTTTTTCAATGGGTTATATGGGATTGAAATGGGCCCCACCCATATTGCATCATCGCCACATAATGGTATTACAAAAAATCTTGGATATTATCCGTGTATCATTTGGCAAGATTCGAACCTAGGTCTCCTCCTTGCAATGTTGAGGAATCTAACCGGTTGAGCTAATGCCACTTGATTTCTTGTAAATTTTTTATTATTCACTATAGAAGTCTTTATTCTATTGTATTATATTTTATTTCTTCAATACTTTTATCAACAATTTTTTATTTCCTTAATCCAATATAAAATTATGAATTGTCCTTATCTGGCATGGCTTGATTTATTTTTTATAAATATTTCATTGATTATAGTAGAAATATTTATTGTATTTTTAGCGATAATTTTATTTCTATAGTATTGTTATCATTAATATTATTTACTTGCTTCAATAGTAAAAAATAAGGAATATTCCTTCTATTGCATTAGATTCTTTGTTTCACTACAAATAGATATTATTGGTCAACAAGGTATTAGGAGAAAGTGTGAATAGAACAACAAAGGACAATGGGCTATATGTTATGATAAAAAAATACCAACAAATAAACCCTTGTTGTGAAAGCATAATGGGCATAAAAGTTGGAAGTACCTTTTCATATGCACAAGGCATATAAGACATTCAAAATATAGCTCAATAAAACCAAAAATGGTTAAAAGTAGAAAGTTACTTTTGGTAAATTTAAATTAGTACCCTAGTATACTCAAAGCATAGACAAGCGTGAGTATATATTGAAAATAAACACAAAGCAAAATAATTATTTTGTATCTAAAAAAATTGAGCTTGAATAACCAAATAAATAATAGGTGTAACAAGTATATGAGAAGCAAAGGGAAGAGGGCCAAAAGGAATATTGATATAGACCTACATCAACCTTGTTTACATGAGCATTAGAGTTATATATAGAATATTTGACAAGCTTTAAGTGAATATTGAAATGCATAAAATCAAGGAAGTGTGAGAATATCAAGCATCAAGAAATTATGGATACAAACTAAAAGTTTATGGAGGATAATAGAATACTAAAGGAACAAGTAGCGATACCAGAAGATGCATCATGGTTTTATGTAGAAGAGTGAATGAACTTTAAGAAGATTGGAATGCATAGAAACTAGAAAGCATGAGAATAACAAGATCCAAATAATTAATAAGATAAATCAAAATTTTAAGAATGATAATAGAATACTAAGGAACGAGTAGTAATACTACTATAAGCATCAGATTTTTATGTCAAAAATTCAATGAGATTCAAGAGTAGATTAGAATATATGGCAATTGTAGAGTAGGAGCATAATTGTAAGCTTTAAGGAATAATAGAGATAAAGCAAAAGTTGGAGGAGGACAGTATAATATTAAAAGAACAAGTAGCAATGATGTAAGAATATTTAAAAAGAGACAAGCAAAATTGTTTATCCATAAAATAAAATATGTAAATAAATCAAGAATCGGTAAATATGAACGCAAGTTAAAAAGGTATAAGGGAAGGAACATATATGACACAACAAACAAAATAAATGGGCATGAAATTAAAATATAGTGATATAGGAAACCAAATAAATAAGGTCAATACATGGACACAAGTGGTAGAAGGATGAATAAGTAGAAAGAAAGAGATTGATTAGAAACATTTTTTTTAATAAGCTATGTGTGGCTTCTATTGGGGGTCACTTCCATTATGAAAATAAAATATTACATTGCTCTCATTATATTTCTAAAAAGTTAACTAAAACATATCCAACTTTGTCTTTCGATCAACTACATTCTTCATTTGCCTTTCTATCAATCTCCATCTTCCTAAAACTGCTAAGTTTCCACAATCATCTACATCTGAAATTTAAGTTTTGCCAAGATAAACTTAAACACCACTAATGGCTAAAATATTTGCTTTCCAACTTCTATATCTATAAATATCTTATCTATAACAACCTCACAATTTATTACTACCTTATTTTAATGTTCTTATCCATTCCCCTAATATTCCAAGATATTATTTTCATTGTTATTTTTTTTATTTGTGGGCTTAGCCCCACATATTGTTGGCACTTGTGATATTTGCTTTTGTTTTCCTATATCAATATCCCTGTGGGTTTCTTTTTCTCTTTGTTTTTTCTTCTTGGTCCTCCTCTCATTTTTTCATTCCTAGAAATACTTTCATCTTCATAAATATCTTCAATCTTCTCACAACGCTCATAGTAAAACTTATCATCTTTAGGTTTACCTTGTTTTAAAGGATTTGAAGTGCAAGAAATAACCTCAAAAGCACAATTTTTTTATGTTCCCTAGAAACCCTAAAGTGCAAGGATGCTCTTATGTATCAATAACCTTTGTATTCTGCTCTAAAAAACATAAATTATCATGGGTTTCCTCCATACTTATTTCTTTATTATGTTGTTCTTGAAACATTGAAGTGCAAGGGATAACATCTTCATCCCTTTCACTCTTATTACTTGGAGAGTATTTTGTACTACTTGAGGAAAATGAAGATGATTTACTTGGAATAAACTTGATCTCTTGTGTTGTCTTTGTTTTAGGATTTCTCTCCACATCTTTTTTTTTAACTTTAATTCCTTCTGAACTTGCTAAATGATATTGTAGATAGGCTTTATTTGTCTCTTCTTTTAGAATGGAATATCCTTGATATGATCTAGCTTCTATTACTATATTATTTTCTTGCTTCATCTTTAAGTTATCTTATGGCTAGAATTTTTTTTGCTTTCTTCATAGTTTTCACTTTGCAAACTCTTGCGATGTGTCCAATCTCATAACAATTGTGGCAATAAAATATGATATTTTCATAATCTACTTGTTGATCTCATTCTCTTGATTTAAATTTTATCTTAATGGATTGTGGCAAAGGTTTTAAAATATCCATAACAACACATATTTGAGTATATATAGTATGCTTTCACTCCTTAGTATTTAGTACTTCCTTGGTGGACTCCCCTAGGCTATTTCTAATATTCTTTAGTACATCCTTATTTATAAGTTGATATGGAAGTACAAAAAGACTAACCCATATTGGAAGCTTCTTAATAGTTTGTCTCAACAAAAAAATTTGCATTCCATGGTCTCAAATAAAGTGCATCTCTTCCCCTAAACCATGGTCCATCAACCATTATTTTATCTCTAATTGTAACAACCCAAGTTCTGCCCACTTGGTTGTCCAAACACCCCAAGTCTTCCCACTTGGTTGTCCATCATCAGAGGATACAGTCAGAGAAAATTTTTCTCTTAAGTCAAACTATTTTTGTTTATTTTTTTTTTTTTTTCTAGTATGAGCATGTCAAATTCATCTTCATGAGTGCCATTCCATTGTAGACAAAATATTCATGAGATTGAGATTGGCCAGATCCCATGTATTTGCCCATTTTGAACTTCACTCTCCTCCCGAGATCCTAAGTTCTGGTAGGGGGTTCCTTTTCCTCTAGGGCCCATAACACCTAGAGGTGTGGCACATACTTTCCCCATGTCTTGTCATGATCTTCAATACTTATGTCATGTAAGATGTAGCGCATACATGCTCGAGCTATATGATCATCCTTTCCCCAAGGAGCACCATCTAGGGTCTTACCAATTCCCTGGTAACCACTCGATGTCTTGTGTTGATTAACCAACATGATATCCCATACCATCATGTTGTCAGATTAACCTAGTCAAGCACAATTCACCACTCATCACTAGCAGGGATAACCTAGAAGGGATGCCCATACAACCCCTCGTCACCTCCCGTTCTGACCTTTTTCCATAAAAAGTATAGTTAGAGCCCTAATAAATGATGGTTGCCTACCTACAAGCATCCTTAGCAATTATTGTACAAGATTGTCCCATCCACAATCTTGAAATAAAATCAAGGTTGTCCTACCCACAATCCTTGGGTTTAAAACACAATATTGTCTCACCCACAATCTTGAAATAATTTCAAGGTTGTCCTACCCACAACCCTGGGTTGTGAAATAAGATTGACCCTTCCACCATCTTATAATCCTTTAACTTTAAAGTTTGCCTAAGGTTGGTTTCAAAAGTTTACTGATGGTTTAGTTTCGATATTTTCTAAAAGTTTTGCTTTTTTTTTTTAAGATCACCATTTAATTTTCTTTTGATAAGTATAAGATAGAGATGCTATTATAACATTGCATTCAAAACTATACAAAATTCCACATGTGCTAAATTAAATCTACTTAGATTCTTTTAATAGTTGCTATTCTTTTAGAATAAAAAGCTTCTATAAAATTCACATCCACTATCCACTTCTCACCTAATACCCTATAAAAATTTATTATAAGATCATGAACTGAGTTAATCAACCACATGTTATAATAATACTGTATCATCACAATTTAAGCAATACTAATTGAACATCCAAACAGAGTACATTTCTCTTCACCATACCCAATTCATCATGCGGGTTTATTTCAAATAACCCCAATGCCAAACTATGATCAAGACATGTAAAACTTGAATCTACAGGTTATGATAACATCAAAAGCTTCCAGCGTTTGAGTTTCAAATGAGTTTTGTTACGTTCTCTACACCATATGGGTTTAAGTTCATTTCAATTCTGCTCGAGTCTAATAAACCTCTACATTCACCGCAGTCTTCGATGCAACACTCCTATCATTGGTTCAGTTTGAAAATATGTGCAACCAACATTATTATATTTTAAATGTTCTCTACATTCTCATTCGAGAATACACCCTACGACGGTATACCTTTCAATACTTTTTGAAAACTTCCTTTCACATAACTTAAATTATTCACACTACCAATTACCATGTCGCTTGATCAGGCAAAACCTTTCCAAATATATAACATTTGCCAGGTTTCCTTGTATAACCCAATTGAAGGTACCTATTACATGCTACTACAGTTTTGAAGAACATAATTCAAGTTTTCTGAGTACGTTATTCTCATTCATTGTTATCTTACACATAAAAAGAATCAACTCAAGCATAGCAGTTTCTAATATGTCATTGCAAATTCCCCTGGTGGCTTCTATGTCTACATTTCCATTAAACATAATGTTCTTTCAGATTCAAAGAACATACAACCAAACATATTATATATATGATGAGGTATTCAAGTTTAATAAAACCAAATCAAAGTTTCAAACTTCTTATTCAAAGGACGCATTATGCATACAACTTATGAAAGGATTTACAAAGTTCTTTTGATAGCATATTGATTTTATGACATTTCAGAAAATAAACTACACTGCTATCTTTTCTTTTCACCAAAATACCTTCATGTAATTTTAATCTCCCCACTTCTATATCATTCGGATTTATAGTAAATACAATCTCAGTATTGGCTTGCACCAGTATTACTTGGAATTCTTCCTTTCTCTGAGGAACAAAAGTATTAATAAACATATACAATGGCTTTGTGCTATGGTGATTAGTAATCCTCCCTCAATGCCAGAACACATGATCTACCGATAGCAAAATTTAACCATGTCTTTGACTCCACCGAGTTCCGATTTTTAGACACAGGTTTCGGTATAATTCAGGGGTTAGAGCAGCCAAACTACAATGAAATGCAACTAATCCTAGCATGCAAACAATTTCTATATCTTTTCATGCAACATACAAAATTTCCAAGCAAGAACTTCCCATCTCACCATGGGTATTCAACACAGTTTGTAAGTAAGGTCTTCAATTCCTTTAAAAATAACATGCAAAAAGAAATATTGCAAACCCATCATAGAATAGGTTATAATATGCAGACAAACATTGCTTTTATTTTTCCACATAGCTTTCGAGCACATGCGTCACATATTTCCCACGCATGCATTATGAATCTCAATTTTTCCTTCATTCTTTATAAAGTATGGGCAATATTATAACCCCCAAACAAGCAATATATTTTAAAACTTGCCTCTCAGGCACACATAACTGTTTCATTTCTTTTCACACTCAAAGCCAGCAAATGATATACCGAAGAACACCAACACACAGTCTTAAATTTGCAGTATTTTTTTTAATTTAAGCACACAAAAATATATTTTGTTTTATTTTCTTCTGCTCACTCACATTGCCAACAAACGATATATCAACCCAAACTCAGAATAGAACATGCAATTGCTTAAACATTCCACTAAAATTTAGCCAATTCAACTTACTGATTATCGTAGCCACTCTCCTTGCTCTATAGAGTCCCTTCCTTGTCGTCATCGCTTCCCTTCCTCCCAACACCAGCCCCTCTTCTTTTTTTCAAAAAGCATAAAACATCTCTCCTCCTCCTACCAGCTTGCCTCCATTCGTTGGAGATTCCTTCCCAAAGAACATGCCATATGCCAAGTGTAACCACACTCCCCACGTCCAACAAATAAAACTGATCATAACTCTTGGATTTTGTTGACGATTTCCACCTTATCCTCTTTTAATTTATAATGTCCAAAACATACACTCCGCCGCACACAATACTATATATATTATATCTTAAAAATGGCTATAATATTTGACATTTTTCTTTAAAAGCAAATAAATCATTTATTGCCAAAGTAAAATGATTTATTACATAAAGACCACTTATTGTCAATGCCTTCCTATCATTTATATATATTTTTTATCTTTAGCATTATAACTATATTATAGATTATTTTCTTAAATTAAATAAATTCCTTACAAAAGCAAACACAAAGTTATACATACACATGTGATTAACAATTATTTTACTTTGCCTCATTACTTATTTTATTTTTTGAATCATGACACAAAAATAGTCATATTACTTATCTATCTTCATTTCTCATTCAAAACTATGGCTCCCATGCATATTAGCATTTTCATTGCCAACCAAAAATCATAGTTTAACAAGCATCAAACAGTCCTACAAATGCAACTACATGTTAGCTGGCAAATGCATTGCCTATAGGGTTCTCAGCCCCTATCAACCGGTGAATACATCACCGCTCATCATTTCCCTGACTTACCTTACACCGAACAATCTTGTGGTCCATTAAGAAGACATCCTTCTTTTGCATGGTCCTTGTCATACAATACCTATCCTCTGCATCCACAAATACATTAGCAGTACCTCATCCTTGCAGACAAATTAGGCATATAATAGAGTAGATTTTTGGAGGGTTATTACACTAATTTTTGAACTAGAAAAGATGATGAGAAAATATCCTTTAGGAAGAAAAGTCATAGAGTAATTTGAATTGCATCCCCACTTCTATTTAATCCAATTTTGAATCTCCAAAAAACCTAACCATGATCTATGGAAATTACATATTAAACCTTTACTTTTAAGAACCATTATAGCATGCTCAATCATCTCATCCTTGATACTCACTTCTGGTGTAACATCTACTACTTGGATATAATTTTCCATGTATTCACTCTTCTAGTTATATCCAACTTGGACCTCCATACTTCCAACTAGGGCATACTGACTTTCCATTAGGCATTTCAAATTTGAATTTTCTTCCAAACTAGTTCTTGGCTTGCACTCCCTCTTGGTTCACCTTTCTTCTTGGCTTGTATTCGCTCCTAGATTTGACTCTCTCCTACTTCACGCGTGCTCTTGGTTTTCACTCTATCTTGGTTTGCAATAGTCCTTGTCTCTTCTTTTTCTAGACATTCCTTTGCATCAATAATATTTTGGAAATAATATTCCATGCATTCATGGTAAGGGTTTTAAGCATTGATACACTTTGGATGAACCCGCTACTCTTCCACCATGATTGAATCTTGGCTTGCACTCCCTTTTAGATCACACTTCCTCTTAGCTCACACTGGATTTTCTTCAAATGAATCACACTTTTCTTTCTACTTCTTGCTCACACTTCCACCTCACTCCCAGCTCATACTTGCACTCACACTCACTCATGATTCATAATTGTAGTCATTTTTGGTTGCACATACTCACTGCTACACTCACTCCTAGCTCATGCTCGCACTCATTGCTACACTCCCTTAGAATAAAATTATAATACATATAATAGAAAATAAATAAAGATATGATAAATCAAAAATATAATTATCAGACACATAAGAGACTATGGAGAAGCTAAATATATAAATAGTATTACAAGAGGCTTTCTCAAAGATAAACTACAATGGAAATAAATAATTTTACAAGTAAGGAGGATGGAAAATCAAAGTTACCATGATGAGAAAGGAGGAGAAGAACCAAACCCTAATAAATAAAAGTCTTTCAAAATATTAATATTATTTTATAGATGAGGAGATAACATTAATAAAAGAGAAAAAATAGGGGGAAACTGGCAAAATAAGGATATCGAATAATGAAGGCAAATGGGCATAGTTAAAAAATGGAAGGTATTACATCACTAGTCCAAATTTCTAAGAGACACCAACATAATAAGAATAAATAGGAGGGTAGATAGATAAAATTTTAACAATGAAAAATAAATTTAAATGGAAATGGAATGAAAAAGAAAATGTTTGCATCTCTAGTTAAAGATTCTAAAATATATAGGTAAATTTACCCCCACCCCCTAAATAGTAGTTAAATCTAGTATGTTGGAATTATAGAGGCTCCTCTTAGAGGAGAGGAATTGTGTTAGGGCCCATTGTAGAAGGAAGATACATAATTTATCTCATAGAAACACATGAAAATGATGAATATGGGACCTGAACATTTGAAGCTTGTAGGAAGATTGTAATATAGAATCAAACAATAGGCAAGGAAAAGGGTTGTGGAGGAATAATGGTACTGATAAAGGAATATTGGGGCAATAAATTATAAATGGATAAATAAGACCCAAATAAATAATATAGTTGGAGTAAAATCATATCTTTCTATTTTGCTCCATAAACATCTAAAGCCTACAAAAATAATAGTCTAGATTGTAAAGATTTGTATGCATATTTAAAGAAATACATCTATCATACTCTAAATTAGAGAGAGAATTCTAATAGGGTATTTCATGAAAGGATAGCAAGTAGGCAAACCAACATACTAAATAGCAAGGTGGATTTGGGTTACAATCCATTATGGCTAGCAAAAGAAGAAACCCAACAATGGACAAGATGCTTAGAGGACAAAGGGGTCATTACTCATTTTAGTGAACTATTGATCTTGTGTAGCAGATCATATATAGTGATATAATTAGATAAAATAAATATAGAAAATATATATGTAGAACTTACAATAGGATAAGCATTGTCAACTATATAATTTACTTTTAAATTCTAATAGAGGAGAATATGGAAGAAGAAATTGAAGATTCCCAAATAAAATCAAAATTGTATCATAGCCCAATGTATTTCAAACTATCATGGTAGAAAAGAAATCAATAAATAGAAAAATCACATCCTAGTTGATAATAATA